>JANUWF010001675.1:1020000-1620000 GCA_026120185.1 Voacanga thouarsii | reverse complement strand
CATCTGTCTATTATGCAAAGAGATAAGTTGACTTGTCTAATCCATAGGTATAAAGATTGCTTTGTGTGGGACTATCATGAGATGCCAGGATTAGACAGAAGTATTGTGGAGCATCGTCTACCTATCAAATAGGGCTTCAAGCCTCATAAACAACTGGCAAGATATTTTAATCCCGCATTGTTACCTAGGATTAAGGAGGAGATAGAAAGGTTACTTCGGCGTGGATTCATCCGTACGTGTCAATATGCAGTTTGGAGATCTAACATTGTGCCAGTCATCAAGAAGAATGGTTAGCTACGTATCTGCATAGACTTCAAAAACATAAATTTGGCTACTCTGAAAGATGAGTATGCTATACCGATGGCAGATATGTTGGTAGACTCCGCTGCAGGTAACCAATTTTTAAGTTTCATGGATGGCTATTCAGGGTATAACTAGATATTCATAGCTGGGGAGGATGCGCACAAAATAGCGTTCCGTTGCCCAGGGTCCATCGGTTTGTTCGAGTGGGTAGTTATGCCATTTAGTTTGAAGAACGCTGGGGCCATTTTTCAGCGGGCCATGAACCTCATCTTTCATGACCTTATCGGTAGCACAATGGAAGCCTACATAGATGACTTGGTCGTAAAGTCCTTTGATTTCTTACAACATTTGACTGATTTGGAACAGGCGTTCCTTCGAATGTGAAAGCACCATTTGAAGATTAATCCCGCTAAGTGTGCATTTCGAGTTATTGTTGGGAACTTTCGTGGTTTTTTAATACACCAAAGGGGGATTGAAATAGATTAAAACAAAGCCAAAGACATTTTACAAACAAGACCTCCTCAGACAAAGAAAGAGCTTCAATGTTTCCTGGGGAAGATAAATTTCCTACGATGTTTTTTGGCAAATTCTGCAGGTAAACAAAAGACTTTTTCCTCTTTTTTACGATTAAAATTATCTCAAGATTTTATTTGGCAGCCTGAGCATCAGGTAGCATTTGATCAGATAAAGATAGCTTTGTCACGTCTACCGGTGTTAGCACCTCCCCACAACCGGTCTCCCTTGAAGTTATACATTTCAGTTGCACAAGAATCTATCGGCAGCTTATTACCTCAAGATGACCAACAAGGGATTGAAAGAGTAGTATATTATGTTAGTCAAAATCTATCGGACATAGAGACTAGGTACACCCCCTATTGAAAAATTGTGCTTATCTCTCCACTATGCGTGCACAAAGTTGGAACATTACTTTTTATTTAGGGAAGTACATGTCTTATGTAAGGTAGATTTAGTTAAATTCTTGATGAGTCATCCTTTGTTAAATTACATACTTTTTCCCTAACTCATATGCCATTGAGGGTAGTCAAAGGATAGGCTATTGCAAAATTTTTAGCTGAGCACCCTTCTTTGGAAGTACCACAGGGAGTACCATAAATAGAAGGAAGTACAACACAGAGGTACATTTCTTTGAAACCTTAGGTTCTGCTGTTTGATGGCTCAAGTACCCAACAAAAGGCCAGTATTGGTTTGGTTATCGAATCTCCAAACGGACACCAGGGTAAGATCCACTTTGAGCTAAAAAAAGGAAAAACCAATAATCGAGCGGAATATGATGCTCTTTTGTTAGGACTACAGATCCTGAAGGCATTGGAGGTCCAATTAGTCAAAATTTTAGGAGATTCTCAGGTAGTTGTCAGACAGTTATTTGATGATTATAAATGTGCTAACTCGTTTTTTTCAGACAGGTTGTAAAAGGTAAAAGGTTACTTCAGCATTTTCAGGAGGTTGTTCTAGTTCACGTTCCCCGATTAGAAAATCAGGGGGCGAATAATCTAGCTCAGATGGCCTAAGGTTTTAAGAAAGCCGTAATGTGCCAATAGATAGCAGAGACGGAATATCAAGATGATTGGCGATAGGACATTATTTCTTACCTACGAAACCTGACTGGTCAAGCGTCTTGCTACTTAAAAAGGAAGGCCCTCAGCTTTACCTTGATCAACAATGATTTGTTCCGATGAAGTCACACTGGGGTTCTTTTAAAGTGTCTCTCAAAAGAAGAAGCATTGTGGGCTGTGGCAGAAGTGCATGAAGGCCTATGTGGATCACATCAGGCAAGCCCAAAATTGAAATGGAAGCTTCAACGCCATAGTTTCTTTTGGCCATCGATAACCACAGACAGTAATGCTTATGCTATGGGCTGTGAAGCTTGCCAAAGGCATGTTCCTTTATTACACACTCCTTCCATGGAATTGCATCCGATCATTAAGCCTTAGCCTTTCCACGGATGGGCTTTGCACATTATCAGAAAGATTTATCCACCTTCAGCAAAAAGACATACATTCATACTGGTGGCAACAGATTACTTTACCAAGTGGGTGGAGATACAACCATTGATCAAAGTGACACAAATGGCAGTCATCAACTTTCTCCAACAGAGCATTCTCTTTCGTTTCGGAATCCCAGAGACAGTGACAATGAATCAAGGAATGATGTTTATAGGGGATCAGGTACGTAACTTTCTAACCCAGTTTAAAGTTAAGTTTCTTCACTCTTCTCCTTATTATGCACAGGCCAACGGATAAGCAAAGGCAACGAATAAAACTTTAATCGACATGATTCGTAAGGTAGTAGAAGACAATCTAAGGAGATGGCATGAGATATTACAAGAAGTGTCATGGGCCCATCGGAATGTTGCTAAGACTACTACTGGCTTTACTCCATTTAGACTAACTTATGGGCAGGATACTGTGTTACCTGTGGAGTTATCATTGCAATCAGCCCAGATAGCCTATCGGCATGGTCTAACGACTGAAGAATATCAGACAACTTTGGCCCTGAGTTTGGATGAAGTTGAGGAGGATCGCTGAATTGCCTTGGAGAACATAAAATGACACAAGGAGAATGTAGCAAGGGCGTACAATCGGAAAGTCCGTGAAAGAAGCTTTCAAGAAGGGGACATGGTATGGAAGACTATTTTGCCCCTTGCACCAAAAGATTCAAGATATGGCAAGTGGTCTGCTTCATGGGAAGATCCATTCCTGGTCACTCAAGTTTTTTATGGAGGGGCTTATCGCTTGATGACACCCAATGGAAAAGAAGCAGGCAAGGCGATTAATGGTAAGTTCTTAAAACATTATTATCCGGCATTTTGGGAAAGAACTAGAGAGTAAAGAAAAAATATAAATAAATAAATAAATATACAATAAAATTCTTCTTGAGCTTCTATTAAAAGAGTTCTGATATATTGATAAGCTGATCACAAGAGGTCGATCAGATAGCCATAAGCGTCATTACAAAAGGGGATCAACTATCATTAGAAGAGAAGTTGGGCAGCAGTATCGGCCAATACAGAACAATCGCTAGCCGATTAAGGTCTTCTAATTTGAAATCTTAGCTAGCCATCATGTCAGTTCCCATTGGCTGCGGATCAAGAACTGGAAGCCTTGCCTTAGCCGCCTCTGGCTTAGTCTCTGGCTCCTTCTTGGGGGCAAGTCGACTTTATCAGTAGGTATCTTTGGAACCTCTGTTTCGACCGCCGGGATGACAGTTTCCTCAATTTAAGTTCCAGAAGGACCGGCTCCGTCAGTGGTCGAAGGGTGAAGAACGTTGTTCAGTTCAGCCATGAAGCGGTCCCATCCGGACCTCATCTCATTCAACAGAACGGTTAAGCTTTGCAGTTCAGCTTCAAGAAATTCCTCTTCCGCCTCCAACATTAGTCGTTCGTCATTATGCTTGAGATTGGAGTCATTAACACCCTTGACTGTTTCCTGGAGCCCTTTTTCGGATTCAAGTCATTGCTCTAAGGCCTTTTTCTCAGAGTCAAGTTCTTCTTGGAGTTCCACTAACTGACGCTCAAGCCATTCAATCTTCCCCATTTTCTCCGTAATATCGGCTCGTAGAAACCTAAGACGATTAATGGACTCCCGGCGGTCCCTCTTAACAAATGCTACATTTTCTCGATGTAGTTTCAAAAGCTCTAACTGATCATGGGCTTTATCTCGATGATGTTGCGTTCTTAAGAGGAAGCGCCCTATGAAGTGCATTTGCCCCAGGCACCCAATTGCCATGTCACGAAGCGTAGGAGGCATGTATCGTGTCAGTTGATTGTACAATCCGCAAAAGGGCACGGCTCACGTTGTCAAGGGTGGACTTCTCAGTAGGCAAAGAGGTCCCGATGAGGCCATTGAGAAAGTCTAGCGCTAAGGATATTATTGCCATCGGCAGAGGAGCTGCAGCCTCTTCAGTCCCCTGGCTGGAGGGAGGCGGAGTTGTTTTTGTAGCAGCGGCCGCCGTTTCCTTTTTAGGCCTTCGCAGAACAGGGGATGGACATTTTTGGAGCTGGTGCCTCAGCCGTTGGAAGGTCTACTGTTGATGGGAAAGCTGGTATATCAGCCATTGAAGGAGGAGCCATAGCCTCCGCCGATAAGATATCTGACATTGGAGGAACAACCCCTTCAGTTGCCCTTCCGGCTAGAGATCAGAGCGGAATGTCTTCCTCTAAGTCAGAAGAAGTGTTGATGATAACGGGACGACCTATCTCTTTTTTATACTTCTGTAGAAAAGAGTAAACTGGTAGTTAGACAAATTAAATATTGAAGAAATTGAGCAAAACGAGGCTGACAGAAGTAAACCTTAGAAATAGAAGGAGTCGGCATTTCATGCTTCCTTTTTTATCACGGGAATAGGGACGGGACCTCTATCTCTTCTTCCTCTTCCTCTGGGATAGCGGAGGCAACAGCAGTAGTTTTTTGCACCAAGGGAGTACGTAAGGCTGATATTATTATAGGACTTACATGATGTTTTTACCTATTTTCCTTTCTTAGCATATGATGTCTCAGGCAAAATGGTGGTCGGCCCAGGAATTCACAGGTGCCAAACACCTATGGGGTCGGAAAACAAGGCCCCACTCTACAGTCTCCACCATGAGTTGAAGTTTGGAGAAGTCTCCAACACCACCTGGAAGGGCTTGAATTTGAAGGACCGCAGGATGGTTTGGGTGCTGTCAGTTAAGATTTGTACATCCTCAGCCAATAGCACCAGCTTCATAGAGAAAGAAGAAACGTGCCCCAAATCCGCAGGGATGTCTTGTATTAGCCCAAACTGGTGGGAGAAACAGTAGGGATTATACCTCTAATAGGAGGTCTTAGCATTTCGAGCTCCAGGCTTGGCCACCAGAAGAATTTCTCGAGGGCACAGAATTCGGGCCCATAGAGTCTCTTGTGTTACTTCGAGGCTTTTCGATAGGCCTTTCAACTAGAGCGGGCCTTCTTGGTGAGTAGCAAATGGAAAGAAGATAGCAACATGGAAGTCTCGACATTGGTAGAGGTACGAGACGATGGTTTTGGTAGAGCCAGTGTTCAGGGGGATGCGTAGTAGCCGATAGCCGGTTGCGTGTTCAGAAGGGCTCCTGTAATTCGACTGACACCAAAGTTGGACAGATAGTGGTACAACCAAAGTTGGGCTATCCAGAGTGGGCCCCCAAGGTTAGTTGAATCTTCTCCAGTAGAAAGCATAGTCATCAGCAGGTTAATGGTGTGGTAGACCAAGGCGAGGATCGGAGAAGAAAGGTCGCAATACCTTTTGCTTTGTAAGAGAGTCAATACGTAGTATCGGTACTCATTGCTAACACTAGCAAAATAGGAGCAGATAATGTACTTACATAACCGGAGCCATAGGAAGGCCGCTTGCTCTTGGTTTGAAGGAGTGTCCTCAACCCCTCTCTGAGCGGCAATGAAGTTGCCGTATAAAGGGGAAGCCTTGTCCCGACGAGCCTCAATGGCTGGTAGGTTGTTGTCATCATGGAGCCTTAAAATCTCGTCGCCATCACATCGAAAGCCGAGGATGGTGCAGATGTCAATGATGGTAGGGGAAAACATCCCGTGCAGGAAGATGAAGCCATTGATCGTCGAGGACCAAAAGGGAAGAACGGCGTCGAACAAGTTGTGGTCAAATGCCATCTCGAAGTCAGTCATCATAATGGCGTCTAAAATTCTCCACTGTGCCCAGATGGCCCCAAATCGGGCATAGCAGCAGTCCCGCCATTCTCTATAATTCTTGAGCTTGCGAGGCCAATGACGGAAGGAGGTCGGGAGATTGGCGGTTATTAAAGTATCCAGTTACAAATGGAAGGTGAAATCGGCAGGCAAGACAAACCGCAAGTGCTCAGTGGTAACGTCTACAGGTAAGAGACGAGGGCCTAAGGTAAATAGGTTAGCATCAACTTGGACCGGGGATAGGATATTCTTATCAATAGGGGTTGCTATCGCAATTTGGTCTTTTTTCTGAAAGAAAATTTACAGATCACAAAGAACATTCGTAAGAAGATAAAGGATCGATGAATCACTTGAGTAGTAGAATTCTGAAGAAAATAGAAGTTGTAGGAAGTGAGGAGTTCTGATTGGGGACCACTGCCATTTAAAAGGGAATTTGAAATTGAGCCGTTCGCGGGTTCCAAAGCCAAGGCGTCACAAATGTTCCACAACATTCAGGATGTTTCATTTTTTGTCAGAAAAGGAACTGCTGCTATTAATGACTGTACGATTTTCATCATTTCGCTGACTCGCACCCGCTGAAACAAAGGGACACGGGGGGGCATGTGTTAACGTTAGCTTTGCCGAGTTGACGCAACGGTTACTTGGAGTCGAAGCCAATTCGTTTTGTCAAGTTGATAAAGTCAACATTTCAAGCAGCCGATAGTTGCGGTCAACAATCGGCACCATAAAGTCGATAAGGAGTAAAACGAATTTCTGATCTTTCCGCGCAAGAATTCTGCACGACCGTTGGGAGCATTCTTTGGCCAGAAGAAACTCCACGATCTGTTAGTGGCTTGACTGCAGCAAGTATAAAATGGGAGCACTGCCCAGAACCTAGACATGATGATCATCAACCAAAAACTTCAAATTTCAATTTTTTCTATTTCATGGTCATTTACAGTCTTCTAGTTTAGGGATTCAATTTCTCACAACTTTCTTACAGTTTTATTACAACTTTCCTTTACAGCTTTGTTTCCAGCTTTCTTAACAGCATTCCATTCTTCTGTTGAAGTTTCGGTCTTTTCTGTAAGTTTCCTTAATGTACATCAATACACGCATTTGCTTGTTGTTCCGAAAAGTTCTTTCGTTTTGCATTTTTAGCTGACTTTCTTGAACCTTTTCTATAGTAAGTTCAATGAACCCGACCCCTGATTCAAAAAAGATCTGATACTATTTTTTTTGTTTTATCATATCGGATTATTTGTGTTTATCGGAAGAGCAACCGATACTTGGTTACATCGGCTTGTTATTTTGACAACAACAATAATATAATATTTTATGTTTTATTTTAAACTCAGAAATTGGTCTATTAATTGGTTCAAATATAATAATAGTCATAACCTAAAAATATAAACACAAACTTTTAAAAAATGTGCAAAGATTCCTTCCCCAAATTGTCCCAGAATTTACTGCCTTTTCTACCCGTAAAGTTTTGCTACCGCCAAAAAATTTAGTTTAACATTTAATTGTGAGACCTATCCTTTTTCTTGTTAGTCCCCACCCGCTTTACACACGCACAATTTCCTACCTCCCAGTTTCCTTCTCTAAGCAAATGCGCGGCCAACATTTCAAAAAATTTGTGAAATTCTTCTTCTGCCTCTTTCCCAACCGAACCCCAAGTCTTAATTGGTTAATCATACAAGATTTAGCATTCCAGTAAGTAAAAAGTGGAATAGCGGGGTCAAATGTGGTTCTAGGCAATTTAACGGTGACTAATCGACTGATAGTGGCGGCAGTGAAAACTGAAGTTCTGAGTCTTTCTTTGTTAGTTCCTGGATCATATTGCTTTGCTATTTACTCTTTGAACAGCATTGCAAGTCCTCCTTTAGTTATTGTAATCTTCCTTTCCCTCTCTGTATGTGTAGTCAATATTACATTTCTTTTAGTTTATTGGAGTCAAAATTGATCTCTTTTTTTCACCTTTTGAAATTCGAGATTTGACTGTTTCCTTTTATATGCTTATACATATCGAGTGTTTAACAACGAAGAAGTTTGATGTAAATTGTCCATTTTGTGTCACATAAAATGTTCACTATTTTTGTTAGCAGATATTCCATATTAAATTTATCAGAACATTAACATATTGAACAATATACCATGCCTAATTTTAGAAATTTTGTACTCATTGGAATCTAAGTATACAGGCAGTGGATTCATTGAATATGGTTTCATATAGAAGTCTGCCAAAGAGTTATACTAATTTATAGTGGATGGATTATGAAAATGGGAAAGTATGCGTTACATAATCCTAGGCCACTACCCCATAATTTTTTAAGCCCAAGTTGCTAGTAGCATTGCACCTAAGCTATCATAAGTCATTCACATATTATCATTCGTGTGAGCCCGAATCATTTCCCACACTAGGCCACAATGATGGTTCTCAAAGAGAAGGCAAAAGAGTTAAAAGCTAGAGTATTCTACCATTTTCATTCAAATGAATAAGGTTATACTATGCTATTCTCTTGGTAGAATTTTGTAATTTCCCTTTATGTTTGTTTTGTGTATGTAAAATATTTCAATCAGATTCACATTTGGTAATATTCCTAGTATTTAACTCTTCAACCTTAGTATTTAGTAAAATTTTCCTGATTTTACACTTCTATTCTTAATCCATAGTAGCGTGTGCGATCTACTTGCTACTGCGTTAGTATGTTCAGGTCCACAAGGGACCAACTCAAACAGATTTTGCTAAAAGGTATGCATGTCATCATTTCATAAAACTATCTCTTTAAGGGATTTCACAGTGTAGTGGCCTTGTTGCTTTTATGGCATGCCATCTATAATACATTGTTCATTATACTTAGACTTGCATCTAGGGGTGTGCATGACAAGCTGGGAATGAAAAGTAATACTTTTATCTTGGTAATATTACCTAATTGAGTTAAGTCCTTAAGAGTCTTTAAGGGTAAGATGGCAAAAGAAATTGGCAAATTAAATTGTCTTAATCAATTATTACCAATTCCCCAAGAAAAGTCATGGAAAAAGTTGGACAAAAACGTAGACGACAATATAAATTTTATTTGAAGTGATTGTGTCTTTCTACTTGTGATCGGATTTCTATGCACAATTTCATCTAGGCTTTAATTGATGATTGGATCCAGTAGTATCCATGTTTGATTTGTTTCTATAGGTTGTTTTGAGTATTTGATTCTCTAGCTGTATACACTCAAATTTAGATGTCTCATGCATATAGTAGAATGAATTTGTCGTATAATTTCTTTTCTTTTAGTTATTACTTTTTGCAAAAGTAAAATTTTGATTGTTCTTCCCAAAATTGACCAGTAGCGTTTCTTGTGTAATAATAATAGTTGCTTATATAAAGCAATATTTTGTCCAATGCTTATAGTACAAGAGGTTTAGAATATTTTCATTTGCTGTTGTGGCAAAAAAGATTCTATATTTCATGTTTCTACAATGTTAGGTTTTGGAAGGTTCACGGGTGAGGTAAACTTTTTATTGTTGATTTTACATGCTATAGGAATTTAATATCAATAGAGCTTATTAGCAGGCTTTCTTGAATTTCATTAATCTAATGGCCCTTATGTTTAAAATGGGAGAAAACATTAGTTTCAGAGAGTACCTTTCCAAAATTTATTTCAATTTGATGCTGATTTTTCATTCCAGAGATATCAATTGCATTTACTACTTGCCCTTCCCTAATAATTTGAGAAGCTACCATCATTATGTCTATCCCTATGTTAGGCAACTAATTTGGAAATAATGGTTCAACTCCATAATTCGACATTTTACTGTATGCATAGTTCAGCATACCTGTTCAACCTCTGTGTGCGCATGCATGCACACTCGCACATGCGCGCATGCATGCGCACACAGAGGTTGAACGCACGCGCACGCGCACCCACACACACATCGGCATTGGCTTAACCTCAAAGAGATGTAATCTATTATCAAGCATGGATAAGCTATTTTTGGTTTGTTATCAAATTGCCCAGGAAATATCTACATTCATCTACTTAATCATTTACCAGAATATCACATCCTCACTTCCCATGTTTTTTGTTCTTCCTTGTTTGATGTGTTTTGGTTTAGATGAATACGTCAAAAGTTCGACTATCGTGAAGCTCTTATTTGTATAGTACTAGAAAAATATTGCTTAGGGACTTGTGATATAGTTGTTTCCTTTCTCCCCTTCTATTGCAAATAAATTTATATTTTTCAGTAATGGTTTCAGTTATGGAAAGTAAAAATCGGAATATTTGATTCTAGATTAAGGATTGTTTCTTTAACAAATTAAAAGAGTTTTCATCTTCATTTTTCATATAGCATCACAACTCGGAATTGGGGCTTCAAATAAGAATGCATGACTTCTCTTGGTTCAATTATTTAAGTGCAGGCTTTGCATTCCTAATTGAAGGTTTGTGTGCGTTAATAATATGCATTTGTTTTGTTTAGGAACTACCGAAAGGAAATTGGTATTGTCCACTATGCACGTGGCTAATTTCTTTTCGAGTTGTTTAATGACAATGGGACATCAAGCCTTCCAGGCACATTGAAATGCTCATACTGCGAGGATTTCCATGTTTCAAATGGATTAAGTTTTCATTCACTATTGTTCAACTGTATACCATTTTTTTCAAATTATCTTTTGGAAATGCATGCTTTTCTTCATACTTCAACTCGAAAGTGTTAATGGGTCTAGCATTTTGATCTAAAGATTTATCTTAAGAGTGTTCTTTTCATATTTCTTTTCATTTTCCTATTTGTTTGGGGCAGAATGGGAGGAGGTGGTGAGGGAATGTTTTTTCTATCTTTTTTATATTATCTGCAGTTCTATTATTAATGTATTTGATTCCTGGAATCTCATCAAATTTTGTGCTTCACAAAAAATCTTCAAGCCTGCGTTGAAGCAAAAGGTATGAAAAGCTTTGCCAACAAAAAACAATTCCATTTTTTAAACCAATAAATGGTATGTAGAGATTTTTCTATTGGCCTATTATTGTGCAAACTCAAGAAATGTTATAGGTTTTATAAACCATTTATCTATATGTTGACTAAAATATAACTCAATTGCGACAAAAAATTTCATAGTGTATAACAATTATTTAGTACAACAAAATATAATTTCTTAGAAACATAGTCACAATAATGAGTCTTTTGCAATGAATTTTAGTCTATTCATGGCAAAACTTTCCTCACTAGAGACAAAGTTGGCAAGGAAATACATGTCTTTCCGTGACATAAATTTCCTTGCAAAAATTATGGACAAAAATTAATTCATTGGTGACAAAATGCTTTGCTTAGCCTGACAAAGCATTTCCTATCTTAATGGAGATTTCCTTGTCGAAGAATTTAGTGAAACAAGTAAATTTACATGATAAGGGCTAAAATCATTCTTATTTTACTAGTTATTTAAGGTTAATTTAAGATACTTTTGTTATAATAACTAGCCATAATCCTTCTTATTTGACATTTTTCTTGTAGGAAGCGTTTTTGATGAATTTGTGTAGATTTAAGTTAATTTCGAGCAAAATTAGAGATTTTTCAAAGTACACTTGGGGTTAAGTTTGGCAAATGGACTAGGCGCTAGGTCCATTCTAGTTGGCTAGAGGAAAATAGAGCAAACATCAGGGGAGAAATAGAGTTCACCTGGTGCCAGGTGGGTTAATTGGACCCGCTGCTAGGCCTGTTCTACAACACGAAATTTTTGTGCACGAATTTTAGAATTTTCCAAAGAATTCAATATTTTTCAATTCCTACTCGACCAAAACATCTCAACCAACGAATTTGGCATCAAAGAAGCTTATAAAAGCAAGAGAAAACACAAGAGATAGGAAGGGTGTGACACCCCACCTAAAACCAACCCTAGAGTAAGGGGGGTCGGGAATGCATATCATATTATTTTGCATGAATATATATATTTTTGAATGATTTTATGTGCTTTAGAATCGTGGATTATAGGTTTAAATGCTTAGTTATACTTATTGAGTAGGAGGGGTAAAATGGTAATTTTGCTTGAGGTCAGAATAGGAAGATAACTTGAGGAGTAGATAAGAAAAATATGTGGGTGAGAAAATAAGAACAAGAGTTGTTGTGGTTTAGTGGTTAGAGTCTTGGAATTAATCTCTGAGGTCATGAGTTCAAATCCCATTATTTAAGCTTTTACCATGATTATCTTAATTAAGTTTGAATTTTTGTTTTCTTCCATTCCATGAAAATAGGAATAATTGTCTTAAGGGAGACATGAAGAGAATGTCCTAATCTTATCCTCATGTCCTAAAAGAATTCTAGAAGAATTATTGTCCAATTTATTACCTCTAGCTTTGTCCTAGCATTTTCATAATTTAAATGAACTAAAATCCATTAAATCTTTTTCTTTGAATTCCAAAAAAATTCTGTGATAATTTCTTCCCCTTGAATTTCGAAAATCAGCTTTGGGGAAGGGAGGTTGACCGAAAATAGGAGGGGAAATAGGAAGGGTTCCAAGAGAAAATCAATCACCATGGAAGGACCTTCAAATCTATCTTCATGTTGTTCATGCTTTAGTGGTAAGAAATCTGGAAATTTTCCAGATTCGTTGCAGACCTTTTCTTCAAAAATTCAGGCCATAAACCCATTCATTTGCTGCCTAGAAAATGGTCATTTCATGTGGCTTGTAAGCTGGAAAAATTGTGCAATTTTCGGACTGCACAAAACAGCACCAAACCAGAAAAATTTTCTGGGCAATTTGCAGCTCTTCATCAAAGAAATGAAGCTGTTTTTAGTTCATCTTCAAGCCAACAAACTCCTCTGTATTTGTCCAGAAATAAGGCTGAAAAACCACCCTTGGAAGACCCTCAAACATCCCTGAAGAACCTCTGAAAAACCGAGCTAAGGGGGTGCGAAAATCCTGCACCAAAATTCTGCAATTTTCGGAAAGCCATGAACACTTGAGACCAGAATTTTCCAGCCTTGTTCCTTTCTAGCCTAAGACCGAAAATCACCTTCAACCTCTGTAGAATTGAGCCTTGTTCAGGTATACACTGAACACCATTAAACCCACACTTACCTTGAAGCATAAGGACTCCATAGCCACACCACAAAACACTCCTAAGATCACTCCATTCAAACTCCATTTGAACTTCAAATAATTTCAGCATTTCACTCCAATAAAATCACTCTTGCATTAAGCTGAATTAACCAGAATTTCCTCTGCCTTTAAGGACTGAATTTCGGCCAGCCTTGAGCAACATTAACCTTCAATCATTTCAGCAAGACAACCTTGTTTCAGCCGACACCATTAAAGTCCATAGACACCTCTCTTGATCAAACACCATAGTTGATCTTTTACCTTAAACATCTCCACCATTTCCTCCATTTAAATTTCAAATAAAATCTGATTTCTCTCTCTCACAAAGCCGAAAACCGGAACTCTCAATCACACCTTACCATTCGGCCAGCCTTCTAGCAGAATTCGTGCAACACTTCTTCTAATTTCTCTCCATTTTCACCTAAAACACCAAGAACACCAATAACACACACTAAACTTCTTCATGCCTAAACCTACTCTAAACACCTCCAATCGCTCTCAAATACTCCTGATCATCTCTACTTAATCCCTAGACTTCATTTCTTCCATTTATAACACGAAATCTTGCAAACAAGAATTTTCAACCGGATAGAAAATCAGTTTTTCTTGAAGACCTCAAGAACATCAACAAGGTAAAACAAGAACAACCTTCTTGTTCATCTTCTTCCATTCAATTCTTAATACACCTATCTAATGCTCTCTTTCTCTTTCTCTCTCTCTCTCTCTCACTCTCTTCTAACCGAAAAGGTTGATCAAACCATCAACCATGGATGTTGTTTCGTTGGACCATTCAAGTCATTCCATCGCGCGTGGACCTTCTTTTGTCTTCATCAAAGGACTCGACAATCAAGTATTCATTCTTAAATTTCTCTTATTAAATTCTGAAATCATGTCTCCTAGATGATGATAGAGAAATGGAATATGATTGGGAGATTGAGTATATGCATGTGGATTAGGGAGATGAAGTTATGACATGATGATGGTTGTATTTGACTAGGATGTATGTGTTTTCCTTTCGAATCAATATATGTTCTTCATGCTTGATGAATTTAATGGATGTTGAAGCATGATTAGATATTATGACACCAAAGGTGATTAGGCTTTTATGATCTTATTTTCCATGGAAACCATGATTGATGATTATGCTTAGTAGGATTTTTGGCCATGTGATAGTATGAGATAGTTCAAGTGTTTGATCATGAATAGATTAATTTCTTGTTTGATGATGAAGAATAGGATCATGAATCTTTTCTAGCAATAGGAAGACCATGATGTAAGATTATTTTCTTGTTAATTCTAAGTTATATTCATCAACATATTTTATTACATGAATTAAAATTACTACTATATTTTTCTTCGAAAAATTCGAAACACTAGGGGATTTGGATTAGAATATTAAATCAAACTATTAATATTTTTATTAAGCGAAAATTTAAAATAATTTATTAATAATTTTTAATTATTATTAATTATTTATTATCTCTTCGAAATTAATTAAAAATTATTATTTATTTAATTTATTATTTATTTATAATAAATCTATTTTTAAATTACCATTTCTTAATATCAAATAAGACTTAATAATATTTAAAATTCAAACCTTGGTTTATTTATTAATAATAACACTCAAGAATTATTATTTGAGTCTATAATTTATTAACAATTATTTTAGAACCCCTAGTTATTTCAACATACCAAACTAGACTTATTTTATAAAATTCTTCAGCATCTAGCCTTAAAGCATAGGACATTGAGGTCATGGTTAATTATGGTTATAACTAGTTGAGCTAAGAATTATTTATGTAAGGCAGGTATAGCCTGAATGTGACCTTATGTTTTATGTTTACCCCAGGCGGGGTTAAGTCAGCCTTGGAAGACTTTTGAGTAGAGCAAGCAAAGAAGCAGGTAAGCTCCTGCACGGAGTTTTGTGAAGACCAAAAGTTATTGTGGCAAGCAAATGCAATATATATGGACATTATTTGTAAAGGCAATTAAGGACTGTTTTTCCTTTTTATTTCAGTCAAGCAAATCATTTGGAAATTGAACAAGCAGTTTTACACAAATCTAAATTTTTTCTAAAATCCAACTTGACTAGACTTTTGGAAACCCTTAATTGCTATTTCCAAATAAAGGAAAGTTTGATCAATTTTCTCCCAAGTGGAACAATCAACGTTGAGTACTCAATAAGGGTAGACCATCAGGACTAGTCTTTGAAGGGTTAGGGTAAGTCTCTCAGTAGGTGGCCACCTCTGAGAGGTGAGTCCTTCCTGGATAGGACGCCAGTCCGTAGGCCATGCCGGTCCGAGCTAGCAAGTTTCAGTCATGTGGACTGTGTATTTTCGGAGTGGACAACCGGTAAGTTTGGGTGTAGAGATGGAGGTGTATCTCACCCGGTAGGCCGTACACCTACCTTTTTGTCAACATTGCACAAAGTGTGGCATTCTGACTGTTATTGGTCATGGGGCCCAACGTGTGGTAACCCATGACTACCCATTTGAGTGGTTGTATTTATTGTGCACATGTATGATTTGAAAAGTGAAACACCACTCTTTATTTTCAACACTTATTTATTGCTTGCCAGCACTTTTCCCTATGAAACTTTTACAACTTGCATACATGAATTATTTTACCTGAAACACTTAAAGCACACACGGGCTTATTGAGATTTTTATCTCACCACCTTTTATGCCATATTTTCAGGAAGATCCTGCTGTGGAGATCATTAGCTAGAATGTTGCCTTGCTTGAAGACTCTTGTTATTTACTTTAAGTATTGTTTGAGAGATTGTTGCAAACAATTTATTTTGGATTTGTGCCAGTATTTATTTTTTGGGTTGTAATAAATTTAATTTTAAAGTCTTTTGTTTTATTCTATTTTCATGTAACCTAGTTATAAAAACCCCTTGTCTTTTGGATGGGGTGACATCCCCGGCCCTGATGGGCCTAGGTAGTGGGGTGTTACAAAGGGGAAAAAAGAGCAAAAATTCCCAATCACTCATTGAAGGAGAAATTCACCATCCAAGAAGGGTTGTTCAAAAGAGTCTTCATGGGAGAAGAAAGAGGCTTGTCTATTAATGTTTTCTTTTACCTTTGTTTTCCTGTTCTTAAACATTGATGTATTCAATTTTTTATTTGTAATTTGACATTATTTTTGAATTCATGATTTTGTATTAATTTAGTTATTTGATCAAAATTTTATCATCTTTGGTATTTATTACCTGTTATCATTAGTTATTGATGCGAGTTCTTCTAATTGACTTGGGAAATGATGTTAGGAGTTTATTACATTGATTTCATATTTGTCAACTCTTAATGGACTTGGGAAACGATGTTGGGATTAAAAGACTAAAGTAATAAAAAATTAGTTGATTTCAGCTTGAGTAAATGGCCATTAACTAATTTCATGTTTATGAGGAATTTATCTTAATGCATATTTTGATTATGTTGGTTTGATTGGAAAATCTGTTAATTTAATCAAAAGATAGTGATTCCATAGATTGCGAATGAAGTGGAATCTATCTAAGTAGATTCATGACTTGAGAAATGATTTAATTTTACTTTTTATTCATTCATGATGCTAAGATAATGATTACTTGAGATAATTGCTGGATGATTCAATATCATGTGTTCAAGGATAATTGTCTAAATTGTATATTCCTACATCATTTAGTCGTATATATTTTCTTATTTTTCTTTTTATTATTTTATTACTTTATTAGATTAATTAAACAATGAATAAAAAGTGAGTAGCGTGTACTTGTTCTTTTGAGGATCGATACTCGTTAATTCCATATAATATGCTTGCGATGAGTATACTTACTCGCATGCGTATTTTGGAATTAATGTTTTAATTAAAACCTGACTAAGGGATGGATTTAAATTTGATGATTTTTATACACCCAAAATTTACACATCAAGTTTTTGAAACTATTGCCGAGGAACAATATCATTAAAGCTTGGATTTTGTTGATTTATCCATTTTTATATGTTTATATGTCTATATGAAAATATGTGAACATGTATATATGTTCTTTGTATAAATTGGTCCCATATTTTCTTTTCTTGTATATTTGATGTCCCTATATGGTGTAATTACTTCTAACTTAATTTGTGAACATGTACCTTAACGAGCTAACTTAAGTTCATATTGTAATGTGTATATATGATACTAACAAGTTACTTTATGTAGGTAAGAAGGCCAATTCGAGCATGGGATGATATCCTAACATGTTTCAAGGGATGACCTCTCGACCATCCGACTCCATTACTTCAAAAGGGGTCTTAGGAAAATTTGCCACTCATGTAACTAAACATTTTCATGAGGTAGATGACACACTGGAAAAATTTGAAGATATGATTAGAAATATGAAAAGGCAAATTTGGTTTTTGACGGATTTGGTAATAAAGTTATCATTAGGGGTAGAAACACAATACGATTCAGCTGTCATTACATTAAGAGGTGGTAAGGAGCTACACGATCCTCGCACAAACCCAATACCATCTAAAGAAGATGGGTCTCAACCACTCTTTTTGAACCTTTTGAAAAACAAACTAAAAAAACCAGATTTTCAGCCACTGGCACCTTACCCCATTGGTACACACAAAGTAAGAAAAGAAGCATAATTTGACAAGTTTTTAGAATCATTCAAACAACTACACATAAATATTCCACTTAGCAAGGCCTTGGTACACATGCCTAAATATGCAAAATTTCTCAAAAACATGCTTGTTAATTAAAAGAGGTCGGAAGAATTATCTATAGTGGTTTTAAATGAAGAATGCTCAACTATCTTACAGGACCAAAGGATTTTGCCATGAAAACAAAGTGATCTAAGATGTTTTCCTATTCCTTGTCATGTTGGGACTCTTACATTTTGTAATGCATTGGCTTGCTTAGGTGCTAGTATTAATCTTTTGCCATACAAAACTTTCACAAAGCTAGGCCTGGGTGAGCCTAAGCCTACTAGGATGAGTATTCAACTTGCGAACAGATCTATTAAATATCTTAGGGGAATAATGGAAGATGTATTGGTTAAAGTGGATAGATTTATATTTCCTGTGAATTTTGTTATTCTTGATATAGATGAAGATTCTAAAGTCCTTTTAATCCTATGTTGACCTTTTCTAACAATTCCCAAAGTATTAATTGTATTTTATGAAGGAAAGTTAACACTTAAGGTTGGGGATGAGGAAGTTATTATCAAAATCCACAAAAGCATGTAACATCCTATTTCTTATGATGATTCTTGTTTAAGGGTTGATATTCTTAATGAACCTATCTTTGACTTTGTGCTGGAATCGTTTGTCCAATGCTATATGGAACAAGCCATCGCATATTTGGAGGATTCAAATGAGGGCCATAAGTTGGAAAAAATTGAGGAAATTGAAAAAAGTAGTTTGGGAAGGATGAAGTCATCCATTGAGGAAACACTGGAATTAGACTTGAAAGACTTCCCCGAGTGCTTGGAATATGTATTTTTAGCAAAAAGTGAGAAATTACTCGTGATCATAGCAAAAGACCTTACTTGTTATCAAAAGAGAAAAGTGGTAAGTCTATTGGGAAAATATAAGGGAGTCATTGTATGGAAAATCGCAGACATTAAGGGAATTATCCATTCCTTTTGTACTTATAAATTTTGTTGGAAGAAAAAGCAAAACTCGTAGTGCAACCCTAATGTAGGTTGAACCTAAATATAATTGATGTGGTAAAAGATGAGATGATTAAACTCCTAGATTCTAGCATATTTACCCTATATATGATAATATTTGTGTTAGTCCAACGCAACAGGTACTAAAGAAGGGAGGAATGACTATGAGCCTAAATGAAAAAAAAATGAGTTGATCCCAATGAGATTGATAAATGGTTGGAGGGTTTGCATTGATTATAGAAAATTGAATGGGGTAACTAGGAATGACCATTTTCCTCTCTCTTTCATTGACCAAATGTTAGAAAGGTTAGTCGAACATGAGTTTTATTATTTTTTAGATGGTTTTCCCAGATACTTTCAAATCCCCATAGCATATTTATTACTTTTGTATATCTACATATGCCTTTTCGTCATTGCAATAGTCACAAAACTTTCCAAATATGTATGATAGCTATTTTTGAAGGACTTGTGCGAGACATAATAGGGGTATTTATGTATGATTTTTCTGTTTTTGGTGATTCTTTTGGCTTATGTTTAGCCATTTTAGAAAAGGACTTCAAAGCTGTGAAGAGACCAACCTCATGCTTAATTGGAAAAAATTCTACTTCATGGTGCAAGAAGGTATAGTATTAGGATATAAGATTTCAAGGAAAGCTATTGAGGTAGATAGGGCCAAGATTGAGGCAATTGAGAAAGTCCCTCCTCCAACTTCCGTCAAGGCTTTTCGAAGCTGTCTCGGTCATGTAGGTTTTTATTTGAGGTTTATCCTGGATTTGTAAAAAAATTCTAAATCCCTTACTTCTTTGCTTGAGAAAGATGCTATTTTTTACTTTGATGAAAAATGTCCCAATGATTTTAATGTGCTTAAAACGAAATTACTCAACTACCTTATTTTAATTGCACCAAATTAATATGTGATGCAAGTGATTACACAATTAGTGTGGTGCTTGGATAAAGGAGGAATAAGCACTTTCAACCAATTTACTATGCAAGTAAAACTCTTACGGCGGCATAAAAGAACTACAACACAATGGAGAAGGAGTTGCTTGCAATAGTGTTTTCTTTTGATAAATTTCGTTCTTTTCTTATTTTGTCCAAAGTCATTGTATATACGGACAATTCTGCCCTTAAATACCTACTAACCAAGCATGATTCTAAACAACAATTGATAAAATAGGTTTTGTTATCGTAGAAATTTGACATGGAAATTAGGGCAAAAAAGGGAGCTAAAAATCTAGCTGCGGATCACTTATCTAGGTTGGAAAATCCCAACCTAGAGCCTTTGGGTGAAAAAGACATCAATGACACCTTCTCGAATGAACAACTTTTACTTGTTGATGGTAAGATGTCTAAAACACCTTAGTATGCGGATTTTGCTAATTACTTGGTTGCAGAATTATTCCAAAAGATTTCAATGAACAACAAAAGAAGAAATTCCTCTCTGTAGTAAAGCATTACTTTTGGGAAGATCCCTACTTGTTTCGGTGTTGTGTGGACCAAATCATTCAAAGATGTGTGGATTCCATGAAAAGTACAAATATCCTGAAACATTGTCATGAAAGACCTGCAAGAGGCCATTACCAAGTGAACAACACCACAAGAAAGGTGCTTGAGTCCAGATTTTATTCGCCTACGCTCTTTAAGGACTCTCATAGATTTATTCAAAATTGTGATAGGTGTCAACGTATAGGTAACATTTCTAAATCGAATGAGATGCCATTGCAAATTTTTCAAGCTTGTGAAAATTTTCACTATTGGGGAATTGATTTCATGGGCCCTTTTCCTAGTTCTTTGGGTAACAAATACATCATGGTTGTTGTTGAGTATGCATCAAAGTAGTTTGAGGTTCAAGCCTTGCCTACTAATAATGCGCAAGTTATAGTAAAATTTCTTTAATCACTTTTCACCCTGTTTGGAGTGCCTAAGGTACTCATTAGTGATAGGAGAACCCACTTTTGTAATACCTAATTAGATAAAGTTCTCAAATATTTAGGGGTTACTCATAAGTTTGCTACCCCCTATCATCCTCAAACTAGTGGCCAAGTTGAGGTGGTTAATAGAGAGTTAAAAAAAATCTTGGAAAAAGTGGTTAATTATACCAGAAAGGATTGGAGTTTGAATCTATATGATACTCTTTAGGCTTATAGGACGGCTTTTAAAACTTACATTGGTACAACCCCTTATCGACTGGTATATGGGAAATCGTGTCATCTAACGGTGGAAGTTGAACATAGGGCTCATTAGGCAATTAAACTTATTAATTTTGACCTTCATCGTGCAAGACAACAAAGATTTCTTCAAGTGAATGAGTTAGAGGAGTGGCATAATGATGCCTACTATAATTTGCAAATTTACAAAGATAAGATGAAACGTTGTCATGATAGGAATATTCATTCTCCCCATGAGTTTCAAAAATAAGATTAGGTGTTAGTATTTAATTCTAGGCTTAGACTTTTTCGAGTAAGTTGAAGTCCCGATGGTCAGGGCCGTATGAGATATACCAAGTTTGTCCATTTGGAGTTATTGAGGTTTCTCACCTAACTAGGGGGATCTTTAAGGTGAATGGAAGTTGATTGAAACGATATTTAGGTGAAGCACTTGGCACTTTAGAGCATCTCAACATTACCTTTTATGAGCCACATTTTCTTTATCATTTCATTTATTTTATTTTTTCTTTTTCATTTTCTGGATTTATGTTTTCTCATTTTTGTTTATTTTGAAGTTTGGACATCTTGTAACTACTCCTTGTAGTGGATTCAAACATGTTGGACTTACAATGGAATGGAAGTAATTTCTTCACTTTCTTCTTCTTCTTTATTGATTTTGGTCTTCTTCGCTTTGTTTCTATTGTTACATCTTTGGCCATTGAAGACAATATCCATTTTAAGTGTGGTGGGAGGGGGGGGGGAGGGGGAGAATGATGTTGAAGAAATATTTTTCATATTTTTCTATATCATTGAAATTTTTTTCAATTGGTTGTAATTCTTTTTCTTGCTTGTGTATGATTTTTTATCATTCATTAGGTGGATTTTTATAAAATTGCTTCATTGATAGGATATTTGACTCATCTAATTTGGATATGAAAGATATGATGAATGTGGGGAGAGTTTATTAGCTAATTCTTGTATTATGGGTTTAAACGTTGCTTAACTTTGAGTTGTGATGAGGAATGTGAGTTGATAAAAGATCTTCGAGAGGTAAGATCGTGGAAGATTTTTGTGAGTTGAAAGATTAAAAATATGAGTTGTTGTTTCCTCTTTAAATATAAGAAAAAGTATTGTTTTTGCTTGATTAAGGGAGCCAAACTAGATAATGAAGAGAAATCCACTTTCTTGAGGCTATGAATTCCCAAAAGTAAAAGAGAGGAAAGATGTTGAAAAAATTATGAGTGATGACTAAAAGGGGGCCAATATGGTATGTGAAGAAAAATATATGCACTTGAGGCTATCAATTTCCTAAGTCAATGAAAAATATTTTGAGAGAAAGAAAACCGTTTTGAGTACTTTTCTTATATCATGACTTGAATTGTGTATTTTTTGAATTTATAATACTTGTGTTGGTAGATGGCTTGACTTGTATGATTCATGTTATCTATATTTTTACTTAGAAGGTGAAATAATTTTCTGAGGCTAAGGTACGAACTTGATTAATTTGACTTCATGAGTTTTGTGATATCTTGTCAAACGTTTCAAAGTTTGAATTGTTTTTAAAGGGTGTGAATGACAGCAGTTTTATCTAAAGTTTGAAAGAAAGTGATAATCTTTGCTATGGTAAAGGAATTTTGGTTGGAATAAGAAAAAGCTTCTGTTTTCTTAACAAATTTATTAGTTAAAGTGTTTTGCTTCAGAAGAAGCAAAAGTTTAAGTGTGGGGATATGTGATAGGGGCTAAAATCATCATTATTTTGCTAGTTGTTTGAGGTTAATTTGAGAGACTTTTGTTGTAATAACTAGGTATATTCCTTCCTATTTGACATTTTGCTTGTAAAAAGTCTTTTTAACGAATTTGTGAAGATTTAAGTTAATTTCGAGAAAAATAGGAGATTTTCCAAAGTACACCTAGCGCCAGGTCTGGTAAGGGCACTAGGCGCCAGGTCCATTCTAGTTGGCCAGAGGATAACCGAGCAAACTTAAGAGGAGAAACAGCGTTTAGCTGGAGGCAAGCGGGTCGATTGGACCTGGCGCCAGGCCCATTTTGGAATATGAAATTTATTCATATGAATTTAGAAAATTTTCCAAGATTTCGGTATTTTCCAATTTCTACTCGGTCAACACTCATCAAGCAATGAATTTGGCATCAAAGAAGCTTATAAAATCAAGAGAAAATAAAAGATATAGAAGGGGGATAAAGGGCAAAAAGTCCCAATCACTTATTGACAGAGAAATTCACCATCCAAGAAGGGTCATTCAAAAGAGTCTTCAAGGGCGAAGAAAGAGGCTTGTCTATGAGTGCATTCTTTTACCTTTATTTTCTTGTTCTTAAACAATGATGTTTTCAATGTTTTATTTATAATTTGACATTATTTTGGAATTCATGGTTTTGTGTTAATTTAGTTATTTGATCAATTCTTTATCATCTTTGATTTTGGATTATTTGTTATCATTGGTTATTGATACGAGTTCTACTAATTGACTTGGGAAATGATGTTAAGAGTTTATTGCATTGATTTTGTATTTGTCAACTATTAAATGGACTTGGGAAATGAAGTTAGGATTAAAGGACTAAAGCAAAAAAAGATTAGTTGATTTCACCTTTAGCAAAAGGTTGTTAGATAATTTCATATGTATGAGGAATTGAGCTTAATGCATATTTTGGTTATTTTGGTTTGATTGATAAATTTGCTAATTTAATCAAATGATAGTGATTTCAAGGATTGGGAAAGAAGTGGATGGAATCTATCTAAGTAGATTAATGACTTAAGAAATGATTGAATTTTACTTTATATTCATTCATAATACCAAGATGATGATTACTTGAGATAATTGCTAAATGATTCATTATTATGTGTTCTAGGATAATTGTGTAAATTGCATATTCCAACATCCTTGAGTTGTACATATTTTTTTAATTTTCATTTTATTATTTTATCTCTTTATTGGATCGGTTAAACAATGAATGAAAAGTGATTAGTGTATTTTTGTTCCTTTGAGAATCAATACTCGTTAATTCCCTACACTATTCTTGCAATAAGTATACTTGATCATATATGTATTTTGGGATTAATGTTTTAATTAAAACTTGACTATGGGATGGTTTTAAATTTGATAATTTTTATACACTCAAAATTTATGCATCATTACAGCTTGGAAGAAATTTTTCTCGCTAAATACCTTAGCGAGTACGAAAAGCTCTTGCAAGAAAGACACTTTCCCTAGCTAAAGACACTTATCGAAAAAGGATGGATTTAGCGAGGTACAAATTTTCTTCAAAGACAATTTTATGTAGAACAGAAAAATTTAGAAGGGAAGAGTTTTTCTCACTAAAATCTTTAGTGAGAATGGTAAAGCTTTAGGGCGGAAAATAATATTTCATGCTAAATGACTTTAGTAGGAAAAGTAGATCTTTGGCGAGGAAGATAATATTTCTTGCTAAACATCATTAGAGAGAAACTAAATCTTTAGCGAGGATGATATTTTTCCTCCGTATAGTCCTTTAGCGAGGGAGAAAAATTTCTTGCTAAATAA
Source organism: Voacanga thouarsii (assembly GCA_026120185.1). Lineage (NCBI taxonomy): Eukaryota > Viridiplantae > Streptophyta > Magnoliopsida > Gentianales > Apocynaceae > Voacanga > Voacanga thouarsii. Next base: position 1,595,629 of record JANUWF010001675.1, on the reverse strand, counting down.
TTTAACCAAAAAAAGTAAAGCTTTAGCGATGAAAACATTTTCCTTTAGCAAGAATTTAAGGCTTTGGGGATGAAGTATGTTTTCTTTGCTAAAGACAATTAGCGAGAATAGTAAAGCTTTAGCGACAAAAATATTTTCCTTGCTAAATACCATTAATTAACAAAACTAAAAGTTTGGCGACAAAATAAAAAAAAAAAATCCTCGCTGAATATAGCGAGAAAACTAAAGCTTTAGCATGGGAATATAGTTCTCCTTGCCACAGAACTTTAGCGGAAAATGTAAAACTTTTGTGACGAAATTGTTTCCTTGCTAAAGTACTTTTGCGAAGTAAGCTTTAGCAATGAAGAGATTTTTCCTAGCTTAGCGAGAAAGATAACGTGGAATAGGGGTTGTCACTAATGGGCCATGATAATATATGATGCTCAATAGCCTAACTTATTTAGAGATATTATAAATGGTGGCAGTGAAACTGTCATTTCTATTCAATATGTACCGCGGTTAGAGACTGTTATATTTATGCCATTTTATACGGCAGCCCGTGGATCATTTTAATTATCTTCGATATTGAAGCCATCATGCATCACACTTTTTTGTGAGTTTTTTTACGGCAGAATCATTGAACCATCGTATAATCTGTCGTAAATGATATAAACGACAGTTTTAGAGCTGTCGTTCCTTATAAATGACAACAATATTCTAGGCGGCCCGAAAACCGCCGTTCTAGCATCGTATATGATTTATATAGCAGTCTTGTAGGTATTTACGACAGTTCTGAGGATACTATTTATAGTCTTTTTTTTTTTTTGTATTGATATCACATAATAAAGCATAACCAAGGGACTAAGAAAAAAAAAAAAAAAGGGAAAGAGTAAGAGAATGAAATACTCTCCACATTCCAAAGATGCCACAAAATCATGAAAGAATATGATTTCCATCACGACCAAGAGCATGTTCTTTGATAATGTTAAGTTATACCTGGAAAGAGCCACAGTTTTGAATCTAACAACAACACTTTTTAACCCTCTCAAAACCTATGGTTATGTGAGCTACACTTGTCATGCTATCTTTTCATCCGTTCTTTACACAACTTGGAGTTTTCATAAGCCTCATTTTGCAACTCTTCCAACTTATCCAATTGGAGCAACCACTATTTCCTACGGGCTCATGATCATAGTTAACAAGTTTGATAGCCTAATAAGCTTTATGTTCAATCTTTATAGGTAAGTGACAGGATTTCCCATAAACCGGTCTACAAAGAGTTGTACCTTTAGGAGTCTCCATAGGAAATATAAACCTATCTACCTGCACAATCAAATCTTCCACTATTCCTCTAAAATATTTTATTGATATATCAGCCAATTGAATGCTCATCCTAGTAGGTTTAAGTTCACCTAAGCTTAGTTTTTGAAAGTTTTACATGGCAAAATATTGACACTAGCACCTAAATCAGCTAATGCATTGCCAAATGTATGACTACTAATATAACAAGTAATAAAAAAAACTCCTTAGATCCTTTTCCTTTTGTAGCAAGCTTCCCTGGCCTTGGAAGATAGTTGAACTTTCCTCATTTAATACTACAGTAGATAGTTCTTCCAATTTTCTTTTATTTGCAAGAATGTCCTTGAGGAATCTACATATTTAGGCATGTGCATCAATGTTTCAAGGAGTGGGATGTTGATGTGCAATTGTTTGAATATCTCTAAAAATTTCCTAAATTACTCATTTATTTTTTCTTTGTATATTCTGTTAGGGTAAAGAAATGAGGGATTTAAAAGTTGGTAAACATTTTTCTACGCTTCTTGATGTCCGAAAGGGAGCTGATACCGGTTCATCCTCTTAGGTCTATTGGAATGTCTGCCCAAAATAGCTATGTATTTCTGTATTTTTTAAATTAATAAAGGGTTTTCATTCAGGATTGTTTGTTTACATATATTTTCACACTAAATGTCTAAGTGTGTTAGTAAGTAATCTACGTGACTAGGTTGTTCTTTTAAAGTAAGGTGTAGATTATGGGCTATAAACACATAAGCAAAAAATTATTCGTTAACAATTCATAAGGTTAGGCACTTTATCAAAGTTTAGATCATTACAGTGTGGTTTCCATATGGGGAATTGTTTACTTTCAACTAATGAGTAGTCCACTCATGCCAATGGTGTAAGCATATTTTTAATACGTAGAATTGGACCACACGATAATAATCATTATAAAAGTACTAAAATAAGATTAGTTTATTGCAGTTACTGTATGGACGAGTACCCTAAGACATGAGTGTAGGTTGGTGGTCAAGTGAAGCCGGACTTATACACTTTGATGTATGTTGGGTGTGGTCTTATAACAAGGCCAATAACCTTGTATGTTAGGTGTATAACTCTAGTAAATTAAGATAGACTTATACAATAGAGTTTCTATACTTCATTACGTGAAGAAATCACCTTATTGTGATTGTCCAGGATACTCTATCCAGGACCCTAGGAAATATGACTAAATATGTATGCTTTATGGGTAGCTCATTGAGATAAGTTGGTACATACTGAAAGTTATACATTATCGAACTAGCTATTAAAGGATGGTAGATGTCATTGAGAAATGCGTTAGTACTGTTTTTCTTTCTCAATGATGGTTGTTACATAGTGGGGGTATTTTCATCATTACACTAGTAGGTCGAAGACACTGCATTTTCAATATTATTCTCAGGGTCAATATTTTCATATGGTGATAAATAAAATTTTAAAGCGATAAAAATACTGCTATGTGTCAGCAGGGGTATTTCGGTCATTTTAGTAACCAAGAATAATATGTCTTTTGGTCCCTAGAGTAGCTCAAATTCCCTTAGTTAATTTATTTACTATATGGGCTTATTGGGTTAATTTATTATTGGAAGAATTATTTTATGAATCCAATTAATTATTTAATTAGGCTAGAATAATTAATTGGGACAATCTAATTAATTGGTTTATTAATGAATTATCTTAGGTAATTTTATATTGGGCCCAAGTAGTTTAATTAATTAATAAAAGAAATAATTTAATTATTTAATGTATTAATTAATTATCTTGGATAATTTTTATATTGGGCCCAAGTGGATTAATTAATTAATAAAAGAGCTAATTAATTAGTCTTGGACTAATTAAGAAAAGCGCTAGCCCACTAGGGTTTTAGATGCAACAGCTAGAAGGTTTTAGTAATTTTGGGAGCTGCCACATGGTTAAGGAAAATGAAATAAGAAAAAAGGTTTACGTTGGTTGGTTTAGGGAAACTAAAAGAAATAGGAAGCTCTAGGTTTAAAAGGTAATGCATTTTCCTGAGAACCAGTTGACCGATTTTTAAAAAGGAAAAGCAACTTTCGTATTTTTTTTAGCAAAACTAAGGCTGCCATTTTTTTTTTTCCTTTTACTATTTCATTCATTTTCCTTTAACATTTAACTCTTCTATTTTTCTTCCAATTTTGTTCACCTGAATTCTACTTTCACTCGTAGCGGTTCATAGATGTTAGAGAATACTCTGGAAGGTTAGGATCTAGCAAACGTGCCAAGTGTTTGATGTGAACGAGCCAATGGTTAGCTGGTGTCCCCACGGAACAAGTAGACGTTCCCGTTCAGGAAGTTCTGTCAAATTCAAAATCCAACTCTGGTTATTTAAATAAAATGCCGTAGAAGTAAGTACTCATGGACTTTGGCTAGAGAAAACTTTTAATTTGCCATCTTCCATTGCGTATTTATTTTTCCCGCGGTCTTTCAAGTGGTATCAGAGAAATGGTTATAATCTAGGAGCATGTTTAGGGTTAACAACTGGAAAGGTGGTTCTTTTATTAATAAAAATATAATCTTTGTGATTGTACGGATCCCTCGTAGTTTTTTTATATAGGTTGGTTTTGTGTACACCTAGCATGTAAAAGCATAGGGACCTATAATTTATTATTTATCGTTTTCTGTAGAATTTGTGTACACCTCATTTTGAAATGCGTAGGCGTTTGAAATTGTATTTCAATTTATTTACAAATTCTTGTAACAAAACGGCCCTGAAGTGAAATGGAGGAAAACGGAGAAGGGTGGAACAAAGGGTTAGCAACGAGAGCTTTACCCAAGCCGCACGCATCTTGGTAGTTTTTTTCCTTCCCAACCCCAACCGGCCCATGTGCAGTTGCAAGAGGATGAATACATTCTTGCTTTGATCCGTGGGAGGCTTATGCAAAGCCTTCCACAGCTGTTCATCTGGGTCGGTAGGTCAATGGTCATGGTTCGGTTTGCGAGTCTCGGTTCGGGGCCTCCTTGGATTTTTTTTTTCTTCTAATTTCCTTTTTCTCTTGGGGCACATATCACACGAGGTTATTTTTCTTACAATGGTTTATTTATTGTGATAAATAATTTTGCATGAAAATTGTTAGTAAAAGGGAACCACCTTAGATTAAACGAGATCATTTTAATTTTATTATTATTATGATGTTTAATCCATTATTTAGTCGCATAAGAATTCAAGAATATAAAATAGCATGTAAAAGATTTTCTTTTTTGAGCATGTCTATTTATTTAATTTAGTGATCAAATGCATAAAGGTTTTTTGAGAAATTAATTTTTTCCCTAGATAAAACAGTTAAGGTTTTTTGAGAAAATGCATCAGGAATTTAAAATGAAATTCATGATAATTCTTCCAAGAGCTATTATCCTCGACATGGAGAACAATTTGAATTTGGATATTTTAAATTTAGTTCCTATAAATGGTTTTAACTAAAACAGTGAAAATAAAAAATTCACCGTTTATTCTCTTAAAGGCTTTTATCCTTGACATAAAGAATAATGTTGAATTTTTGGATTTTTACTAAAGTTAATGAGAACCAAAGTCTATTTTTAAAGGAAAGTTTTTTTTTCCCAAAAACCTATTTTTCTCAAGAGATTAAGTGGGAGAGGGTTCTAATGGGCCCACGGCTTCCATCGCGAATTCCTATTAGAAATTGTGGATTTCCTTGCGTCATTCTAAGCATGACCCCTTATAGAATGGATTTTCATGAGAATGTAGAACTAATGGAGAAATTATAATTAAAGCCTAGGATAAGTATTAGTGTCGACGAGCCTATCGTTGGAAGTATTAATGCTGGATTATCCATATGGGATGAGAGTAGTGATCATCCTATCGATGGAACTATTTCTGGATCACTACCTATTAAGGAATTTTAATTTTTGATGGTTATAAACTTAACTTAGAAAATTGTTAACCTTCGTATGAAGCTTAGTCAATATTTGTAAAAGCCAAAATTTTCATATTTTTTATATTAGTTTAATAGGTTAACCATATCATGGAAATAATATAATGTCTTAAATGTGCATTTTACATGTATTTTTCAAAACAAACATTTTTCTGAATGAAGTTTTTTCCAATCAATGAAAATGTATGGTTTTAATACTTTGTCCATTATTCTCAAGGAGAATAAGTTAATTGGAACTAACTGTGTGGATTGGAAAAGGAATCTAAATATAGCACTTACTGCCGAGGAGTACAAGTATATTCTGACAGACCTCTATCCTGAGATTGAAAAAGATTCAATGGACTAGAATTGTGAGACTGAGAGGGCTTGGAAGAAAGCTGATGAAATAGCAAGATGCTATATGTTGTCTTCCGTATGTAATGTTCTCTAGTCTAAGAATAAGAACATACATACTACATACGACATTGATATATCGTTGTGCACTATGTTTGCCGACAAGAGTCGGCCCATAAAGCAAGAAGCATTTAGAGTAATCATGAACACTAGGACGGCTGATGGAGCAACAGTTTGCGAGCATATGCTCAAGATAATTACTGATTTCGAGGAAGCTAAGGTCCTAGGGGCAACAATTGATGCTGAGAGTCAAATTGGCATGATTCTTGAGACTTTGCTAGAATTGTATTCTCAGTTTTAGCTAAATTATATCATGAACAAGTTGAATATGTCTTTGACTGAGTTGATGAAAGAACTCCAGGCTACTGAGAAAATCATGAAACCTGTGTTAAAGGCTTTGGTTACTCACTCTGGACCATCTTCTAGAACTAGAGTCCAGCCCAAGAAGTTCAAGAAGAAGAAGGCCCAAAATAATATAGGGGCCTAGCCTAAAGGATTTAAGCCCGGTCCGTCCAAGCCCAATGCCAAGCCCAAGGGCAAGTGCTTCAATTGTGGCAAGAAGGGGCACTTCAAGAAAGATTGTTCGAACTTCTTAGCCAATTCCTCCTCAGATTGGTAATGATATCATAAGTAAGTGACACAAGTAATAAATAAGTATAACAAAAATAATAATATTGTCAAAAGCATTAATTTGAGTTTTAATAATTTTATAGATAGTAATAATATTTCTAAAAGGGTAATAATAATAACAACAACAACAACAACAACAACAACAACAACAACAACAACAACAACAACAACAACAACAACAACAACAATAATAATAATAACAATATAATTTGCACATGTATAAACTAGTGCACTCAATCATTCCTAAATGGGTTTACTCTTGGATAATATTCATATTCAAATTTAAAATTTGAAATTTAGGATGTAAAGTTTATATTGTGGGTCACACTTATTGATAGTGTGGACCAATTAAATTGAGAAACTATTAAAACAGGGTGCACTCGATCGTATCAGGAAAGTATATTAGGAGACTATTTCTTCGGGGTGAAGATTTAAACAGTAGTTAAGGAAACGACACCGTTTAGGAATAGCCAATGAGATCATTGTATTCAAATTAAAGGTATATCTGATATGACCTTTGAACTTTTGTGGGGCTTTAAACTAAATGTAAGAATTGATAGGTGTGAATAAATGCTAGCAATTTCACACCTATCTGTTAATAGGTGAAAGTTACAAGTGGTTCAATTTAAATAATGGATAGGCTTAGACTAGGTTATAGCATATGTAATTATAAGAGAGGTGGTAATAATGTTAATACAAGGGGGAATTTGAATTTATTTTACCTTAATAGATGTAGAGTCCGAACAAATTTCAAGCATAGTACATGTGCTCGTTCTGGTGTGTTAGATGAAATTATTGTTCCTGGTTCGGCTGTTGATGGAGCTGGTGTGAATGAAGATTTTCTTACAATGCTTTCACTCGGGAGTCTGCATTTGGAAAGAAGGAGAAATAGAATCCATTTGGGGTCTCTGAATTTTAACGATTCGTTTACAATTGTGAATTCTTCTATGATAAAAATTATGCAATGGGGAAGAGTGAGGCTAAGCCTGGTCCGTTGATTGAATAAATGTTGTCCTTTTTCCTCGTTCTTGATAACAGTCCTTATAGAAATGCCAAGCCTACATTTTTAGAGGTTTTTGGGACTGCTATGGGTTGTAATGGGTTTAAGGCCAATCTACATGTCAAGCTCGATGCAACGGACCAGTTTAAGTTTATGATTGGTTCAAGGAAGTTGTTCATGGAGTTTGGTCCAGCTATACAGTTGTATTTGATCAGTTCAAGGCATCTTTTGGTTATAATTGTGTTTATACTTCTTTCAGGGATAATATGGGCAGTACATAGGGTAATTATGGCAATGTTCATAATAATGTTGTGGTGTATTTTATAACTTGGGAAATTAGAATCTCAAGTATTATAACATTTTCAATTAATAGTTGTATGGTCTTTTATAATTAAAGGTGGCATCCCGACATTCTTCTTGTGTCAATTCGTCTCTAACTATAACAATCAAGGAAACAACTTCATTTGCTAATTATGGATAAATTTCAAAAGGTAAATATTGTAAACTAATATATTGAGTGGTGTTACCGTTGTAGTATCAGAAGCTTTATATGATGTTTGATGGCTCTTTACTCAGTATATGCTGATTAAGAAAGCTCAGTGCAAATTGGTGCTGCTTTACTCAGGATATGATGATCAAGAGACCAAACATCTGTTATTTTATATTGGCCTCGCTGTGGCATATAGAAAAAATACAATGTGAAATATTTAAATTGCCTTACCTCTTGGCTCAGGCTTATTCTTGTGATCTAGTGTAACAATTTCAAATAATGTAACTATTTCTGACAATTGGGATGGGTCCAGTTGAATAGTATTGGACATACCATTAGAGCTCACTTGAGAAACAAAGGAACCAATATCATCGTTACACAATGCTGGGCCTATATTTAATGCTGGGCTTGTCGAAATTGATGATTTGGCTTATTGGAAAGATAGTCCCTGTGGAATGTGGAATGATTGATTTTCTTGGGCATATGAAGATGATGTTGGTCAGCACAGTATTTCCGGCGTTGATTTCCAACCGACTTGCCAGTAATTGATATCTTTAAGGTTGAACACCTACGTGTGTATAGTTGCCAAAGGTGGTCGTACTTCATCTCGGTTAGCTTCTTTGTTAGTGCTGTGCCCTAGAGACAATCACTTGTACATTATATATGACACATTTTATTTTAATAAAGTGCATAATTTATCTTGCAGTTTCTTTTGTTTACTTTAAGTAATATAACTGTTCGATAAAGTCCCTAGTATAACACTGTGTTAAGAAAATCTTGATAGAGATCATGATGTGAGATTCCTACTACACTGTATAGTGTTAGTACTTAAATAGTCCCTAGTCGTAGTATTAATGAGACAGGACATCATTAATGCGTTAAGACTAGCATGTGTTAGACTTCCTGATTTGATCAGACGATGGTTCTCATATCCGTGAGTATTGAGATACTCAAAGTTAACACATGGAAGCTTGTTAATGGAACAAGTTCATTGAATGACCTAGCTTTGAGATAATCACGTGGATAACTATTCAGGGTCAGTGATATAATCTCAAAATAGCAAACGTGCAAGTATACTTAGACTTGAGATCTCCAAAGTACTTTGTTTTGCTGAGCATTGTACTTTGATTCCAATCTCCGGAGCACGATCGAGGGCCGCCTATGGGATGGATATTGGGTACATTGTGAGGTAAACAAAAGTAGTTGAGATGGTCAATAAAGGATTCACCACTCCTAATAGTATAGGCAAATATCTCATGGCCACTTGTAGGAATTACTACTCAGGAAGCCCTTGGCCATGGCGATTGTGTATTAGAAATGGTTCCAATTGATACACATCTAGAGTAGTAGGTTCCTGGTACAACTACTATTGTATTCGGGTTAGAATTAATTCTGGAGGGAGTTGGCTCTAATTCGGTACTCCAAACCGAATGAGATGTTGTATGTTGAAAGGAGTTACTTGCACTGAAGTTTGTTATTGAAGGGTTCATGTCAAGCCACTTGACTTCCTGGACTCTTGGGTGGTCATAATGTGTTGCTAGATACTGCTCATGATCTGGAAATATGGGTTTATTAATTGATGAATTAATAAAACAATCCTAATTAGAATTAATAGGATTAATTCTAATTAATTATGGATTATTAATCTTAAAAATATTTGGATTAATTCATGTTCACTACCAATTGATTGGAAAACCTAATAGGTCACAAACAATAGAGGATTAAATACTCAAAATGTTATTTGATAACATAGCGGGGTTGATTGAGAGAAAGTGAAGTTATTGTGGACAAATTATAATTAGTTATAATTTATGGTCCAAGTTGTAATTGTGTAAACTTGATGTTTCCAATTACAATTAGGGAATTCTAATAGGATTAGAATTCTCAATTTTGGGAGGCTAATTTCGTGTAACATATAGTAGAGCCACACGAAACCCTAGCTGAGGAATTAGACACACAAAAAAACAACAGCTTTTTCTTCCCTCTCATTTTCTTGTTTTTCCTGAAAAACAAATTAACCGTAGCCGCCTTATTTTTCTGCTAGCACAAAAATATTTTGGTGCTTGTATATTCCTGAACATAGGCGGTGCCGGCTCTGGCTTCCAAACCAACGCCGGTTCTGCTCTGTTTTGCACGATCCAGCTGTTTTAAAAAAAAAATCTCTGGAATAGAATTTTAAAAGGAAAAACCTCATATGATAAGAGACGCGACCCAAAAAGCATTTTCTCAAAATTAGTTATGAGACAAACAATTTTATTTTTTTTTCAAAATAATGATTTTGAAAAATCTAAAATTGGTGTTTTCCTAAAATAGTGATTTTAGAATTTGTTTTATATTTCCAAAATAGCGATTTTGGAATAATAAAAGTATATGTTTATTTTGTTTAAGCATAGTTAATGGCATGATGAATGGTTATGGACGAAAACCAATTATATCTGTTCATGCATTTTATAGTTTTAGTTTTTATGAAATAAGGCTTGCGTGTCCTGCCTTCTCTAGAATTCTTATGTAATTCTCTTCTCATCTAACTCTCCTTGAATGTAACTCGAGATTTTCTCTCTTTAAGAAATTATGTAATTAGTTTACATAGGTTAGATAGGAGTAGAATTATTTCAATTTTGGAGATGGCAACCAAAACAAAGAGAGAAGGTAAGACCTTCTACTTAAATCATACATGAATACATTGGGTTAACTATTTTAATTTCTTTTTTGGCTCAAAGAAATTAATTTAGAGTAAAGTCCATAACCATACCAAATAATCGCTTTATTACCATGATTATCAATTATGTGATTTATTAAATTTTATGCATGTCATTCAACGAAATCACTAAAAGGAACAAATCTCTCAATTAATATTAAACTGAATTCCTTCAGTTAATATAGTAAGAACGAGAGTCCTTTTTCGAGACCAGATTGTTAGGCAAACTCAAGCCTACTTGACATTGGGCATGTTCAAGCTATGGAGTTAAATTCCTGATTAATGGGTCGGGTTTAACTAAATTCTTTATCCTCGTTGGGCAAACTCAAGCATAAAGAAATTTAGAGAAAAAATTGGGGTAGCCCAAAAGGCTTTTAAGATTAAAAGCTGTTAATCACCCAATGATCTGATAGTTACATACGATGTAATTGGTATTGGATACCTACTAATGAACTTAAGGGTGGCTTGTTGGTCAAACCCAAGGTAATTCTTGAGGAATTTAGATACCACTCCACTAGGAAAGCTTCCAATGGGTTTTCCCAAATCAGTAGTGGGGGTTATTGGTTTGAGTAAAATAGTGGAGTAAAAATACGTTTAATTAAAGTCCTAATTATTTGCATATCATGTGCATATACAAGTAGCTAATACTCTCTATCTTTACATCTAGGTCACTTGCATCATGTCAACAAACTTAAACTTATGTAGCATCTTGGAAACCAACAAGTTAACCGAATCAAACTATCTCAACTGGTATAGAAATTTGAGAATCATTCTTAAATCAAAAAAGTTGCTCTACGTACTAGATGCTCCTATTCCGCCACCACCAACTTCAAGATGCTCATGTATTATGCTGGCATCCATGACTCCCGAGTTGCAAAAACAACACGAGCATATAGATGCTCAATCGATTATACTACATCTTCAAGAGCTTTTTGATGCCTAAGCCAAAACTAAGAGATATGAGATCTCAAAGCAACTATTCCATTGCAAAATGGCAGAGGGTTCTTCTATGGCCACTCATGGGCTAAAGATACTGGGCTTACTAGAGAAGCTTGGATCTCTCGGTATGCAATGGATAACGACTTAAGTGTTGACTTAATTCTACAATTTTTGCCTAATAGTTTCTTACAATTTATGATTAACTATCAGATGAACAAGATTGAATCCACCATTCCTGAGTTGATTAATCTTTTCAAAACTACGGAGTCCTCCATGAAAAAGGATTCCAATGAAGTTTTAATGGTAGAATCTTCCTCTTGTAAGAAGAAAGTTCAAAAGAAGAAGAAGAAGGCTCCCATGAAGCCCAAAGGCGGTGTGAACAAGAAGGACGCAGTTACCAAGGGTCCATGCCATCATTGTGGGAAGATGGGCCACTGGAGGGGCAACTGCAGAGCCTACTTGGAGACCATTAAAGATAAGAAGCAAAAGGAGAAGCTTACAAGCACTTCTACTTCTACTCCGGGTATGTTTATGATTGAGATAAATATTGCCTTTAGAAATGAGATATACGTATTAGATACTGAATGTGGATCTCATTTATGCAATAACTTGCAAGGACTAAAGAGCAGTAGAAGGCTAGAGAAAGGCGATATGGACTTACGTATTGCAAATGGAGCAAAGGTTGCTACACTTGCTGTGGGGACAAACTAGCTGAACCTGCCTTCAGGATTAATTCTAGAACTGCAAAACTGTTATTTTGTACCAGTTTTAATGAAAAACAAGATCTCAGTTACGTGTTTAGACTTATGTGGATTTCATTTAATATTTAAGAATAAATGTTGTTATTTTTCATTGAATGATATTTATTATAGTTGAGCAACTTTAGTTAATGGTTTATATATTCAAGACTTGGACAATCTAATTCTCAATATAAACAATAAGAAACATGAAACAAATAACTCTAACACCTCTTACTTATGACATTGTCGTTTGGGCCATGTAAATGAAAAATGTGTTTCTAAATTATATAAGCTTGGTGACTTAGGGTCATTTGATTATGAATCATATAGCACATGTGAGTCTTGTTTACTAGGTAAAATGACTAGAACTCCTTTTCTAGGAAAAGGAGAATAGGCCAAGGAGTTATTAGAACTCATACATTCTAATGTATGTGGCCCAATGTCAATACAAGCAAGAGGAAGTTATAACTATTTCATAATATTTATCGATGATTTCTCACGATATGGGTATTTGTATTTAATGAAATACAAATATGAGGCCTTTGAAAGGTTCAAAGACTTCAATAATGAAATAGAGAAACAACTTGGCAAAAGTATAAAGACTCTAAGATCTGATCGAGAAGGAGAATACTTGAACCAAGAGTTTCCGAGTTATCTAAGAGATAATGGGATATTATCTTAATGGAATGCACTATATACACCTCAACATAATGGTGTATCTGAAAGAAGGAATCGAACCCTTCTAGACATGGTACGGACCATGAGGGCTTCTGCATACCTGCCAAAATCGTTTTGGGGGTATACACTGGAGACTTCTGTTTATATTCTAAACAGAATTCCGACAAAATCAGTTGATTCTACCCCATTTGAGATGTTCTTTGGTAAGAAACCAAATTATCTCACTTGTGAGTATGGGGTTGTCCTACCTTTTTTAAAAGGCCACAGTCAGATAAACTTGATAGTAAGTCTAACAAGGGTTTATTTATAGGATATCCGAAAAAATCTTTTGGATATTATTTCTACTTACCCTCCGAGAACAAATTATTTTTTTCGAAGCATGCCGTCTTCTTAGAGAATGAGCACATGCTCAAAGGGGATAGTAGGAGTAAAATTGAACTTAGTGAAGTTCATGAAGATCAAACAAACGAGGATCAACCGTCTAACCCCACATCTATTGAGAGAATAGATGAACCTTCTAATACACAAGAACCTCGTAGATCTAGTAGGATACGTGTGGAACCTGAGAGATATGGATTTCTCATTAGTGACCACAATGATGTATTCCTCATAGATGAAGATGAGTCTACTACCTACAAGGATGTTCTGAACAGTTTAGAATTTGACAAATAGCTTGAGGCTATGAAGTCAGAGATGGATTCCATGTAGGATAACCAAGTATGGACTTTCGTTGATCCACCGAAAGAAATTAAACCTATTGGGTGCAAGTGGGTTTTCAAGAAGAAAATGGACATGGATGGTAACTTAGTTACCTATAAAGCACGACTAGTGGCAAAGGGTTATCGTCAACAACACGATATTGACTATGATGAAACCTTCTCACCAGTAGCCATGTTGAAATCCATCAGGATACTCCTAACCATTGCTACTCATCATGAGATTTTGCAAATGGATGTGAAAATAGATTTCCTAAATAGAAATCTGACTGAAGAAGTGTATATGACACAACTTGAGGATTTCACATCTAGTGATAGCACAAAGGAGCCTTGTGTATGCAAAAAGGCTAGTGGAAGTGCAATCGTTTTCTTATTACTTTATGTAGATGACATATTGTTAATAGAAAATGATATACTTATCCTGAAAATGGTTAATGTTTTGTTGTCCAAACAATTCTCCATGAAAGACCTTGGAGAAGCAACCTATACTTTCGGAATAAGGATCTATAGATATAGATCCAAAAGGTTGCTAGGTCTTTCGCAGTCTACATACATAGATAGAGTGCTAAAGAGGTTTAGTATGGATCAATCCAAAAAGGGATTCTTACCCATGTCACATAGTGTAAGCCTTTCAAAGTTGATGTCTCCTAAGACACAAATTGAAAGGGATCACATGAGTAAGATTCTATATGCCTCGACAGTTGAATCTTTCATGTACGCTATTTTATGTACTAGGCCCGATGTATCTTGTGCTCTCAGTTTGATGAGCATATACCAATCTGACCCTGGTGTGGGTCATTGGGCGGCTGTAAAGAACATTCTGAAGTATTTACGAAGGACTAAAGATATGTTCTTGGTAGATAGAGAAGGTGATTTGAAAATAAATTGGTATACTGATGCCAGTTTTCAATCTGACAAAGATTATTTTAAATCACAATTAGGCTACATGTTTACATTGTGCATAGGGGTAATAAGTTGGAAAAGTTACAAACAAGAGACTATTACCGACTCTACGACAGAAGCTGAGTACATAGCTGCTTCTGAAGTAGCTAAGGATGCTGTTTAGATCAAGAAATTCGTGATGGAACTGGGTGTGCTTTCTAGTGTTGTTGGTCCAATAACTTTGTATTGTGACAACAATGGAGCCATTGCATAAGCAAATGAGCTACGGTCTCACCAACGATCCAAACACATACAGCGACGCTATCATCTGATCCGGGAGATCATAGATAAGAATGATGTAAAGATAGAGAGAGTTTCTATCGGATGAGAACATAGCTGATCCACTTACAAAAGCACTATCCCAAAAGAAATATGATTGTCATGTTGAGTAATTCGGTATTAGATACATGAATGATTAGCTCTAGTGCAAATGGGAGTTTGTTAGTGTTGTGCCATAGAGGCAATCACTTATACATTATATATGACACATTTTATTTTAGTAAAAGACATTATTTATCTTACAGTTTCTTTTGTTTACTTTAAGTAATATAGTTGTTCAATAAAGTCCATAGTACAACATTGTGTTAAGGAAATCATGATAGATATCATGATATGAGATTCCTACTACATTGTATAGTGTTAGTACTTAAATAGTCCCTAGTCGCAGTATTAATAAGACAGGACATCATTAATGCATTAAGACTGGCATATGTTGGACTTCCTGATTTGATCAGGCGGTGGTTCTCATATCCATAAGTATTGAGATATTCAAAGTTAACACATTGATGCTTGTTAATGGAACAAGTTCATTGGATGACCTAGCTTTTAGATAATCACATAGATAACTATTCAGTGCCAGTGATATAATCTCAAAATAGCAAACGTGCAAGTATACTTAGACATGAGATCTCCGAAGTACTTTGTTTGCAAAGCATTGTACTTTGATTCCATTCTCCAAAGCTCGATCGAGGGTCGCCTATGGGATGGATATTGGGTACATTGTGAGGTGAACAAAAGTAGTTGAAAGGGTCAATAAATGATTCACCACTCCTAATAGTAGGGGCGAATATCTCACGGCCACTTGTAGGAATTACTAATTAGGAATTTATGGACAAATTATAATTAGTTATAATTTGTGATCCAAGTTGTAATTGTGAGAACTTGATGTTTCTAATTACAATTAAGAAATTCTAATAAGATTAGAATTCTCAGTTTTGGGAGGGAAATTTCGTGTAACATATGGTAGAGTAGCACGAAACCCTGGCTGAGGAATTGGACGCACGAAAAAATAACAGCTTCTTCTTCCCTCTCATTTTCTCATTTTTCCTAAAAAATAAATCAACCCTAGCCGCCTTATTTTTCTGCTAGCACAGAAATATTTTGGTGCTTGAGTATTCCTTTGTGTGGATTACTGTTAGAGATAATCACACACTGTGATTATAGTGGCTAGACGTCCAACTCTCGTAGAGTTTGCACACGAGGATTACTGGATTGCGCCTCAACTTGAAGAAGAAATTTTATTCTTTGGACGATCAAACAAAGGTAAAAAGCTACTACCTTTATTATCTTTATGTCTTGTTTTCCACACAATAGGCAGGTCCTGGGATAGTATCTCGTTTTATTCTTCCACTACGCCGTATAGGATATAAGCCTGAGGGACCCCACATTCTTTGCACTGGAGAGTTTTATAAAAGCCTTAATATTATAAAGCTTGGTCCTTGAGCATATGTTGGACTGTGTTACCTTGTATATGATTTTCCATGGTCATGGATCGGTTATTGAGAAGTATGACTACCCGTAATAATGTAAATCAATTAGGCAGTTAATGTGGTATTTGTATTTGGCCTGCAATTAGTTATGGCTGATCAATCTGGTATAAAAAATTGACACTATTACAATTCCCTGTGCATTGAAGGGGCATCTTTGGTTTATATTACATTTCATAATGGTCAATACATAGGGAATGCCCTACAGACATTATAGTAATGTTTCATGCCAGGTAGGGAATGCAAGCTTGATTTCTATGAGGTCAGATGTTACAGATGATTTGCATGTTCTAGAACTGAGGTATTGGTAAAGAGATTTAATGTCAGAAGACTCCATTACTACGGTGGGTAGATAGATTTACTTTTTAAAATTGCAGAGATATAGTCGTATTTAGGTATTGTACAACACACTCTGGATGCTGTAGAACTCAATCCAACTCAATTTGTATTCTAAATCGAAGCAACTGGAGTGGTATTTATAGAAGTCCCTTAGCTCCCATTTCAGCCCTCCAGGTGTTCGGCCCTCCACTGGAGAGTATAATTGGTGTTCTGTTTAGGCAATAAGCCCCATATCTACTGGAGTGACATTACTATATATAAATGTGGTTTTTTATATTGAAGTAAAAATCAAATTAAAGAATAAAGGGTAGAGGAAAAGGTTGACGTGGGATGGATAATTGAACTTGTTTGGTTTTTAATCAGCACATCATGAGTAAAGGAGCACCAATTTACTGTTAGAATTATGTTTAGCATGCTGGATTACAGAAAGCATACAAAAAGTTAAATGAGCCTTTCACGAGTTCATTCACAATGAAAATGACCATCATATTTCAATCAACTATTTTAAGAAGACATGGGATGTCAATATGCATTGCAAGCTGGAATGTTAAAGTATTCAATAAATATTAAAAGTTATTTAATGTCTGTTATTACATTCTATTTCACGAACCTATGCACTGCCATTAGAACTGAGTTTATTAAAATTTCTATGAAATTAAAAATTATAGCTCCAGTGTGACGTAAGATCAAGTTTGAGTTCATGTCGATTAATGAAGTCCATATCCGATTGTTCAGGAAACACTTGTGCAACCCTAGTGCTTTTCTCAGGTTGTGGTTGAACCTTATTTGGAGAGTGAATATTATTTTGAGATTGATGTCCTCTAGGAGAAATGTTATGCTGATGTGTATTCGATTTTTCAAATATTCATAATACATACCAGTGTTGCGTTAAAGTGGCGTAAGATCTTCCCCTGCGTGAAAAATCCATTGTACTTGCTGTTGGAATGTATGCCCTCTAAACTAGGTTTCTGATATAATTATCAAATTTATTAATAAAAGAATTTATTCTCAAAAATTTGTTTGTGAATTTACATTTTATTTGTCCACGATTTACGTTTGGAAAGGATCCATTGTGTTTAAGTAGGTGATCCATGTGAATGGTGGTCTTTCACAGTAATGTATGGAAAACGGGTTTCTTAACACATAAACATTTGTTCTTGACCAATTGGTGAGAATGTGGATCTCATCATGTTTAGGTTATTATATTATAAATTCCAAATGGGGAATGGCTTACCTTTAGCTAGTAAGCAATCCACTCACTTAATAGCATGAGCGTATTTCGAATAATTAGAACATGACCTGTAATAGTGATTTTTGAAAGTACAATTTAGTAGAAACCCAGACTATTACTACTACAGCGTTGACTAATGCTCTATCATTTGACTATGAGTTGGTGGTTTGACGAAGCTAGAAGCATGTACTTTAATATTCTATGGTTGAGGTTCTATTGTAGAGCCGATATACTTGTATATTGGGTTTATATGACTAGTTAATTAAGACAGACTCATACAAGATAGCTTCTGTGCTATATCGCCCCTTGTGACTGTTCAAATGATCTAAATATCCAGGGCCCTGGGGAACATGACTTGGATGTTTTCTTTAGGGTAGCTCCCTTAGAAAGCAGAAACATTCCAGGAATTGTGGATCATTGGACTAGAAGTCTAAGGATGGTAGATATCTTTTAGAGAGGTGTTAGTACATTATTCCTCTCTAAAATGTACGACGATGCGTAGAGGGGTATTTTAGTCATTACACCTATAGGTCGGAGACTTTGCTAATGCAACATTGTCCTTGGGGTCAATATTTCCTTATAGTGATATTAGGAAATGTTTAAAATACAAAATACAACTATTTCTATAATAGGGGCATTTTGGTCATTTTAGTAACCAAGGCGATGTGTCTTTTGCTCCTCAGAATAGCCCATAAGTTCTCATGGTTTTGGGTGGAGGGATTGGTCTTGTATAAAATGGATTTGATTTTATTCGAGTAGCCTGGTTTAATTATTGGGTTATAATAAAATAAAAGGTTTAAAGAGGGAGAATTATATACTGACCCAATTGGGTTATTTAATTAATTTAATCATTGAACTTGTATTAGTTCAGGAATAATTAAATTGAATTAAATGATTAACCGGATGAACTGGGCCAAGGCTTGAAGTTTATATTGGTCCATTAGGTTATTTAATTAATTTAATTGTTGGACTTCTATTAGTTCAGGAATAATTAAATTAAATTAAATGCATAACCCAATGAACTGGGCCATAGGTCCATAGGCCTATTTAATGGCTTAACATGACTAGGCCTTAGGGCTTCTTTAATTTTTGAATGCCCGGATAATAGCCTAGGATCAAGGCTGTTGGGATTCAATAGAACGTAGGAGTCTTACACAGAACGTTATTCTACTTGAAGCCTCTCTTCTTCTTCTCACTCATGTGTGTGTGTTCTATGTGAAAACAAGAACGGAGACACGTTTCTTTTGATTAATACTCAATAGCATTTAGTCGGAGAAAGGAAGACTATCTTCTTCATCCATAGCCTTCACCAGGCTTTCAAGTTATATTCCAAAAGATAAGAAGGTTGCGTTGATGCCCAGAAGAAGCCGACGGCTTGTGGGATAACAGCCTGAAGGATTAATCTCGGAACCAGAAGTGGTTCAGACCGAGGTACCGGCACCCCCTAGACCAGTGAAATCGCGTAGACATATAAAAATTTTCTTCCAGTACTCTTTTGCACGTGCTCTGTTTTATGAACATGCTACTATGCATTTTTTGTTTTGCCATGTTTTGCCTTCACTTGCAGCAAAGAGATTCGTATATAATACAGTTGTACTGGAGGTTTATCTGCCTATGCTTGTATGCTCCTCTCTTTGTTGCTTTGTGAATTATCCTATGCGATGTATGAATTTTTTAAGAAGAACGCTTCAGAGATGGTGTAGAATTCTGCATTTCCTAATGTCCATTCCTTTAGGGTTTGGTGCTTTGATTTATCAAGGTATGACATGTAGCTGGACTCCTCACCTGGATTGCCCAAAACAATTTAGTCTAGGTGAAGGTTGTGGGGTTTTAAATTGAATGCACCCCTTAGCCCTCCTATCTTCGCTCCAAATTACGTATCTGGCCATCTGTTCAATCCGTTAAATTGAGAAAACGTTAAAATAGGGTGCAGTCAATTATATCAAGAAAGTATATTTGGAGACTATTTCTTTGGGGTGAAGATTTAAATAGTTGTTAACGAAACGACACTGTTTAGGAGTAGTGAATAAGATTGTTGTATTGAAATTAAAGGAATATCTAATATAATATCTGAACTTTTGTGTGGTTTTAAACTGAGTGTAGGAGTTGATAGGCGTGAATAAATACTGGCAATTTCAGTGTAAGTTCCAAGCAGTTCAATTTAAAAAATGTATAAGCTTAGACCAGGTTAAAACAGATATAATTATAGGAGAGGTGGTAATAATGTTAATTCAAAAGGAAATCTAAATTTATTTTATATTCATAGATGTAGAGTCCAAACAAATTTCAAGCATAGTATATATGCTCGTTCTTGTGTGTGTTAGATGAAATTATTGTTCCTGATTCGACCGTTGATGGGGGCTAGTGTTATTGGAGATTTTCTTACAATACCTTCACTCGGGAGTCTGCATTCGAAAAGAAGGAGAAATAGAATCTATTTGGGGTCTATGAATTTTAATGGTTCATTCACTATTGTGAATTCTCCTGTGATAAAATGCGAAGACGCAATGGGTGAGAGTATGGCTAAGCCTGGTCCATTGATTGAAGCAGTGTTGTCATTTTTTCTTGTTCTTGATAGCAGGCATTGTAGAAATGCCAAGCCTACATTTTCAGATGTTTTTGGGCCGGTTGTGGGTTATGATAGGTTTAAGGCCAATCTGCATGTCAGGTCTATTGCAATAGACATGGTTAAAGTTTTGCTATGGTTCAAAGAAGTTGTTCATGGAGTTGGGTCCAGTCGTATAGTTGGATTTGATCAGTTCAGGGCATTTTTTTGTTGTAATTGTGTTTATACCTCTTTCAGGGATAATATAAGTTGTACAGGGGGTAATTTATGGTAGTGTTAGTAATAATGCTCTGGTGTATTTTATATCTTGGGAAAGTATAATCTCAAGTATTGTAACATTTTCAATAATAGTCGTATGGTCTTTTATAATTAAAGGTGTCATCCCGACAATCTTCTTGTGTCTATTGCTGACTAACTATAATAGTCGGGAAACAACTTCATTTGCTAATTATGGATACACGTCAAAAGGTAAATATTGTAAACTAATATATTCAGCGGTGTCACCATTGTAGTATCAGAAGCTTTAAGTGAAGTTTGATGGCCATTTACCCAGGAGATTCCGATTATAAATGCTTTAAGTGCAAATTAGTGATCCTTTACCCAGGATATGCTCATAAAAAAACCAAACATATGTTATTTGATATTGGCCACGCAGCGGCATATATAAAGAATACAACATGAAATATTTAAATTAGCTTGTCACGTGGCTCAGGCTTATTCCTGTGATCCAGTGAAGTAATTATAGATGATGTAACTATTTTTGAAAATTAGGCTAGGTCAAGCTATATGGTATTAGACATACTTTTATAGCCCACTTTGAGAAACAGAAGGCCCAATATCATCGTTACACAATAATGGGCCTAGATTTAATGTTGGTCCTATATTTAATATTGGGCCTATTGAAATTTATGATCTAGCCTGTTGGAAAGATAGGGCCTGTGGAATATGGAATGATTGATGGGCATATGAAGATGATGTTGATAGGCATAGTATTTCTAGTGTCAATTTTCGACCGACATGCCAGAAATCGATATCTTTAAGTGTGAGCACTTACGAGTGTATAGTTGCCGAAGGTGGTCTATATTTCATCTCAGTTAGCTTCTTTGTATTGGAGAGTTTTAGAAAAGCCTTGATCTTGCAGAACTTGTTCCTTGAGCATATGTTGGACTGTGTTACCTTGTACGTGATTTTCCATAGACATGGATCGTTTATTGAGAAGTATGACTACTGGGGTTTTTGTATAGGCAATAATGCAAGTCAATTGGGCAGTTAATGGGGTTTTTGTATTCGGCCAGCAATTGGTTAGGGCCGATGAATCTGGTATAAAAAACAAACACTGTTACAATTCCCTACGCATTGAAGGGCATCTTTGGTTTGTATTGAATTTCACAATGGTCGATACATAGGGAATGTCATCACAGACATTGTAATGATGTTTAATGCTAAGCAGGGAATGTGAGCCTGATTTCTGTAAGGTCAGATGTTACAAATGATTTGCATGTTCTAGAATTAAGGTATTGGTCAAGAGAGTTAATGTCAGAAGACTCCATTACTATGGTGGGTAGATAGATTCATTTCTTCAAATCGCAGGGACATAGTGGTATTTAGGTAATATAAAACTCACTCCAGATGCTACAAAACTCACTTCAATTCAATCTGTGCTTTGAATCAGAGTAACTGTAGTGGTATTTATAGAAGTCCTTTATCTGAAACCCCACCTAAAGCCAACCCTAGAGTAAGGGGGTCGGGATGCATATCATATTATTGTGCATGAATATATATGTTTTTGAATGATTTTATGTGCTTTAGAATTGTGGGTTATAGGTTAAAATGCTTAGTTATGCTTATTGACCATTTTGCTTGAGGTCAAAATAGGAAGATAACTTAAGGATATCAAAAGAAGAATATGTGGTTGAGAAAATAAGAACAAAAATTAGTGTAGTTTAGTGGTTAGAGCTTGGTGAATTAATTTCTAAGGTCATGGGTTCAAATCCCATCGTTTAAGCTTTTGTCATGATTATCTTAACTAAGTTTGAATTTTTGTTTTCTTGAATTCCATGAAAATAGGAATGTTGTCTTAGGGGAGACGTGAAGAGAATGTCTCAATCTTATCCCCATGTCCTAAAAAGAATTCTAGAGGAATTCTTGTCCTTTTTATTTCCTATAGCTTGTCCTAACATCTTTATAATTTAAATCCATTAAATCTCTTCTTGTGAACTCCAAAATTCTGTGATAATTCCTTCACCTTGAATTTCGAAAATCAGCTGTGGGGGATGGGGAGTTGGCCGAAAATAGGAAGGGTTTCCAAGAGAAACCAATCACCATGAAAGAACCTTCAAAATTCACCTTCATGTTGTTCATATTTTAGTGAAGGGAAATCTGGAAAATTTTTCAGAATTTTTGCAGACCATCTCTTCAAAAATTCAGCCAGTAAACCTCTTCATTTGCTGCCAAGAAAATGGTCATTTCATGTGTCTTGAAGGCTGAAAAATCTGTACAATTTTCAGACTGCACAAACTGTGCAAAACCAAGAAAAAATTATGGACATTTCGCAGCTTTCAACTAAGAAAATGAAGTTGTTTTAGTCCATCTTCAAGCCAGCAAAACTCCTCTGTATTTCTCCAGAAAGAAGGCTGGAAAATCACATTTGAAAGACCTTCAAACCCCCTCAAGAACCAGCTGCAAATCAGGTTGAAGGAGTGCAGAAATTCTGCACCAACCTTCGAAACCTTGGACAGCTTGAAACCAGAATTTTTCCAGCTTTGCTTCCTTCAAGCCTAGGCCGAAAACCACCCTTCAACTTCTGTAACATTGATCCATGATCAGCCATGGACTGAACATCATTGACCTTCACACTTACCTTGAACTCATGGACTCCATAACCACACCTCAAAACACTCCAACGATCACTCCATTCAAACTCTTTTTGAACTTCAAAAAAATTCCAGCATTTTACTCCATTAAACCACTCTTGCATTAGGCTAACTAACCAGAATTTCCTCTGCCTTCATAGACTGAATTTCGGTCAGCTCTATAGCCTAACAAGCTCCATTCATTCCATCAAAATCACCTTGTTCAGCCGGCACCATTGAAGAGTGAAGAAACCTTCCTTGATCAAACACCATAGCTAACCACCTACCTTAACCAACTCCACAACTTTCTCCATTTAAATTTCAAAAAAAATCTGATCACTCTCTCTCCCACAAGCTGAAAACCGAAACTTCCCTTCAACCTAGACCATTCGGCCAGCTCTCTACCAGATTTCGTGCAGCATTCTCCCACACTCTCTCCATTTTCACCAAGAACACACACTAAACTTCTTCAAGCCTAAACCTACTCTAAACACCTCCAATCACTCTCAAATACTCCAGATTACTTCTATTTATTCCCTAAACTTCATTTCTAGTAGTTATAACACAAAACCTTGCAAACAAGAATTTTCAAACGTATCAAAGTTAGCCTTTTCCCTTGAAGGTCTCAAGAACATCAACAAGGTAAGTCAAGAACAACCTTCTTGTTCATCCTTTTCCATTCAATTCTTAATATACCCTTCTAATGCTCTCTCTCTCTCTCTCTCTCTCTCTCTCTCTCTCTCTCTCTCTCTCTCTCTCTCTACCGAAATGGTTGACCAACCATCAACCATGGCTGTTTTTCCCGGTGGATCACTCAAGACTCTCTATCGCGCGTGGACCTTCTTTTGTCTTCATCAAAGCAATCGACAATCAAGTATCCATTCTTAAATCCTTTCTTTTTAAATTCTGAAATCATGTCTCCTAGGTGTTGATAGGGAGATAGAGTATGAATGGAGATTGAGTATATGCATGTGGATTAAGGGGATGGAGTTAAGACATGATGATTGTTGTATATGGCTAAGTTGTATGTGTTTTCTTTTTGAATCATTGTATGTTCTTCGTGCTTAATGAATTTTATGGATGTTTGAAGCATGTTAGAGATCATGACACCAAAGGTGATTAGGCTCTTATGTTTCTATTTTCCATTGAAGCCATTAATGATGATTATGCCTAGAAGGAAGTTAGCCTTGTGATAGTATGTGTTAAGTCAAGCATGTGTTCATGAATGGATTGGTTTATTATTTGATGTTGGAGAATGTGTTTATGAATCTTTTCTAGCAATAGGAAAATCATGGTGAAAGAGTATTTCCTTGTTAAGTCTAGGTTATTTTTATTAACAAAATTTTATTACTTTAAATAGAATTACTACTATATTTTTCTCTATAAATTCGAAACTCTAGGAAGATTTGGATTGGTTTATTAATTAAAATATTAATATTTTCTTTATCAAATAAATGAGATCTTTTGTTAAAAATAATATATATATATATATATATAGTAATAAATCTTTTATAATAAATAAAATATTAGAATTAATGTGACCTTGTAGACCTTAGTTCAAACTTTTACCTATATTCCTAAATATTATTTATATTAAAATCTATTTGTTATTTATTAATTTAAAATTTAAAATAATTCATTTATTATTAATTTTATTTATTACTAATTATTTATTATCTATTAAAAAATTAATTAAAAATTATTTGTAATTTATTATTTACTTATAATAAAGCTATTTTTAAATTACCATTTATTAATATTATTAGGACTTAATATTATTTAAAATTCAAACCTTCTTTTATTTATTAATAATAGCACTCAAGAATTATTAATTGAGTCTATAATTTATTAGCAATTATTTTAGAACCCCAAGTTATTTTAACTTATCAAACTAGACTTATTTTATAAAATTCTTTTCTTTAGCTAGCCTTAAAGCTTAGAACATTAGGGTCGTGATGGTAATGGGTTGAACTAGGATTATTTTGTGTAAGTGAGTTTAGCTTGAATGTAACCTTATGTTTTGTGTTTACCCCAGGCGGGGTTAGGTCAGCCTTGGAAGACTTTTGAGTTTGAGCAAGCAAAGAATCAGGTAAGCTCCTGCATGGAATCTTGTGACGTCCAAAAATTACGGTGGCAAGCCAAGTGCGATATGTATGGATATTTATTTTGTGAAGGCAATTAAGGACTGTTTTTCCTTTTTATTCCAGACAAACAAATCATTTGAAAATTAAACAAGCAGTTCTACACAAAATGCAAAATTCTTTCTAAAACCCAACTTTGACAAGACTTTTAGAAACCCTTAATTGCTATTTCCAAATAAAGCAGATTATGATCAATTTTCTCCCAAGTGGGACAATCAACGTTAAGTATTCAATATGGGTAGACCACCAGGACTAGTCTTTGAAGGGTTAGGGTAAGTCCCTCAGTAGGTGGCCACCTCTGAGGGGTGAGTCCTTCCTGGATAGGATGCTAGTCCAGTAGGTCATGCCGGTCCGAGCTAGCAAGTTTCAGTCCTGTGGACTGTGTGTTCCGGAGTGGACAATTGGTAAGTTTGGGTGTAGAGATGGAGGAGTATCTCACCCGGTAGGCCGTACACCTACCTTTTGTCAGCTTGCACAAAGTGTGGCATTCTGACCGTTACTTAGTCATGGGGCCCAACGTGTGGTAACCCATGGCTACCCATTTGAGTGGTTCTATTTATTATGCACATGTATGGTTTGTAAAGCAAAACACCACTCTTAATTTCAATACTTATTTAATGCTTTCCAGCACTTTTCTTTATGAAATTTTTACAACTTGCATACATGACTTATTTTACCTGAAACACTCAAAGCACACAGGGGCTTACTGAGATTTTTATCTCACCACCTTTTATGCCATGTTTTCAGGGAGATCCTGTTGGGGAGGTCATTAGCTAGATTGTTGCCTATGCTTTGAAAACTCATGTTATTTTCTTTATGTGATGTTTTGAGAGATTGTTGCAGACAATTTATTTTGGATTTGTTCTAGTATTCATCTTTTGGGTTGTAATAAGTTTAATTTTAAAGTCTTTATTTTATTTTATTCTATGTAACCTAGTTATAAAGACCCCTTATCCTCTGGACGGGGCGACATCCCCGGCCTTGATGGGCCTAGGTAGTGGGTGTTACAAGTGGTATCAGAGACTAGGTTTAGGCAAATTTTGATAGTATATGTTTTGATTTATTGAGTTCAAATCGTTTGTCTGACCTATCTTGTTTGTGCTGTAGGATGGTTAGAATGATTAGAATCGCAAGGAAAGGGTAGCAAAGGCACCCTCCCATTCCTATCTACCCGGAAGACTTACCAGTGCCTCAGCCTGCACCACAGCCAATCATTGCCCTAGATGATAGTAGTGACGATGAGGTCCAGATCATTGAGCCACCTCCAATACCCTTGATCGACCTGGTTACTGACAGTGAAGACGAGGAGATAGACATAGAATATGTTCCCCTCCCTCCTAGTCCCATAGTTGACTTGACTGCTGACAGTGATGACCCAGGGGTGATAGATTATGAATCTCTACCTAGACCTTCCTTTGTAACCCCACCCAATCAGGTTGAAACCGGGGAGAGTTCTAGGAGACCTGGGAAGGAGCCAATGGATGGGTTTGCTAATGGGGCAGGGAGAGACTTCACTAGGAATTCTAGGGGGTGGTTATATGAGGCTGACTTTGAAGATTCTGATGAGGACTAGAAAGGCTAAGTGCTGCTACAATTGGGATGTTTTATTTACTGCTTTTCATAAATTCCTATGCTAAGGATTTTCTTCGCTTTTCTCATATTTACTGCTTTAATTTCAAATTTATGCAAATAAGAGTGCCTGGAGTACTCTAGATCTTGAGGAAAAATCTATATGCAATTCTTTATACAAAACTTGCATCCAATTTTCTTCCACTTGAAGTTGAATGTGAATGCATGCTCAATTTGGATATTTTTAACTTTGAGGCATAAACTCATTATCTGGGGAATGGTTTAGAATGGCACCCAGACGTCGTGCAGCCTCATCCAGTAGAGGGGTTCATGGGGCAGAGCCCGTGACACTAGAGTTTGATACAACTCAAATGCCATTATCGAACCAGGCGGATGAGAACGAACTGGAGCTAAAAATGGGATCGGAAGAACCGGTTAGCGTAACTATGACACAAGCGTTCCACAAGGTGACCGAGATTCTACAAACCTTGACTGAGCGGAGGAATCCGAAAGGGGAAGATGAGGCATTGGAGCGGTTTCTGAAATTTCAACCTCCTATCTTCTTGGGGGAGGCCGAACAATGGGTGGAACAAATAGAGGATATCTTTGTTACGCTCCAGTACACGGAGAAGCGAATGGTGAAGTTTGCTGCGTTCTGGCTGAGGGGTCCAGCTCGGGTGTGGTGGCAAAGGGTTCAGGACGACTGGGAGATGATTGACCAAGACTGGACATGGGCTAATTTTGTAGAAGCATTCCGGGCAGAATATATCCCTCAATGGATAGTTGAGAAACAGGAAGATGAGTTCCAGAATCTAAAGCAAAGAAGCCTAACGATAGCCCAATACGCAGCCCGGTTCACGCAACTATCAAAGTACTGCAAGAGGCTGGTGGATACTGAACAAAACAGAATGAGGCAATTTGTTAAGGGATTAAGGCAAGAGTTAAGAAGGGCGTTAGCACCCTCTCCACCGACGACTTATTTGGGGGCTGTGGATGCAGCCACCCGTATTGAGAATGAGGATCGCAACCGATTGGCTCCACGACCGTTCGTACCGTCAAGACAGCCGCCGAGACCTTTTCAGAGACAGCAACCTAACAAGTGCCCTGCCAACCAGCAATGACAGAATCGGGGAAAGCAAGCCTGAATAGCACCGGTTGGTCCTACACAGAATCTTCCATTATGCCGGCATTGTGGAAAAAGGGGCCATATTGAGCAAAATTGTTGGTCCAGAGGAGGTGAGTGGAAGTGCTACCACTGCGGAGACCCGAATCATCTGCGGAACACCTGCCCTAAACTTCTCCGGGTCGGACAGGGGAATCCAGCTCAGAACCCGGGGCCCAATCGAGCCAATACCTCGGGAGCATCCGGGAGTGGAACGCAGAAGCCGCAGGTAAAAGCAAAAGTTTTCGCTCTCAATCGGAAGGAGGTTAAAGCTGATGCAACAGTAGTGGAAGGTACGTTTACTATCCAAGGTCATTTCGTTAATGCATTGATAGACCCTGGATCTACCCATTCCTATTTAAATAAGAATTGTGCATATCAGTTGGGTTGGCATGGAGTGGAACTACCTTTTACCTTGTTAGTAAGTACACCTTTAGGGAAAATGGTGCAAGAGGATCGGTATGTGCAGAATTGTAAAGTTGAAGTAGGGAGAGAAAGCTTGGAGGGAGATGTAATAGTCTTAGCTATTGATGATTATGATTTAATATTAGGAATAGATTAGCTAGCGTAGCGTGGTGCTAGAGTAGACTGTAAGAATAAGTCAGTTCAGTTCATTAGACTAGGATGTGATGTGTTGGAGTTCAATGGCAAGAAAGTAAAAGAATTGAAGTTTTTGATAGCTGGGGCTAAAGCCCGAAAATTATTGAGGCAAGGATGTCAAGGATATCTGGCTTATGTGATAAACAAGCCAAAGGACCAGTGCACCCTAGAGGATACTGAGGTGATAAAGGATTTTCCTGACGTGTTCCCTGCGGAACTCACTTCTCTACCTCCCAATCGAGAAGTTGAGTTCACCATTGATCTAGTCGCAGGAGCAGAACCGGTGTCTCAAACTCCGTATCGGATGGCACCGGCGGAGTTGAAAGAATTAAAGGAGTAGCTAGAAGAGTTGGTGAGGCAAGGCTATATCAAACCTAGCACGCTACCCTAGGGAGCACCTGTGCTATTTGTGAAGAAAAAGGATGGGACTTAAGGCTATGTATTGACTACCGAGGCTTGAACAACCTGACCATTAAGAATAAATATCCTCTGCCATTAATTGACGAGCTGTTCGACCAGTTGCAAGGATCCAGTTGTTATTCCAAACTTGATTTGAGGCAAGGCTACTATCAAGTGAGAATAAAAGAGGAAGATATTCCTAAGACGGCCTTCAATACAAGATATGGTCACTATGAGTTTGTGGTGATGCCTTTCGGGGTAACCAACGCACCCGCGGTATTTATGGATCTGATGCATCGAGTGTTCCAGCCCTACTTGGACAAGTTCGTGGTGGTCTTCATCGACGACATACTTATATACTCCAAGAGCCCGGAGGACCATGCAGAATATTTGAAGTTGGTACTAGAAAAGCTAAGGGAGCATAAGTTTTACACCAAGTTTAGCAAGTGCGAGTTTTGGCTGGATAGTATGGCATTTCTTGGTCACGTGGTGACCAAGGAGGGGATCAAATTAGACCCAGCGCAGGTTGAAGCCGTTTCAGACTGGAAGCAACCAGAGAACATCACCGATATTCGAAGCTTCTTGGGATTGGCTGGCTACTACCGGAGGTTTATTAAGGGCTTTTCAACGCTAGCATCTCCTATGACCCAGCTGCTGAGAAAGGACGTACACTTTGTTTGGAATGAAAAATGCGAAAAGAGTTTTCAAGAGTTGAAGCGGAGGTTAATGACAACACCTGTGTTGAGTCTACCAGAGGCAGATAAACCTTACGCTCTATATACAGATGCTTCGAAGGAAGGCTTGGGAGCAGTTTTAACGCAAGATAGGAAGGTGATCGCCTATGCTTCTCGGAAATTGAAGCCGCGTGAAGTCAATTATCCCACGTATGATCTAGAGCTGGCTGCCATTGTGTTCGCATTAAAGAAGTGGCGACACTATTTGTATGGAGCGGAATATGAGGTGTTCACCGATCACAAAAGCCTAAAGTACATCTTCACCCAGAAAGACTAGAATTTGAGGCAGCGAAGATGGATGGAATTTCTGGAAGAGTACCGTTGTCCTATCAACTACCACCCCGGGAAAGCTAACGTCGTTGCTGATGCCCTGAGTTGAAAAGTCAGAATGGCCAGGCTAAGGGTACAGGAGGTTCAAGTAGTTCAGGATGTGTTGGAAAGAAGAGCAGAAGTGCAAGAAGAGAAAATTATTATTAATAACCTGAGGTTGATACCAAATCTAAGACAGGAGATTATTGAAGCCCAGCAGAGTAATGCGGAATTTCAGCTTTTCAAGGACAAGGAGCTTAAACAGCAAGGCAGTGAATTCCGACAGGACGGAGCGGGAGTGTTGTACTTCCGAGATCGTTTGTGTGTACTCGAAGAGCACCAGTTGAGGGATGGAATTTTAGAAGAAGCGAATAAGAGCAAGTACGCCATTCATCCGGGAGAGGTAAAGATGTATCAAGATCAGAAAAAGTCTTATTGGTGGCCCGGGATGAAGCGGAATGTGGTTAAGTATGTCTCAACGTGTTTAACCTATTAGAAGGTCAAAGCGGAGCACAAAAAAGTGGCAGGATTTTTACAACCGTTGCCAGTATCGGAATGGAAATAGGAAGAGGTGACCATGGACTTCGTTACCGAACTCCCTATGGCAAGGAACCAAAAGGACGCCATATGGGTAGTGGTAGATCGATTGACCATGTCAGCGCATTTCATACCCGTGAATGTAAAGGATTCAATGGAAAAATTGGCTCAGACCTACGTGCGGGAAATAGTCAGATTACACGGGGTGCCTTCAGGTATTGTGTCCGACCATGATCCGAGATTTACATCCCGATTTTGGGGTAAGTTTCAAGAATCGATGGGTTCTAGTTTGAAGTTCAATACGACGGCGCATCTGCAGACCGATGGGCAGTCAGAAAGGGTTATTCAGAAAGGGTTATTCAAATATTGGAGGATATGTTGAGAGCCTGTGTATTGAATTTCGGGGATAAGTGGATCGAAAGTGTGCCGTATGCCGAGTTGTCATACAATAACAGTTATCAAGCTTCGATTAGAATGGCTCCGTATGAAGCTCTATATGGTCGTAAGTGTCAAGTACTGTTATACTGGAGTTGGTCAGAGGATGGACACATAAGAAAATCGGGGGAAGTCTATGTTCAAGAAATGTTGGATAATGTCAAGTTAATTAGGGAAAAGTTGAAAGCAGCCCAGAGCCGACAAAGAGTTATGTAGATAATTGGCGAAGAGAGTTAGAATTTCAGGTGGGAGATAGCGTGTTCCTAAAACTGACACCGAATAGGGGGATCCTGAAACATCCGAAAGGGGGAAAGCTGAATCTGAGGTACTTGGGACCGTTTCTAGTAAAAGAGAGAATTAGGCCGGTGGCGTATCGATTGGATTTGCCAGATGGGTTGACGGGAATTGACGACGTATTCCATGTTTCGCAGCTGAGGAAGTACAATGCCGATCCCGGACATGTTTTGAATGATGAGCCGTTAGTGCTACAACCCGACCTGAGCTATGTGGAGAAACCCGTAAGGATATTGGACCGAAGTATCAAGACTCTCCAGAACAAGCAGATTCTGATGGTAAAAGTATAGTAGGAGCATCATGGCACGTGAGATGCCACATGGGAAATAGAAGAATGGGTAAAGCGAAAGTATCCCGATCTGAGATAAATGTGCGTCTGAATTTCGGGACGGAATTCTCCTAAGGAGGGGAGGATGTGAAACCCCACCTAAAGACAACCCTAGAGTAAGGGGGTCGGGATGCATATCATATTATTTTGCATGAATATATATGTTTTTGAATGATTTTATGTGCTTTAGAATTGTGGATTATAGGTTAAAATGCTTAGTTATGCTTATTGAGTAGCAGGGGTAAAATGGTAATTTTGCTTGAGGTCAAAATAGGAAGATAGCCTGAGGATTTCATAAGAAGTATATGTGGTTGAGAAAATAAGAACAAGAATTAGTGTGGTTTAGTGGTTAGAGCTTGGTGAATTAATTCTAAGGTCATGAGTTCAAATCCAATCGTTTAAGCTTTTGTCATGATTATCATAACTAAGTTTGAATTTTTGTTTTCTTGCATTCCATGAAAATAGGAATGTTGTCTTAGGGGAGACATGAAAAGAATGTCCTAATCTTATCCTCATGTCCTAAAAAGAATTCTAAAGGAATTCTTGTCCTTTTTATTACCTCTAGCTTGTCCTAACATCTTTATAATTTAAATCCATTAAATCTCTTCTTGTGAACTCCAAAATTCTGTGATAATTCCTTCACCTTGAATTTCGAAAATCAGCTGTGGAGGATGGGGAGTTGGTCGAATATAGGAGGGGAAATAGGAAGGGTTTCCAAGAGAAACCAATCACCATGAAAGAACCTTCAAAATTCACCTTCATGTAGTTCACATTTTAGTGAAGGGAAATCTGGAAAATTTTCCAGAATTTTTGCAGACCATCTCTTCAAAAATTCAGCCAGTAAACCTCTTCATTTGCTACCAAGAAAATGGTCATTTCATGTGACTTGAAGGCCGGAAAATCTGTACAATTTTCAGACTGCACAAACTGTGCAAAACCAAGAAAAAATTCTGGACATTTCGCAGCTTTCAACCAAGGAAATGAAGCTGTTTTAGTCCATCTTCAAGCCAGCAAAACTCCTCTGTATTTCTCCAGAAAGAATTCTGGAAAATCACCTTTGAAAGACCTTCAAACCCCCTCAAGAACCAGCTACAAATCAGGTTGAAGGAGTGCAGAAATTCTGCACCAACCTTCGAAACCTTGGACAGCTTGAAACCAGAATTTTTCCAGCTTTGCTTCCTTCAAGCCTAGGCCGAAAACCACCCTTCAACTTCTACAACATTGATCCATGATCAGCCATGGACTGAACATCATTGACCTTCACACTTACCTTGAACTCATGGACTCCATAACCACACCTCAAAACACTCCTAAGATCACTCCATTCAAACTCTTTTTGAACTTCAAAAAAATTCCAGTATTTTACTCCATTAAACCACTCTTGCATTTGGCTAACTAAGCAGAATTTCCTCTGCCTTCATAGACTGAATTTCGGTCAGCTCTATAGCCTAACAAGCTCCATTCATTCCATCAAAATCACCTTGTTCAGCCGGAACCATTGAAGAGTGAAGAAACCTTCCTTGATCAAACACCATAGCTAACCACCTATCTTAACCAACTCCACAACTTTCTCCATTTAAATTTAAAAAAAAAATCTGATCACTCTCTCTCCCACAAGCTGAAAACCGAAACTTCCCTTCAACGTAGACCAATTGGCCAGCTCTCTACCAGATTTCGTGCAGCATTCTCCCACACTCTCTCCATTTTCACCAAGAACACACACTAAACTTCTTCAAGCCTAAACCTACTCTAAACACCTCCAATCACTCTCAAATACTCCAGATCACTTCTATTTAATCCCTAAACTTCATTTCTAGTAGTTATAACACAAAACCTCGCAAACAAGAATTTTCAAACGGATCAAAGTTAGCCTTTTCCCTTGAAGGTCTCAAGAACATCAACAAGGTAAGTCAAGAACAACTTTCTTGTTCATCGTTTTCCATTCAATTCTTAATATACCCTTCTAATGCTCTCTCTCTCTCTCTCTCTCTCTCTCTCTCTCTCTCTCTCTCTCTCCTCTACCGAAATGGTTGACCAACCATCAACCATGGCTGTTTTTCCCGGTGGATCACTCAAGACTCTCTATTGCGCGTGGACCTTCTTTTGTCTTATCAAAGCAATCGACAATCAAGTATCCATTCTTAAATCCTTTCTTTTTAAATTCCGAAATCATGTCTTCTAGGTGCTGATAGGGAGACAGAGTATGAATGGAGATTGAGTATATGCATGTGGATTAAGGGGATGGAGTTAAGACATGATGATTGTTGTATATGGCTAAGTTGTATGTGTTTTCTTTTTGAATTATTGTATGTTCTTCGTGCTTAATGAATTTTATGGATGTTTGAAGCATGTTAGAGATCATGACACCAAAGGTGATTAGGCTCTTATGTTTCTATTTGCCATTGAAGCCATTAATGATGATTATGCCTAGAAGGAAGTTAGCGTTGTGATAGTATGTGTTAAGTTAGGCATGTGTTCATGAATGGATTGGTTTATTATTTGATGTTGGAGAATGTGTTTATGAATCTTTTCTAGCAATAGGAAAATCATGGTGAAATAGTATTTCCTTGTCAAGTCTAAGTTATTTTTATTAACAAAATTTTATTACTTTAAATAGAATTACTACTATATTTTTCTCTATAAATTTGAAACTCTAGGAAGATTTGGATTGGTTTATTAATTAAAATATTAATATTTTCTTTATCAAATAAATGAGATCTTTTGTTAAAAATAATAATAATATATATATATATATAGTAATAAATCTTTTATAATAAATAAAATATTAGAATTAATGACCTTGTAGACCTTAGTTCAAACTTTTACCTATATTTCTAAATATTATTTATATTAAAATCTATTTGTTATTTTTTAATTTAAAATTTAAAATAATTCATTTATTATTAATTTTATTTATTACTAATTATTTGTTATCTATAAAAAAATTAATTAAAAATTATTTGTAATTTATTATTTACTTATAATAAAGCTATTTTTAAATTACCATATATTAATATTATTAGGAATTAATATTATTTAAAATTCAAACCTTCTTTTATTTATTAATAATAGCACTCAAGAATTATTAATTGAGTCTATAATTTATTAGCAATTATTTTAGAACCCCAAGTTATTTTAACTTATCAAAGTAGACTTATTTTATAAAATTCTTTTCTTTAGCTAGCCTTAAAGCTTAGAACATTAGGGTCGTTATGGTAATGGGTTGATTTAGGATTATTTTGTGTAAGTGAGTTTAGCTTGAATGTAACCTTATGTTTTGTGTTTACCCCAGGCAGGGTTAGGTCAACCTTGGAAGACTTTTGAGTTTGAGCAAGCAAAGAATCAGGTAAGCTCCTACATGGAATCTTGTGATGTCCAAAAATTACGGTGGCAAGCCAAATGCGATGTGTATGGACATTTATTTGGTGAAGGCAATTATGGACTATTTTTTCTTTTTATTCCAGACAAACAAATCATTTGAAAATTAAACAAGCAGTTCTACACAAAATGCTAAACTCTTTCTAAAACCCAACTTTGACAAGACCTTTAGAAACCCTTAATTGCTATTTCCAAATAAAGCAGATTATGAGCGATTTTCTCCCAAGTAGGACAATCAACGTTGAGTACTCAATAAGGGTAGACCACCAGGACTAGTCTTTGAAGGGTTAGGGTAAGTCCCTCAGTAGGTGGCCATGTAACACCCCGCTACCTAGGCCCGCCGGGCCAGGGATGTCGCCCCGTCCAAAAGACAGTGGGTCATTATAACTAGGTCACACAATTAAAATAGTAGAATAAAAATAATAATTTAACTTAAAATTTATTACAACCCAAGAATAAATCCACGAATAAAACCATGAATTCGCAAAAGAAAAACAAATCCATAAATAAAATCATCCACTCTCGACTCCACAAAGCAATACATAAAAATAAAAGACAACATTCTCTTCCAAGGCATATAACACAAGCTACTCATCCCCACAATAGGATCGGCCTGAAATCATGGTGAAAAGGTGATGAGACAGAAATCTCAGTAAGTCCGTGTGTGCTTTGGGTGTTCAGTGGAAATAGTTCGTGGATGTAGAGTATAAAAACTTTATAAGAGAAATAATGGCAAGCAGTAAACATTAGTCAAAAGCAAGAGTGGTGTTTTGGCATTTTCAGCCATACATAATATATAAGATCAACCACTCGAAAGAAAGGATTATGGGTTACCACACGTTGGGCCCCATAACCGGATGGTCAGTATGCCGACACTTATGCATACTGCCGGTCAGAATGCCAACACTTTGTGCAGACTGACTAAAGGTAGGTGATCAGCCTATCGGGCAAGATACTCCTCCTTCTTTATACCCAAACAACAACCGGGTGTCCATTCCGGCAAAACACAGTCACTTGACTGAAATAAAAACTGCTAGCTCGGACCGGCATGACTAAGTAGTACTGGCGTTTCTCTAAGTTGAGTTCATCTTCTAGAGGAGGCCTCCTGCCAGAAGACTCACTCTTGCTCTTCAAAACTATTACTACCAGTCTACCCCCATTGAGTACTCAACGTAACATATCCCACTTGGGAAGAAAAATGAACAAAACATAGTTCAACTTGAAAATGGCAATTAAGGATTTCCAAAGTTTGGGGAAAAACTGGTTTTAGAAAGAATTTTAGGTTTTGAGTAAAACCACCCCTTGATTTACAAATAATTTATTTGTCTGAAATGAGAATGGAAATAATCCTCAATTGCCTTTACAGAAATGAGTGATCATGCACTCTACATTTGGCTTGCCATAAAAAACTCATTTTTCATCAAACAGGTTTTATGTAGGAGCTTACCTGATCCTTGCTCACAACAAAGGTCTCCAACAACTGACGTAACCTCATATAGGATAAATGCAAACCACAGTCAAACTCAAGCCAAAGACTTACTTTCTCAAATAAAACTAACTCAACTTACTACAATCATATCCCTAGCGCCCCAAGCTTTAAGGCTCAATAATAAATAAAAAGGGTTTATAAAATAAATCTAATTTGATATTAAAATAACTAGAGTTTGGGAAATAGGTACAAAAAGTTGAAGGTTTAAATCTTGCTAAAAATAAATTATGGTTTATTTGAAAAATGGTCCAAGGTGGTATTAGGTAAAATAATGATTTATTAATAATTAATTGCTAGAAAATAATTGATAGTTAAAATTAGTTGAAAATAAATTTTAATGAGTCTTGCTTGAAAAATAATAAATAAATTTTAATAGGTTTGATTAAAAGATAATAATTAAATTTTAATAATAAATATTTTACCTATTATGATTATTTTCATAAAATGCTTTATTTGATATTATAATATCTATATATTTTATTTTTCTAGCAAAAACTATGATTTATTCGACTAAAATATCACTATTTTATATAAAAGACCAAATCCACATTTTCCCATGGTTTTCAAATTTTTACTAGAAAAAGCATATTATTAAATATTTTATTAATGAAATAAAATTTAGCTTAGGGACAACTAGATCATGATCATATTCCTATAGCTAACCACAATCATGAACATATACAACCCTTCAATTCATCAAATCATCCAAATCATGCATACAAGCATAGATCTCAATTTATCAAAACATGATCTAACCCCTACTAGCATAAATATGATCATGGCTTCAATAATCTAACATGAATATAAATCCTATTCACCAAAAGTGACATAATTTCTAGCATACTTCATCACAAATACTACCTATGACATGGAGACATGCATTAAATCTCAAATCATCATACAATCGACCAAGATAATCCATCCATGCATAAATCCCATCTCCTTTATATTCATACATACATTCATGCTTCAACCTCAATAATATATACTCAAACCTTATCTGCAATCCATCTTCTATCTACATCATCCTAGAGACATGAATCTAGAATTTAAAAGAAAGATGGAAGGCACTTACTTGGTTGATGAATGCCTTGAAGGAGTTTAGAATGGATCTCAACTCCTAGATGTCTAACTTTGTCCAAGGGAGATGGCGAAAGCATGTTCATGGGAGAAAAAGTCATCCGGCCAAGAGAGGGGAATTTTCAGCCATGAGAGAGAGAGAGAGAGAGAG
Organism: Voacanga thouarsii; assembly: GCA_026120185.1. NCBI lineage: Eukaryota > Viridiplantae > Streptophyta > Magnoliopsida > Gentianales > Apocynaceae > Voacanga > Voacanga thouarsii. The sequence goes on along the minus strand of JANUWF010001675.1, from coordinate 1,557,842 downwards.
AGAGAGAGAGAGAGAGAGAGAGAGAGAGACCATTAGCATGTTTATTCACATAGGCTCTCACTAGAGATCAAGATTGGAGAAGATGAAGTTGTTAAAATAAATTTACCTTGAAGGTGTTCTTGACCTTAACAGAAATTTCTGGTTTTTGATCCAAAAGTACAAGTTGGATTTTGGAGTTTGATGTTAAAAATGGTACGGATGGACTCACAGCAATGAATAGATGAAATCTGGAATTTTTAGAGGTAGTTTGAAGTGATTTGGAGAGGTATTAGGTGAAAGGAAGGAGTAGGTGTTCTTGGTGTACCATGTGTTCTTGAGGTTGAAGAGAATAGAGAGTTCTTGGATGGAGGCTGCCGAAATTCTGAAGAGATTAGGGCTGCCAAACTATTTGTAGGGTTTAGGAAGATGGTTTTTATGGTTTGGAAGGAAAAAGGAAAGGCTAGTTGTTAAAATCTTTGAAGAATATTTTTGGGAAGCAAATTTGGAAACTAGATATCACAAGAATATCTTTGATTATTGGAGAGCTTTTGGAGATCTGCCATGGACGAAATTCTGGGAAGTGTTTTGGTTGAATGAAAGCTAGTTGAAGGAGGCTTAGGGTGGCCAAAATTATGGAGTATAATGGTGGAGAGAAGGTCTGGTTGTTTGAGGTATATTTTATAGAAAGTTGTTAAATCATGGTAGCTAGAATTTTGGTATCCAAATCAAGGAATGATTGCAGAATTTTTTTGGAAATCTTTTAGGCATCCATGGCTGGATTTTCGTGCAGAAATTTGGGAGGACAATGGAGTTCTGTTAATGGAGGTTTAAGGGTGGTTTTTGCAGAAAAAGGATGGAGTTTTGGCTAGAAGAAAAATAGGAACCAAAGCTGGAAAATTTTCCTGCACAGTTTTTCGCTGAATAGCAATTTTTTTGGGCAGATTTTTGGCTGCCATTTCCAGCCAACTTGCAGAGAGTTTGAAGGGGAATTTTGGGGGTATTCAAGGCTGGTTTCCAGCCTTCTTCATGGAGGAAAAACATGGCTAGGGTTCTGTACAAAAATTGGAAGAAAACAGCTTGGTTTTAGACCTCCAAAGCTGCGATTTGTACAGGTTTTTTTTCTGGTTTTGCACCATCTTTGTGCAGCCCGAAAATGGCAGAAATAATTCATGTTTCAAACTGATATTAAGGCAATTTTTCTGGCAGCATTTGGGAGGGAAATTCAGCTAAGAAGCTTGACAATTTGAAGGTACAACAAGCTGAAAAATTTCAGCTCATTCTAAGAAGTAAGATGAACTAGTCTAGAGTGAAATTTCAGCAAGCTTACTAGAATGATTTTTCCCCTTGGAATTTCCTACCATTCTTCCACATTTTTCAGACCATGAGAAGCCTTTTATTAGGACATTTTGATCTCACAAGATCACATCATTTTACTGAAATTTTTGGAAAGAAAATGGATAGAACATCTTGATCAAACCAAGGAGTTGAAAATTGAGGAAAATTAAGGATCAAGGGGAAATGAATTCCCTTTAAGAAATTCGAGTAGAGTAAAGGAGTGGAATGAGAATACTCCTAACATGCCTCTCTTAGGACTATCATTCCAACCTTACTCTAAGCTCATAAGACCGAAATTTCCTCCACTAAGCAAAAATAAAATTTAATCTAGCTAAAGCTTCTATGATGGAATTCGAACCCAAGACCTCAAGAATTAATTCCGAAGCTCTAACCACTACACCACAACAACTCTTGTTCTTATTTCCTCTCTAAAATTCTTTTCCTATTTATTTCCCAAGCTATCTCCATATTTTCACCTCAGGCAAAAATTACCATTTTGCCCTTCTCACTCAATAATTATAATCAAGCCCTCTAGACTATAAAACACAAATTCAATGCACATAAAATCATATAAAATATATTTAAACATGCAATAAAATGTGATATGCATCCCAACCCCCTTACTCTAAGGTTAGTTTTAGCTGGGGTTTCACAGGCCACCTCTGAGGGGTGAGTCCTTCCTGGATAGGATGCCAGTCCGATAGGTTATGCCAGTCTGAGCTAGCAAGTTTCAATCCTGTGGACTGTGTGTTCCGGAGTGGACAACCGGTAAGTCTGGGTGTAGAGATGGAGGAGTATCTCACCCGGTAGGCCGTACACCTACCTTTTGTCAGCTTGCACAAAGTGTGGCATTCTGACCGTTACTTAGTCATGGGGCCAAACGTGTGGTAACCCATGGCTACCCATTTGAGTGGTTCTATTTATTGTGCACATGTGTGGTTTGTAAAGCAAAACACCACTCTTAATTTCAATACTTATTTAATGCTTTCCAACACTTTTCTTTATGAAATTTTTGCAACTTGCATACATGACTTATTTTACCTGAAACACTCAAAGCACTAAGGGGCTTACTGAGATTTTTATCTCACCACCTTTTAAGCCATGTTTTCAAGGAGATCCTGCTGTGGAGGTCAATAGCTAGATTGTTGCCTATGCTTTGAAGACTCATGTTATTTTCTTTATGTGATGTTTTGAGAGATTGTTGCAGATAATTTATTTTGGATTTGTTCTAGTATTCACCTTTTGGGTTGTAATAAGTTTAATTTTAAAGTCTTTGTTTTATTTTATTCTATGTAACCTAGTTATAAAGACCCCTTGTCCTCTGGACAGGGCGACATCCCCGGCCCTGATGGCCCTAGGTAGTGGGGTGTTACACTTTAGGTTCCATCTTAGCCCTCCACATGTCCAACCATCCATTTAATACCACCGAATGGTCACGCAATTTGGAATGACAAATTGTGGGCACATCTCAACTGGATTGACTTTACTATTAGATACTATTCGGATTCATATTTAAAATTTGAAATTTGGGATGTAAAGATTATGTTGTGGGTCGCACTTACCGACAATGTGGAGTCATTAAATTGAGAATCTATTAAAATAGGGTGCACTCAATCATATAAAGAATGTATATTTGGAGACTATTTCTTCGGGGTGAAGATTTCAATAGTTGTTAACAAATGACACCATTTATGAATAGCCAATGAGATCGTTGTATTCAAATTAAAGGAATATATGATATTGCATCTAAACTTTTGTAGGGTTATAAATTAAATGCAGGAGTTGATAGGTGTGAATAAATTCTTGCAATTTTGATGAAAGTTACAAGTGGTTCAATTTAAAAAATGTATAGGCTTAGACTAGGGTATAACATATATAATTATAGGAGAGGTGGTAATAATGTTAATTTGAGAGGAAATCTGATTTTTTTTAATATTTAATAGATATAGAGTCTGGACAAATTTCAAGCATAGTACATATGCTCGTTCTAGTGTGTTAGATGTAATTTTTGTTTCTGGTTCGGCCGTTGATGGGGCTGGTGTGATGGAAGATTTTCTTAAAATGCCTTCACCTGGAGTTTGCATTTGGAAAGAAGGAGAAATAAAATCCATTTAGGGTCTGTGAATTTTAACGGTTTATTTACTATTGTGAATTCTCCTGTGATAGAAAATGAGGACACAATGGGGAAGAGTGAGGGTAGGCCTGGTCCTTTGATTGAAGGAGTGTTGTCATTTTTCATTGTTCTTAGTAGCAGGCCTAATAGAAATGCCATGCCTACATTTTCAGAATTTTTTAGGCCTGCTGTGGGTTATGATAAGTTTAAGGTCAATATGCATTCAGAACCGATGTAATGGACTGGTTTAAGGTTTTGATCCGGTTCAAGGATGTTGTTCATGGAGTTAGGTCCAGACATATAGTTGTATTTGAACTGTTTAGGGCCTTTTTTGGTCGTAATTGTGTTTATACCTCTTTCAGGGATAATATAGGTAGTACAAGGGGTCATTATGGCAATGTTCGTAATAATTCGCTTGTGTATTTTATAACTTGGGAAAGTTGAATCTCAAGTATTGTAATATTTTCAATTAATAGTTATATGGTCTTTTATAATTAAATGTGGCATTCCGACAATCTTCTTGTGTCTATTGGTCTCTAACTATAACAGTTAGGGAAACAACTTCGTTTGCTAATTATAGATACATGTTCAAAGGTAAATATTGTAAACTGATATTTTGAGCGGTGTCACCATTGTAGTATCGAAGCTTTAAGTGAAGTTTGATGGCCCTTTACTCAGGATATGCCAATTAAAAAGCTTTAAGTGCAATTTGGTGCTCCTTTACTCAGGATATGCAGATCAAAAAACCAAACATGTGCTATTTTAATTTGGTAGCACAACGGTATACAAAAAGAATACAACGTGAAATATTTAAATTCGGTTGTCGTGTGGCTCAGGCCTATTTCTGTGATCCAGTGATGAAGTAGCTATTTCTGACAATTTGGCTGGGTCTAGCTGAATAGTATTGGATATACTGATGGAGCCCACTTGAGAAACAAAAGGCCCAATATCATTATTACACAATACTAGGCTAATATTTAATGTTGGTCCTATATTTAATACTGGGCTTGTTGAAATTGAGGATCTAGTCTGTTGGAAAGATAGGCCCTGTGGAATGATTGATTTTCTCAGGCATATGAACATGATGTTGATCGACACAGTATTTTCGATGTTAATTTCCGATTGACATGCCTGAAATCAATATCTTTAAGGGTGAACACTTACAAGTGTATAGTTGTTGAATGTGGTCTGTATTTTATCTTTGTTAGCTTCTTTGCACTGGAGAGTTTCAAAAAAGCCTTGATCTTGCAGAACTTAGTCCCTGAGTATATGTTAGACTATGTTACCTTGTACGTGATTGAGAAGTAATGGATCATTTATTGAGAAGTATGACTACCCATAATAGTGTAAGTTAATTGGGCAATTAATGGGATATTTATATTCGGTCAGCAATTGGTCAAGGCCGATCAATCTAGTATAAAAAACAGACACTATTACAATTCCTTGTGCATTAAATGGCATCTTTGGTTTGTGTTGAATTTCACAATGGTCAATTCATAGGGAATGTCCTCGTAGACGTTGAGTGTTGTTTAATGCCAAGTAGGGATTGCGAGCTTGATTTATGTAAAGTCAGATGTTATAGATGATTTGCATGTTCTGGAACTGAGGTATTGGTCAAGAGAGTTAATGCCAGGAGACTTTTTTACTATGGTGGGTGGATGGATTCAATTCTTTAAATCACAGGAATGTAGTTGTATTTAGGTAATATAGAACTCACTCCAATTCAATGTGTGCTCTGAATCGGAGTAACTGGAGTGGTATTTATAGAAGTCCCTTGGGTCCTATCCAAGCCCTCCATGTGTCTGAGCTTCCGTTTAATATTACCGAATGGTCTCTGATAGGGCCTAAAATCACCACTATTTTCCAAGCTATTTGACGTTGTTTCGTGACATATTTGTTGTAATAACAAGATATATTCCTTCTTATTTGATATTTTACTTTAAAAAAGTATTTTTTGACAAATTTGTGCAGATTTAAGTTGATTTCAAGTAAAAAGTGAATAATTCCGGAACAGACCTAGCGTGAGGCCTAGCCAAAGGACCCGACGCTGGGTCTATTCTGGTTAAACAGTAAAAACAAAGCAAACTTGAGGACAAAAATAGATTGGATCCGACGCTAGGTCGCCCGACTGGACCCGGAGCTAGGTCCACTCTTCACAGAGGCAGTTTGTGTGAATTTGGTTTTTTTTCAAAGGATTTTGGTATTTTCTGAATTGTACTCAGAATAGACTTTTCAAGCAACGAATTTTGATATTAAAAAGGCTTATAAATACAAGAAAAACACAAGCAAAAGGTGTGACTTGAAGGATCTAAGCTAGCTACTCAAACCCATTCAAAGGAGCATTCTTCAAATGTGGTTTTCAAGAGAAGAAGAAGGGTTTGTCTATGAGTTTTATCTTTTATCCTTTATTTACTCTTCTTTAATAATGATGTGCTTAATATTTTGATTGTAATTGGATATTATTTTGGAGATTATAATTTTGAGTTAATTGAAAATTTTTATCAATCTATTGTTATCTTTTGTAATTGATTATTTGTTATCATTGGTTATTGATACGAGTTCTTCTAATTGAAATAGACAAAACGATGTTAGGAGTTTCATTGCATTAATTTCATAATTATTAAATCTTAATGAACTTGAACGATGAAGTTAAGATTAAAGGACTAAAGTGATCAGAGATTAGTTGATTTCACCTTGATCAAATGGCCATTTGCTAATTTAATGTGTTTTAAGGAATTGAGATTCATGCATATTTTGGTTAGGAGTGCATGATTGACAAATCTGCTAATTGAATCAAAATATAGTGATAAGCTTATTGTATGTTTGGTTATGTTAGCTTGATTGAGAAATCTGTTAATATGAGTCAAAATATAGTGATTCCATAGATTGACAAACGAAGTGGAATTTATCTAAGTAGATTCATAACTTGAGAAACAATGCAATTTTACTTTATATATTCCTTCATAATGCCAAAGATAACAATTAAATATGATGAATGCTAATTGATTCAATATTGTGCTTTCGAGATAATTGTCTTGTTACATGAAATTGCATCCTTGAGTTATATCTATTTTTATCTTTACTTATTTTTATTTTTTGTCTCTTCTTATTTTATTGGCTAAACAATAAAGATTGGGGTGAAGTAGGGTGGGAGCTTAAATTCTCGTCGATTTGATACTTGCTATTCCCAATGTTATATGATAGGTATACTTGCATGTATGTGTGATTTTAGTGATTGGCATTTTAATTAAAGTTTGATTGATTGTGTAATTTGTTGGTAATATTTTCTACACTAAAAAACACTGAACAAGTTTTTGGCACCATTGTCGGGGATGGACACTATCACAAATAGTCAAATCTTGTAGATTTAGCCTTTGTTGTATTTGTATGTATCACTAACTTTGGTGTGTAGGTAGTTTGTGACTATTTCTAATTTGTGTATTTTTCTTACCTTTATTTTTCTATTATTTTTGTTTGTTTTTATTTTCGATTTAATTTTTATTTTTCTTTGAGTGCAAGATTTAAACATCATCATAGACAATTATTCATGGGCACAATGTTAAAGGAACTATAATGATGGTACATTGGAAAGGTTGCAAGCTTTGATTAATGCTTTTTGTGAGACGTCACTTGAAGCTTCAATCAAATACTTTGTTGCCAACACAAACATGTCTATTAGGGGGTACGAAGAATCTTCCCAACGAATGAGCCATCAAATAACACAATTAGCCAAGTTGGTTGAAGATGCCATAACGACCAATACACTTGCACAAGACAATCCCCAAGGAAATGAGAGAGGATATGAAGAACAATTGTCCAATGTGGAAATGGAGATATTCGATTCTACTATATGTGCTAATAATTCTAATTTCTCTTTGTCACATTATTTCTTAGGTTCCTCTCATCTCTTGGAGAATGATGGTCCAATTGATGATGTGTTCAGTTTGACATGCCTAAAGGAGTTGGACATTTCACGCAACATCATATAAGGTCCTTAGAGGATTGTGACAATTTCTATCCTTCACCCCATTCAAAGGCAAGTAACTTGGTATTTTTAGATGCATTCAAAGTAAGGATTTCTTGATCCCATCTTTAAGAACTCAATTGCTAAGTTCAAGGGGGAATTTTCATTATGACACATCTTTTGAAGGGATAAATTTTTATTTCAAGATTGATGCATTCTTTAGAAACCATGAACACTCATACGTTAGAAAATATATATATGTATCTAAAGAAATGTTAGAGAATAGGGTAAACGTGTTTTGTCTTACAGAGAATAATTGATTTCATGAATATAACTTGTAACATGTTGGGTATCTCAGGCTCGTATCCTATATGGCGTAGCAGAAAATAAATCGAGATACCCTCCCAGGACCCGTCTATGTGTGAAAAACAAGACATAAAGAGAGTAAATGCAACAACTTTTACCTTTGGGTGATCGTGCGAAGAACAAAATTTTCTTCTTCAAGTTGAGGCACGATCCAACAATCCTCGTGATCAACCTCCACGTGAGTTGAACGTCTACTCACTATAATCACAGTGTGTGATTATCTCTAATAGTAATCCACACAGAGGAATACTCAAGCACGTAGTTTTCTGTGCTAGCAGAAATTCTAAGTGGCAGCTAGGGTTCCTTTTCAAGATCAAATCGACAGAGAAGAAGAGAAAAAGTTCATGGCTGTTGTTTCTTTCTGTGTGTTGTTCAGCTATTGGCTAGGGTTTTTCGCGTGTTATTAGCTACTATATATCACATGAAATTCCCTTCCCAAAATTGAGAATTCTAATCCTATTAGAATTTCCTAATTGTAATTGGAAACATCAAGTTCTCACAATTACAACTTGTACCACAAATTATAACTAATTAAAATTTGTCCACAACAACTTTTCTTTCTCTCAATCAACCCCACATTGTTATCAAATAACATCTTGAGTATATAATCTTCTATTGTGTGTGACCTATTAGGTTTCCCAGTCAATTGGTAGAGAACATGAATTAATCTAAACATATTTGAGATTAATAATCTATAATTAATTAGAATTAATACTATTAATTCTAGTCAAGATTGGTTTGTTAATTCATGAATTAATAAACCCATATTCCCAGATCATGGGTGGAATCTAGAAACACATCATGACCACTCAAGAGTCCAGGAAGTTAAGTGGCTTGACATGAACCCTTTAATAACAAAGTTCAGAGCAATTAACTCCTTTCACCATACAATATCTTATTCGATTTGGAGTACAGAATTAGTGACAACTCCCTCCAGACTTAATTCTGGCCCGAATACAATAGTACTTGTACCAAGAACCCACTACTCTAGATGTATATCAATTGGAACTGTTTCCAAAACACAATCGCCTTGGCCAAAGACTTTTCTAGTAGTAATTCCTACAAGTGGCCATGAGATATTCACCCCTACTATTAGGAGTGGTGAATCCTTTATTGACTCTCTCAGCTATTTTCGTTTACTTTATAATGTACCAAATATCCATCCAATAGGTGGTCCTCGATCGAGCTCCGGATATTGGAATCATAGTATAAATCTCAACAAACAAAGTACCTTGGAGATCTCAAGTCTAAGGATATTTCCACATTTGCTATATTGAGATTATATCACTGGCACTAAATAGTTATTCCATATGATTATCTCAAAGCTTGGTCATACAATGAACTCGGTCCATTAACAAGAATCCATGTGTTAACTTTAAGTATCTCAATACTCACGGTCATGAGAACCATTGCCTGATCAAATCAGGAAGCCTAACACATACTAGTCTTAATGCATTAATGATGTCCTGTCTCTTTAATACTATGACTAGGGACTATTTAAGTACTAACACCATCCAGTGTAGTAGGAATCTCATATCATGATCTCTATCATAATTCCCTTAACAAAGTATTGTACTAGGGACTTTATCGAACAACTATATTACTTAACGTAAACAAAAAGAAACTGTAAGATAAATAATGTCATTTATAAAAATGAAATGTGTCATATACAATGTACAAGTGATTGCCTCTAGGGCACAACACTAACAAACTCCCACTTGCACTAGAGCCAATCATTCATGTATCTAGTACCGAATGACTAAACATGGCAATCATGTTTCTTTTAGGATAGTGCTTTAGTAAATGGTTCCGCTATGTTCTCATCCTTGGGAAGTCTTTCTATATTTACATCATTCCTATCTATGATTCTCGGATCAGATGATAGCGTCGCAGTACGTGTTTGGATCGTTGTTGAGACTGCAGCTCATTTGCTTGTGCAATAGCTCCATTATTGTCACAATACAAAGTTATTGGACCAACAATACTAGGAACCACACCCAGTTCCGTCACGAACTTCTTGATCCAAATAGCCTCCTAAGCAGCTTCAGAAGCAGCGATGTACTCAGCTTCTGTCGTAGAGTCGACAATAGTCTCTTGTTTGGAACTTTTCCAACTTATTACCCCTCCACACAATGTAAACACGTAGCTGGATTGTGATTTGAAATCATCTTTGTCAGATTGAAAACTGGCATCAGTATACTCGTTTATTTTCTAATCACCTTCTCCATATACGAAGAACATATTCTTAGTCCTTCGTAAGTACTTAAGAATATTCTTTACAGTCACCCAATGACCCTCACTAGGGTCGGATTGGTATCTGCTCGTCAAACTAAAAGCATATGATACATCGGACCTAGTACATATTATAGCATACATGATAGATTCAAATGCTGAGGCATATGGAATCTTACTCATCTAATCCCTTTCAACTTGTGTCTTGGGAGACATCGACTTTGAAAGGCTTACACCATGTGACATGGGTAAGAATCCCTTTTTGGGATGATCCATGCTAAACCTTTTTAGCACTTTATCTATGTATGTAGACTGTGAAAGACCGAGCAACCTTTTGGATCTATCTCTATAGATCCTTATTCCAAGAATATAGGTTGCTTCTCCAAGATCTTTCATGGAGAATTGTTTGGAAAACAAAATTTTAACCATTTGCAAGACAGGTATATCGTTTCCTAGTAGGAACATGTCATCTACAAAATGCAATAAGAAAATGATTGCACTCCCACTAACCTTCTTGTATACACAAGGCTCATCTATGTTTTGAATAAAACAAAACTCTTTGATATTTGATTTTTTCATTAAAACGAATATTCCAACTCCTAGAAGCTTGCTTAAGTCCATAAATGGACATTTCTAGCTTGCACACCTTTGTGCCATCACTGCACGTGAAACCCTCAGGTTGTGTCATATACACTTCCTCGGTCAAATTTCCATTTAGGAAAGCTTTTTTCACATCAATTTGCCAAGTATCATAATCATAATGAGTAGCAATGGCTAGGAGTGTCCTGATGGATTTCAACATGGCTACTGGCGAGAAGGTTTCATCATAGTTAATACCATGTTGTTGATGATAACCCTTCACCGCTAGTCGTGCTTTATTAAGGTAACTAAGTTACCATCCATGTCCGTTTTCTTCTTGAAAATCCACTTGCACCCAATAGGTTTAATTCCTTTAGGTGGATCAACCAAATTGCATACTTGGTTGTCGTAAATGGAATCCATCTCTGCCTTCATGGCCTCAAGCCATTTGCCAATTTCTGAACTATTCAGAACATCCTTGTAAGTAGTAGGCTCATCTTCATCTATGAGAAATACGTCATTGTGGTCACTAATGAGAAATTCATATCTCTCAGGCGCCACACGTATCCTACTAGATCTACGAGGTTCTTGTATATCAGAAGGTTCATCTATTCTCTCAATAGATGTGGGGTTAGACGGTTGATACTCGTTTGTTTGATCTTCATGAACTTCACTAAGTTCAATCTTACTCCCACTGTTCCCTTTAAGCATGTGCTCCTTTTCTAAGAAGACGGCATGCTTCAAAACAAACAATTTATTTTCGGAGGGTAGATAGAAGTAATATCCGAAAGATTCTTTCAGATATCCCACAAATAAGCACTTGTCAGACTTACTATCAAATTCATCCAACTGTGGCCTTTTAACAAAGGCAGGACAATCCCATAGTCGCAAGTGAGATAACTTTGGTCTCTTACCAAAGAACATCTCAAATGGGGTAGTTTCTACCAATTTTGTCGGAACTCTGTTTGGTATATAAACAGAAATCTCTAGTGCATACCCTCAAAATGATTTTGGTAGGTTTGCATAAGCCATCATGGTCCGTACCATATCTAGAAGAGTTCGATTCCTTCTCTCAGATACACCGTTATGTTGAGGTGTATGTGGCGGAGTCCATTGAGATAATATCCCATTATCTCTAAGATAACTTAGAAACTCTTAGCTCAAGTATTCTCCTCCTCAACAAATCTTAGTGTCTTAATACTTTTGCCAAGTTGTTTCTCTATTTCATTCTTGAAGTCTTTGAACCTTTGAAAGGCCTCAGATTTGTATTTCATTAAATACAAATACCCGTATCGTGAGAAGTCATCGATAAAGGTTATGAAATAGTTATAACCTCTTCTTGCTTGTTTTGACATTGGACTACGTACATCAGAATGTATGAGTTCTAATAACTCCTTGACCCGTTATCCTTTTCCTAGAAAAGGAGTTCTAGTCATTTTACCAAGTAAACAAGACTCGCATGTGCCATATGATTCATAATCAAATGACCCTAAGTCACCAAGCTTGTATAACTTAGAAACACAATTTTCATTTACATGGCCCAAACGACAATGCCATAAGTAAGAGGAGTTAGAGTTATCTATTTTAGGTTTCTTATTATTTATAGTGAGAATTGGATTGTCTAAGTCTAGAATATATAAACCATTAACTAAAGTTGCTGAACCATAATGAATATCATTCAATGAAAAATAACAACATCTATTCTTAAATAATAAATGAAATCCACATAAGTCTAAACACGCAACTGAGATAATGTTTTTCATTAAAACTGGTACATAATAACAGTTTTCCAGTTCTACAATCAATCCCGAAGGCAGGTTCAGCTCGTATGTCCGCACAACAAGTGCAACAACCTTTGCCACATTTGCAATACGTAGGTCCACATCGCCTTTCTATAGCCTTCTACTACTCTTTTGCCCTTGCAAGTTATTGCATAAATGAGATCCACATCTGGTATCTAATACCCATATCTCATTTCTAAAGGCAGTATTTATCTCAATCATAAACATACCTAGAGAAGAAGTAGAAGTGCTTGTAAGATTCTCCTACTGCTTCTTGTCCATTTTGGTCTCCAAGTATGCTTTGGAGTTGCGCCTCTAGTGGCCCATCTCCTCATAATGATGGCATGGGCCCTTGGTAGTTGCGTCCTTTTTTCTTCACACCACCTTTATGCATCATGGCAGCCTTCTTCTTCTTCTTTTGAACTTTCTTCTTAGAAGAGGAAGATTCTGTAGGATTTCTCTCAATCAACCCCACAATGTTATCAAATAACATATTGAGTATATAATCCTCTATAGTGTGTGACCTATTAGGTTTCCCAGTCAATTGGTAGAGAACATGAATTATTCCAAACATCCTTGAGATTAATAATCCAGAATTAATTTAAATTAATCCTATTAATTCTAATCAGGATTGGTTTATTAATTCAACAATTAATAAACCCATATTCTCATATCATGAGCGGTATCTAGCAACACATCATAACTACCCAAGAGTTTAGGAAGTCAAGTAGCTTGACATGAACCCTTCAATAACAAACTTCAGTGCAATTAACTCCTTTCACCATACAATATCTCATTCGGTTTGGAGTACGGAATTAGTGACAACTCCCTCCAGAATTAATTCTGGCCCGAATACAATAGTACTTGTACCAGGAACCCACTACTCTAGATGTGTATCAATTCGAATTGTTTCCAATACACAATCACCTTGGCCAAAGACTTTTCTAGTAGTAATTCCTACAAGTGGCCGTGAGATATTCACCCCTACTATTAGGAGTGGTGAATCCTTTATTGACTCTCTCAGCTATTTTGTTTACCTCATAATGTACCCAATATCCATCCAATAGGTGGTCCTCGATCGAGCTCCGAATATTAGAATCTAAGTATAAAGCTCAGCAAACAAAGTACCTTGGAGATCTCATGTCTAAGGATACTTGCGCATTTGCTATATTGAGATTATATCACTGACACTAAATAGTTATCTATACGATTATCTCAAAGCTAGGTCATCCAATGAACTCGGTCCATTAACACGCATCCATGTGTTAACTTTGAGTATCTCAATACTCACGGTTACGATAACCATTGCCTGATCAAATCAGAAAGCCTAACACATGGTAGTCTTAATGCATTAATGATGTCCTGTCTCTTTAATACTATGACTAGGGACTATTTAAGTAGTAACATCATCCAGTGTAGAAGGAATCTCATATCATGATCTCTATCATGATTCCCTTAACACAGTATTGTACTAGGGACTTTATCGAATAGCTATATTACTTAAAGTAAACAAAAAGAAACTGTAAGACAAATAGTGCATTTTATTAAAATAAAAGGCACTTAAAGTAAACAAAAAGAAACTGTAAGATAAATAGTGCCTTTTATTAAAATAAAATGTGTCATATACAATATACAAGTGATTGTCTTTAGGGCACAACACTAACAAACTCCCACTTGCACTAGAGCCAATCATTCATGTATCTAGTACCGAATGACACAACAAGACAATCATGTTTCTTTTGGGATAGTGCTTTAGGAAGTGGGTCCGCTATGTTCTCATCCGTGGGAACTCTCTCTACCTTTACATCATTCCTATCTATGATTCCCGGATCACATGATAGCATCGCAGTACGTTTTTGGATCGTTGGTGAGACTGCGGCTCATTTGATTGTGCAATAACTCCATTGTTGTCACAATACAAAGTTATTGGACCAACAACACTAGAAACCACACCCAATTCCGTCACGAACGTCTTGATCCAAACAGCCTCCTTAGCTGCTTCAGAAGCAGCGATGTACTCAGCTTCTGTCGTAGAGTCTGCAATAGTCTCTTGTTTGGAACTTTTCCAACTTATTACCCCTCCGCACAACATAAACACATAGCCGGATTGTGATTTGAAATCATCTTTGTCAGATTGAAAATTGGCATCAGTATACCCGTTTATTTTCAAATCACCTTCTCCATACACTAAGAACATATTCTTAGTCCTTCGTAAGTACTTAAGAATATTCTTTACAGTCACCCAATGACCCTCACTAGGGTCGGATTGGTATCTGCTCGTCAAACTAAAAGCATATGATACATCGGACCTAGTACATATTATAGCATACATTATAGATTCAACTGCCGATGCATATGGAATCTTACTCATATGATCCCTTTCAACATGTGTCTTGGGAGACATCGACTTTGAAAAGCTTGCACCATGTGACACGGGTAAGAATCCTTTTTGGATTGATCCATGCTAAACCTTTTTAGCACTTTATATATGTATGTAGACTATGAAAGACCAAGCAACCTTTTGGATCTATCTCTATAGCTCCTTATTCCAAGAATATAAGTTACTTCTCCAAGATCTTTCATGGAGAATTGTTTGGACAACCAAATTTTAACCATTTGCAATACAGGTATATCATTTCCTGTTTGGAACATGTCATCTACAAAAAGCAATAAGAAAATGATTGCACTCCAACTAACCTTCTTGTATACATAAGGCTCATCTATGTTTTGAATGAAACAAAACTCTTTGATCTTTGATTTTTTCATTAAAACGAATATTCCAACTCCTAGAAGCTTGCTTAAGTCCATAAATGGACCTTTGTAGCTTGCATACCTTTGTGCCATCACTGGATCTGAAACCCTCAGGTTGTGTCATATACACTTCCTCGGTCAGATTTCCATTTAGGAAAGCTATTTTCACATTAATTTGCCAAATCACATAATCATAATGAGTAGCAATGGCTAGGAGTATCCTGATGGATTTCAACAAGGCTACAGGCGAGAATGTTTCATCATAGTCAATACCATGTTGTTGATGACAACCATTCGTGCTTTATAGGTAACTAAGTTACCATCTATGTCCGTTTTCTTCTTGAAAATCCACTTGCACCCAATAGGTTTAATTCCTTTAGGTGGATCAACACAAGTCCATACATGGTTATCGTACATGGAATCCATATCTGACTTCATGGCCTCAAGCCATTTGCCAGATTCTGAACTATTCAGAACATCCTTAGAAGTAATAGGCTCATCTTCATCTATGAGAAATACGTCATTGTGGTCACTAATGAGAAATTCATATCTCTCAAAGTGCCACACATATCCTACTAGATCTACGAGGTTCTTGTATATTAGAAGGTTCATCTATTCTTTCAATAGATATGGGGTTAGACGGTTCATACTTATTTGTTTGATCTTCATGAACTTCATTAAGTTCAATCTTACTCCCACTGTTCCCTTTGAGCATGTGCTCCTTTTCTAAGAAGACGGCATATTTCAAAACAAACAACTTATTTTCGGAGGGTAGATAGAAGTAATATCTGAAAGATTCTTTCAGATATCCCACAAACAAATACTTTTCAGACTTACTATCAAATTTATCCGACTGTGGCCTTTTAACAAAGGCAGGACAACCCCATACTCGCAAGTGAGATAACTTTGGTCTCTTACCAAAGAACATCTCAAATGGGGTAGTATCTACAGATTTTGTCGAAACTCTGTTTAGTATATAAACAGTAGTCTCTAGTGCATACCCCCAAAATGATTTTGGTAGGTTTGCAGAAGCCATCATGGTCCGTACCATATCTAGAAGGGTTCGATTCCTTCTCTCAGATACACCGTTATGTTGAGGTGTATGTGGCGGAGTCCATTGAAATAATATCCCACTATCTCTAAGATAACTTTGAAACTCTTAGCTCAAGTATTCTCCTCCTCGATCAGATCTTAGTGTCTTAATACTTTTGCCAAGTTGTTTCTCTATTTCATTCTTGAAGTCTTTGAACCTTTCAATGGCCTCAGATTTGTATTTCATTAAATACAAGTACCCGTATCGTGAGAAATCATCGATAAAGGTTATGAAATAGTTATAACCTCTTCTTGCTTGTATTGACATTTGACTACGTACATCAGAATGTATGAGTTCTAATAACTCATTGACCCGTTGTCCTTTTCCTAGGAAAGGAGTTCTAGTCATTTTACCAAGTAAACAAGACTCGCATGTGCCATATGATTCATACTCAAATGACCCTAAGTCACCAAGCTTGTATAACTTAGAAACACGATTTTCATTTACATGGCCTAAATGACAATGCCATAAGTAAGAGGTGTTAGAGTTATTTATTTTAGGTTTCTTATTATTTATATTGAGAATTTGATTGTCTAAGTCTAGAACATATAAACCATTAACTAAAGTTGCTGAACCAGAATGAATATCATTCAATGAAAAATAACAACATTTATTCTTAAATATTAAATGAAATCCACATAAGTCTAAACACGCAACTGAGATAATGTTTTTCATTAAAACTGGTACATAATAACAGTTTTCCAATTCTACAATTAATCCCGAAGGCAGGTTTAGCTCGTATGTCCGCACAGCTAAGTGCAACAACCTTTACCACATTTGCAATACGTAGGTCCACGTCGCCTTTCTGTAGCCTTCTACTACTCTTTAGCCCCTACAAGTTATTGTACAAATGAGATCCACATCCGGTATCTATTACCCATATCTCATTTCTAAAGGCAGTATTTTTCTCAATCATAAACATATAATATCTCATTCGGTCTAGAGCATGGAGTTAGTGCCAACTCCCTCCAGAATATTATTAATTCTGGCCTGAATATTTTAGTACTTGTTCAAGAAATCCATTACTCGATATGTGTATCAATTGGAACCATTTCCATCACATAGTCTCCTTGGCTAAGGACTTCATGAGTAATGATTTCTACAAGTGGCCTTGAGATATACTCTCCTACTATTAGGAGTGGTGAATCCTTTATTGAACCTCTCAACTACTTTCGTTTTCTTTACGTTGTACCCAATATCCATCCCATAGGCGGTCCTAGATAAGACTCCAAAGATTATAATCAAAGTACAACGCTCGATAAACAAAGTACCTTGGAGATCTCAAGTCTAAAGATACTTGCACACTTGCTATAATGAGATTCTATCCCTGGCACTAAATAGTTATCCAACAGATTATCTCATAGCTAGGTCATCCAATGAACTTGTTTCAAAACATGCATCCACACGTTAATCCTGAGTATCCCAATACCCACAGATATGAGAACCATCGCTTGATCCAATCAAGAGATATAACATGTGCCAGTTTTGGCGTATTAATAATGTCCCATCGTATTAATACTATGACTGGGGATTATTTAAGTACAAACACTGCATAGTGTAGTACGAATCTCACATCATGTTCTCTATCACGATTTCTTAACACTGTGTTGTACAAGGGACTTTGTCTAACAGTTTGTACATATATTTAGATATAAAAATCAAACTGAAAGATAAAGAATGCCTCTTATTAAGTTAATATGCAATATATATAGTACAAGTGATTGCCTCTAGACCACAACACTAACAGATTCTACCATTAAAACCGCATTAGAATCCTTCTTCATGGAGGACTCCGCAGTTTTGAGAACATTGATCAATTCAGGAATGGTGGACTCAATCTTATTCATCTAATAGTTAATCACAAATTGTGAGTAACTATTAGTCAAGGATTGTAGAATTAAGTCAACACTTAAGTCATGATCCGTTGCAAACCCGAGAGATCCAAGCTTCTCTATCAAGCCCAGCATCTTCAGCCCGTGAGTGGCCACAGAAGAACTCTCTACCATTTTACAACGTAATTGTTGCTTCGTGATCTCATATCTCTCAGTTCTGGCTTGGGCATCAAATAGCTCTCGAAGAGGTAAAATGATCGATTGAGCATCCATATGCTCGTGCTGTTTTTGTAACTCAAGAGTCATGGATGCCAGCATAATACATGATGTTATATCACTATCCTCCTTGTGCCTCTTGTGCATGGATAGCATGCTCATCAACATGAGCATCTTAGGCTGGTGGTGGTGGAATAGGAGCATCTAGCACGTAGAGCAACTTTTCCGATTTGAGAACGATTCTCAAATTTCTATACCAATCGAGATAGTTTGATTCGTTTAACTTGTTGGTTTCCAAAATGCTTCGTAAGTTTAAGTTCATTGACACGATGCAAGTGACCTAGATGTAAAGATAGAGAGCATTAGCTACTTGTATTTGCACATGATATGCAAATAATTAGGACTTTAATTAAACGCATTTTTACTCCACTATTTTACTCAAACCAATAGCCCCCACTACTGATTCAAGAAAGCCTGTTGGAAGCTTTCCTAGTGGACCGGTATCCAAAATCCTTAAAAATAACCTTGGGTTTGCCTAACAATCCAACCTTGAGTTCATTGGTAGGTATTCAATACTAATTACACCGTATGTCACTACCGTATCATTAGGTGATTAACAGCTTATAATCTTAAAGCCTTTTGGGCTACTCCAACTTTTCCTCTAAATTTCTTTACGCTTGAGTTTGTCCAACCACGATAAAGAATTTAGTTAAACTCAACCCATTAATCAAAAATTTAATTCCATAGCTTGAACATACCCAATGTCAAGTAGGCTTAGGTTTGCCCAACAACCTGGTCTCGAAAAAGGACTCTCGTTCTTACTATATTAACGAAAGGAATTAGGTTTAATATTAATTGAGGGATTTGTTCCTATAAGTGATTTCATTGAATGACATGCATAATAATTAATAAATCACATAATTGATAATCATGGTAATAAAGCAATTATGTGGTATGGTTATGGACTTTTCCTAAATTAATTTCTTTGAGCCATAAAAGAAATTAATATAGTTAACCCTATGTGTTCACGCATTATTTAAGTAGAAGGTCTTACCTCCTCACCTTGTTTTGGTTTCCATCTCTAGAATAAAATAATTCCACTCCTATATAACATATGTAAACTAATTACATAATTTCCTAAAGAGAGAAAACCTTGAGTTACATTCGAGGGGAGTTAGATGAGAAGAGAATTACACAAGAATTCTAGAGAAGGCAGGACACGCAGGCCCTATTTCATAAAAACCAAAACTGTAAAATGCATGAATTGATATAATTGGTTTTAGTCCATAACCATCAACCATGCCATTAACTATCCTTAAACAAAATAAACATATACTTTTATTATTCCAAAATCACTATTTTGGAAAAATAAAACAAGTTCTAAAATCACCATTTTAGAGAATACATCAATTTTAGATTTTTAAAATCATTATTTTGAAGAACAAAATTGATTGTCTCAAAACTAATTTTGAGAAAATGCTTTTGGGTCCCGTCTCTCATCAAATGAGGTTTTTCCCTTTCAAAATTATGTTCCATTTTTTTTATATTTAAAATAGCTGGAAGTCGCAAATAGAGCAGAACCTACGTTGGTTTAGAAGCCGGCGCCGGCTCTGTTATGGTTTCCAAAAATTTTTCTCTTCGAAAAACCTTTTTCGGACATCGCGAACAGAATAGAACCGGCGCCAGCTTAGAGGCTAGAGCCGGCGGCTCCTATGTTCTGCAACAATGGCGGCGATTTTCAAAAAATTCTAGAAACAATTTCTGGTGCTTTCATCTTCGGCAAATTTCAAGTAAGAACAATTCTCAGTAGTATTTTCTGTTTTGAAGCTCTAAGAAACAACTAATTTGTTAGTTTAAACAAAACCAAAACGGAAAACTAAGATGAATCAGAGGGCACCATCCATGTTGCAAAAAAACATTTTTCCTGCAGAAATTTTCAGCGCCAAAGAAAGAATTTTTTTGAAATACGCTGTAACTTTTACACAATCATATTGTGCTACGGACCCAACACATAAAGAACGAAACGATTTTGGCTCAAGAGAAAACGATTTTTTCATACCAAAACAATGTCCGTAGACCACACATAGCATGTCTCTGACACCAATGTTGGGTATCTGAGGCTCGTATCCTATACGGCGCAGCGGAAAATAAATCTAGATACCCACCCAAGACCCATCTACGTGTGAAAAACAAGACATAAAGAGAGTAAAGACAACAGCTTTTACCTTTGGGTGATCGCGCGAAGAACGAAATTTTCTTCTTCAAGTTGAGGCGCGATCCAGCAATCCTCGTGATCAACCTCCACGTGAGTTGAACGTCTACCCACTATAATCACAGTGTCTGATTATCTCTAATAGTAATCTACACAGAGGAATACTCAAGCACGTAGTTTTCTGTGCTAGAAGAAATTCTAAGTGGCAGCTTGAGTTCTTCTTCAAGATTAAATCGACAGAGAAGAAGAGAAAAAGTTCGTGGCTGTTGTTTCTTTCTGTGTGTTGTTCAGCTATTGGCTAGGGTTTTTCGTGTGCTATTAGCTACAATATATCACACAAAATTCCCTTCCCAAAACTGAGAATTCTAATCCTATTAGAATTTCCTAATTGTAATTGGAAACATCAAGTTCTCACAATTACAACTTGTACCACATATTATAACTAATTATAATTTGTCCACAACAACTTTTCTTTCTCTCAATCAACCCCACTATGTTATCAAATAACATCTTGAGTATATAATCCTCTATTGTGTGTGACCTATTAGGTTTCCTGGTCAATTGGTAGAGAACATGAATTAATCCAAACGTCCTTGAGAATAATAATTCATAATTAATTAGAATTAATCCTATTAATTCTAATCAGGATTGGTTTATTAAATCATCAATTAATAAACCCATATTCCTAGACCATGAGCGGTATCTAGCAACACATCATGACCACCCAAGAGTCCAAGAAGTCAAGTGGCTTGACATGAACCCTTCAATAACAAACTTCAGTGCAATTAACTTCTTTCACAATACAACATCTCATTCGGTTTGGAGTACGGAATTAGTGACAACTCCCTCCAGAAATAATTCTGGCCCGAATACAATAGTACTTGTACCAGGAACCCACTACTCTAGATGTGTATCAATTGGACTTGTTTCCAATACACAATCGCCTTGGTCAAAGACTTTTCTAGTAGCAATTCCTACAAGTGACCATGAGATATTCACCCCTACTATTAGGAGTGGGGAATCCTTTATTGACTCTCACAACTATTTTTGTTTACCTTATAATGTACCCAATATCCATCCAATAGGTGGTCCTCGATCGAGCTCTGGATATTAGAATCAAAGTATAAAGCTCAGCAAACAAAGTACCTTGGAGATGTCAAGTCTAAGGATACTTGCACATTTGCTATATTGAGATTATATCACTGGCACTAAATAGTATTCCATATGATTATCTCAAAGCTAGGTCATCCAATGAACTCGGTCCATTAACAAGCATCTTTGTGTTAACTTTGAGTATATCAATACTCACGGTTATGAGAACCATTGCCTGATCAAATCAGGAAGTCTAACACATGCTTGTCTTAATGCATTAATAATGTCCTGTCTCTTTAATACTATGACTAGGGACTATTTAAGTACTAACACCAACCAGTGTAGATGGAATCTCATATCATGATCTCTATCATGATTCCCATAACACAGTATTGTACTAGGGACTTTATCGAACAACTTACTTAAAGTAAATAAAAAGAAACTGTAAGATAAATAATACCTTTTATTAAAATAAAATGTGTCATATACAATGTACAAGTGATTGCCTCTAGGGCAGAACACTAACAAACTCCCACTTGCACTAGAGCCAATCATTCATGTATCTAGTACCGAATGACTCAACATGACAATCATTTTTCTTTTGGGATAGTGCTTTAGTAAGCGGGTCCGCTATGTTCTCATCCGTGGGAACTCTCTCTATCTTTACATCATTCCTATCTATGACTCCCGGATCAGATGATAGTGTCGCAGTACATGTTTGGATCGTTGGTGAGACTGCGGCTCATTTGCTTGTGCAATAGCTCCATTGTTGTCACTATACAAAGTTATAGGACCAACAACAATAGGAACCACACCCAATTCCGTCACGAACTTCTTGATCCAAACAGCCTCCTTAGCTACTTCAGATGCAGCGATGTACTCAGCTTCTGTCGTAGAGTCGGCAATAGTCTCTTGTTTGGAACTTTTCCAACTTATTACCCCTGCGCACAACGTAAACACGTAGCCGGATTGTGATTTGAAATCATCTTAGTCAGATTGAAAACTGGCATCAGTATACCCGTTTATTTTCAAAACACATTCTCCATATACTAAGAACATATTTTTAGTCCTTCGTAAGTACTTAAGAATATTCTTTACAGTCACCCAATGACCCTCACTAGGGTCGGATTGGTATCTGCTCGTCAAACTGAAAGCATATGATACATCAGACCGAGTACATATTATAGTAGACATGATAGATTCAACTGCCGAGGCATATGGAATCTTACATATATGATCCCTTTCAACTTGTGTCTTGGGAGAGATCGACTTTGAAAGGCTTACACCATGTAATACGGGTAAGAATCCCTTTTTGGATTGATCCATGCTAAACCTTTTTAGCACTTTATCTATGTATATAGACAGTGAAAGACCAAGAAACCTTTTGGATCTATCTCTATAGATCTTTATTCTAAGAATATAGGTTGCTTCTCCAAGATCTTTCATGGAGAATTGTTTGGACAACCAAATTTTAACCATTTGCAAGACAGGTATATCGTTTCCTGTTAGGAACATGTCATCTACAAAAAGCAATAAGAAAAGGATTGCACTCCCACTAAACTTCTTGTATACACAAGGCTCTTCTATGTTTTGAATGAAACAAAACTCTTTGATCTTTGATTTTTTCATTAAAACGGATATTCCAACTCCTAGAAGCTTGCTTAAGTCCATAAATGGACCTTTGTAGCTTGCACACATTTGTGCCATCACTGGACGTGAAACCCTCAGGTTGTGTCATATACACTTCCACAGTCAGATTTCCATTTAGGAAAGCTATTTTCACATCAAGTTGCCAAATCACATAATCATAATGAGTAGCAATGGCTAGGAGTATCCTAATGGATTTCAACATGGCTACAGGCGAGAAGGTTTCATCATAGTCAATACCATGTTGTTGATGATAACCCTTCGCCGCTAGTCGTGCTTTATAGGTAACTAAGTTACCATCCATGTCCGTTTTCTTCTTGAAAATCCACTCGCACCCAATAGGTTTAATTCCTTTAGATGGATCAATCAAAGTCCATGCTTGGTTCTCGTACATTGAATCCATCTCTGACTTCATGGCCTCAAGCCATTTGCCAGATTCTGAACTATTCAGAACATCCTTGTAGGTAGTAGGCTCATCTTCATCTAAGAGCAATACGTCATTGTGGTCACTAATGAGAAATTTATGTCTCTTAGGTGCCACACGTATCCTACTAGATCTATGAGGTTCATGTATATTAGAAGTTTAATCTATTCTCTCAATAGATGTGGGGTTAGACGGTTGATCCTCGTTTGTTTGATCTTCATGAACTTCACTAAGTTCAATCTTACTCCCACTGTTCCCTTTGAGCATGTGCTCCTTTTATAAGAAGACGACATGCTTCAAAACAAACATTTTATTTTCGGAGGGTAGATAGAAGTAATATCCGAAAGATTCTTTCAGATATCCCACAAACAAACACTTGTTAGAGTTACTCTCAAATTTGTCCGACTGTGGCCTTTTAACAATGGCAGGATAACCCCATACTCGCAAGTGAGATAACTTTGGTCTCTTACCAAAGAACATCTCAAATGGGGTAGTATCTACCGATTTTGTCGAAACTCTGTTTTGTATATAAACAGAAGTCTCTAGTGCTAACCCCCAAAATGATTTTGGTAGGTTTGCAGAAGCCATCATGGTCCGTACAATATCTAGAAGGGTTCGATTCATTCTCTCAGATACACCGTTATGTTGAGGTGTATGTGGCGGAGTCCATTGAGATAATATTCCATTATCTCTAAGATAACTTTGAAACTCTTAGCTCAAGTATTCTCTTCCTCGATAAGATCTTAGTGTCTTAATACTTTTGCCAAGTTGTTTCTCTATTTCATTCTTCAAGTCTTTGAACCTTAAAAAGGCCTCAAATTTGTATTTCATTAAATACAAATACCCGTATCGTGAGAAATCATTGATAAAGGTTATGAAATAGTTATAACCTCTTCTTGCTTGTATTGACATTGGACTACGTACATCAGAATATATGAGTTCTAATAACTCCTTGACCCGTTGTCCTTTTCCTAGAAAAGGAGTTCTAGTCATTTTACCTTGTAAACAAGACTCGCATTTGCCATATGATTCATAATCAAATGACCCTAAGTCACCAAGCTTATATAACTTAGAAACACGATTTTCGTTTACATGGCCCAAACGACAATGCCATAAGTAAGAGGTGTTAGAGTTATCTATTTTAGGTTTCTTATTATTTATATTGAGAATTGGATTGTCTAAGTCTAGAACATATAAACCATTAACTAAAGTTGCTGAAGCATAATGAATTTCATTCAATGAAAAATAACAACATTTATTCTTTAATATTAAATGAAATCCACATAAGTCTAATCACGCAACTGAGATAATGTTTTTCATTAACACTGGTACATAATAATAGTTTTCCAGTTCTACAATCAATCCCGAAGGCAGGTTCAGCCCGTATGTCCCCACAGCAAGTGTAACAACCTTTGCCCCATTTGCAATACGTAGGTCCACGTCGCCTTTCTCTAGCCTTCTACTACTCTTTAGCCCCTACAAGTTATTGCACAAATGAGATCCACATCTGGTATCTAATACCCATATCTCATTTCTAAAGGCAGTATTTATCTCAATCATAAACATACCTAGAGAAGAAGTAGAAGTGCTTGTAAGCTTCTCCTACTGCTTCTTGTCCTTTTTGGTCTCCAAGTAGGCTTTGCAGTTGCGCCTCTAGTGGCCCATCTTCTCATAACGATGGCATGGGCCCTTGGTAGTTGCGACCTTCTTCTTCACACCACCTTTGGGCTTCATGGCAGCCTTCTTCTTCTTCTTTTGAGCTTTCTTCTTAGAAGAGGAAGATTCTGTAGGATTTCTATCATGCATAATCAGATTAAGCGCAGTGGAAAAGAACAAGAAATCCAAGCCATGGATCACGGGTTTGCAATAGAAACGGGAAAAATGAGAAGATTGCGTTTATTACCTCATGAAGCCGGAATTAAAAAATTTCAGAAACAAGAACGCAGGCGCGATCCAGATTATCCAAAAACCGTTCACTGTAGCTCTACTAAAGTCCAAGAAAGAACTCCCTCTAATGATAATCCACACAAGGTTAAATGCTCACAATCTCACAATTCTATGCTAGTAGAATTCGGGAGGCTAGGGTTTTGATCAAGAAGAGAGACAGCTAGGGTTTGATCAAGAGAGAGGCAGAGAAACGATTTCTCTGTTATTGCGTGAATGGTTTGCGTCTAATCCTAAGGAAATATATACCTTATATTTATAGATTTATAATTACCATAAATTGCAACTTAGTCCTTCAACATCCAATTGTCAACAAATTGGTCCTTGAAGTTTACTTAATTACAATTAGGTCCCATGAATTAAAACAAACTTATAATTCTCCTGTAAATATATTCCCTTCTCTTAATCAACCCTACAATATTAGCAAATAATATATTTGAGTATTCAAACCTTTATTGTGTGTGGCCCATTAGGGTTCCTAGTCTTATTGGTAGCATAATATGAATTAATTCTAACAATATTAGAATTAATAATCCTTAATAAAATAAAGGATTAAATTTATTAATTCTCTAATTAATAAATTCATATTTAGCATATCAAGAGCGACATCTAGCAATGACTCTTGACCACCCAAAAGTCCAGAAAGTCAAGTGGCTTGACATGAACCTTTCAATAGCAAATTATCAGTGCAATAAACTCCTTTCAACATACAATATCTCATTCGATCTAGAGCATGGAATTAGTGCCAACTCCCTCCAGAATATTATTAATTCTAGCCTGAATATTTTATTACTTGTTCAAGAAATCAATTACTAGATATGTGTATCAATTGGAACCATTTCCATCACATAGTCGCCTTGCCTAAGGACTTCAAGAGTAATGATTTCTACAAGTGGCCTTGAGATATACTCTCCTACTATTAGGAGTGGTGAATCCTTTATTGACCCTCTCAACTACTTTCGTTTACTTTACGTTGTACCCAATATCCATCCCATAGGCGGTCCTAGATAAGACTCCAAAGATTAGAATCAAAGTACAACACTCGATAAACAAAATACCTTGGAGATCTCAAGTCTAAGGATACTTGCACACTTGCTATAATGAGATTCTATCACTGGCACTAAATGGTTATCCAAGTGAATATCTCGTACCTAGGTCATCCAATGAACTTGTTTCAAAACAAGCATCCACACGTTAATCCTGAGTATCCCAATACCCACGGATATGAGAACCACCGCTAGATCTAATAAAGAGATATAACATGTGCCAGTCTTGGCGTATTAATAATGTCCCATTTTATTAATACTATGACTGGGGATTATTCAAGAACAAACACTGCATAGTGTAGTAGGAATCTCACATCATGATCTCTATCACGATTTCCTTAACACTGTGTTGTACTAGGGACTTTATCTAACGGTTTGTACACATATTTAGATATAACAATAAAACTGAAAGATAAAGAATGCCTCTTATTAATATAATATGCAATATACATGGTACAAGTGATTGTCTCTAGAGCACAACACTAACAGATTCTACCATTAAAACCGCATTAGAATCCTTCTTTATGGAGGACTCTGCAGTTTTGAGAACACTGATCAATTCAAGAATGGTGGACTCAATCTTGTTCATCTAATAGTTAATCACAAATTGTGAAAAACTATTAGTCAAGGATTGTAGAATTAAATCAACACTTAAGTCATGATCCGTTGCAAACCCGAGAGATTCAAGCTTCTCTATCAAGCCCAGCATCTTCAGCCCTTGAGTGGCCACAGAAGAACTCTCTGCCATTTTACAACGTAATTGTTGCTTCGTGATCTCATATCTCTCAGTTCTAGCTTGGGCATCAAATAGTTCTCGAAGATGTAAAATGATCGATTGAGCATCCATATGCTCGTGCTGTTTTTGTGACTCAAGAGTCATGGATACCAGCATAAAACATGATGCTATATCACTATCCTCCTTGTGCCTCTTGTGCATGGATAGCATGCTCATCAACATGAGCATCTTGGGCTGGTGGTGGTGGAATAGGAGCATCTATCACGTAGAGCAACTTTTCCGATTTGAGAACGATTCTCAAATTTTTATACCAGTCGAGATAGTTTGATTCGGTTAACTTGTTGGTTTCCAAAATGCTACGTATGTTTAAGATTGTTGACATGATGCAAGTGATCTAGATGTAAAGATAGAGAGCATTAGCTAATTGTATTTGCACATGATATGCAAATAATTAGGACTTTAATTAAACGCATTTTTACTCCACTATTTTACTCAAACCAATAGCCCCTACTACTGATTCAAGAAAGCCCGTTGGAAGCTTTCCTAGTGGACCGGTATCCAAATTCCTTAAGAATAACCTTGGGTTTGCCTAACAAGCCACCCTTGAGTTCATTGATAGGTATTCAATACCAATTACACCGTATGTCACTATCGTATCATTAGGTGATTAACAACTTATAATCATAAAGCCTTTTGGGCTACCTCAACTTTTTCTCTAAATTTCTTTACGCTTGAGTTTGTCCAACCATGATAAAGAATTTAGTTAAACTCAACCCATTAATCAAGAATTTAATTCCATAGCTTGAACATACCCAATGTCAAGTAGGCTTAGGTTTGCCCAACAACCTGGTCTCAAAAAAGGACTCTCCTTCTTACTCTATTAACGAAAGGAATTATGTTTAATATTAATTGAGGGATTTGTTCCTATAAGTGATTTCATTGAATGGCATACATAATAATCAATAAATCACATAATTGATAATAATAAAGCGATTATATGGTATGGTTATGGACTTTTCCTAAATTAATTTCTTTGAGCCATAAGAGAAATTAATATAGTTAACCCTATGTGTTCATGCATGATTTAAGTAGAAGGTCTTACCTCCTCGCCTTGTTTTGGTTGCCATCTCCAGAATAAAATAATTCCACTCCTATTTAACCTATGTAAACTAATTACAAAATTTCCTAAAGAGAGAAAACCTTGAGTTACATTCGAGAGGAGTTCGATGAGAAGAGAATTACACAAGAATTCAAGAGAAGGCAGGACACGCATGCCCTATTTCAAAAAAACCAAAACTGTAAAATGCATGAATAGATATAATTGATTTTAGTCCATAACCATCAACCATGCCATTAACTATGCTTAAACAAAATAAACATATACTTTTATTATTCCAAAATCACTATTTTGGAAAAATAAAACAAGTTCTAAAATCACCATTTTAGAGAATACAACAATTTTAGATTTTTAAAATCATTATTTTGAAGAACAAAATTGATTGTCTCAAAACTAATTTTGAGAAAATGCTTTTGGGTCCCGTCTCTCATCAAATGAGGTTTTTCCCTTTCAAAATTATGTTCCAATTTTTTTTTTAATTTTAAAATAGCTGGAAGTCGCAAATAGAGCAGAACCTACGTAGGTTTAGAAGTTGGCGCCGGCTCTGTTCTGGTTTCAAAAATTTTTCTCTTCGAAAAACGTTTTTTGGACATCGCGAACAGAATAGAACCGGCACCGGCTTGGAGGCTGGAGCCGGCGCCTCCTGTGTTCTGCAACAATGGAGGCGATTTTCAAAAAATTCTAGAAAAAATTTCTGGTGCTTTCTTCTTCCGCAAATTTCAAGCAAGAACAATTCTTAGTAGTATTTTCTGTTTTGAAGCTCTAAAAAACAACTAGTTTGTTAGTTTAAACAAAATCAAAATGGAAAATTAAGATGAATCAGACGGCAACATCCATGGCGCAAGAAAACATTTTTCCTGCAGAAATTTTCAGCACCAAAGAAAGCATCTTTTTGAAATACGCTATGACTTTTACACAATCATATTGTGGTACGGACCCAACAGATAAAGATCGAAACGATTTCGACTCGAGTGAAAATGATTTTTTCATACCAAAACATTGTCCGTAGACCGCACATAGCATGTCTCTGACACCAATGTTGGGTATCTCAGGCGCGTATCCTATACGGCGCAGCGGAAAATAAATCGAGATATCCTCCCAGTGTTGGGGATATGCCCTAGAGTCAATTTGTACTTATATAATTGTCATTATGTTTTATATAATAATATGAGGCTTTCCTTTCCATGAATAGTGAGTTTTGTTTTGTTAGTCATCAAGTACGTGACTTGATAGTAAAACCCTACAATGAATACAATGACTATTCTAAAACTGTCCCTGATCGATTATTATTATTGGAATAATAATAAATTAAGATTAGTATGTTTGTGACTTGATGGCTATGTTTTACTGGCCATGGATATTTGTGATATCGAGTCAAGACATAAATAAATGTTAGAGAACATTGTATTGGACATGACCCATTGTGAGAGTACTTCATGGAATATGTCATAAGTGCTCTCTAGCCATAATAATATTGAAAGTCCTTCGACCTAAATTCATCATAGTTTCTTACTTGATAAATTCTATATTTTGACATTGTCTAAAGTTGTCTTTAACCAGATAATAAATTAGACTACTGTTGGATATAGAATAAATCAAGGAGAGGAATATGATTGATTGTGAAGGAATTTGTCCCTCTCAGTTATGGGAGATATATCCATGGGCCCCTTGATAAGTTAGACTGTTAAAATGCATGGCCGTACTCAAATATATCAATCTAAGATATTGATATCATTTGTTTGAACAGTCTACTATGAAATCAAGAAATAATTGATTAAGCTTAATAAGGATGACATGCTCCGTGCCTTATGCTTAATCTGGATATCGTGTGACAAAAGAACTAAATATAAAATTATGGTTTGGTTCAAAGAGATCACCGATCTTCATTTAACCTGGATAGTTATAATGTTTTGCTAGAAACCGCTTATAACTTGTGGGCCATTTAAATATGATTTAGGCACGTTGCCAGGTGTTAAATGAACCTATAGGGTCACACAATAAGCGAACTTGTTAGGTTATTTTTACGGTGACCAGGTTCGATGAATCTGGATGATATCCAGATTATAAGAATCTGACTCGGTAAAATAATTAGTTAAATTACCGAGATAATGGCAGAATCTTATCATATCAGTTTTAATTTAATTTGAATTTAAATTAGAATATGATAACATATTATTAGGGTTTGACTTTAAGAGGTTCGAGGGTTTTTTATAAGAAAACCCTAGCCGTCTTTCAATAGTCCAATTTTTCGGTTGAGAACATTCATGCCATTCTCTACCAGAGAAAAAAAACCTCTCAAACCCTAGGCGCTAGCACTCCCGAGTATCGAGTGAGTTTGCGGTGTGTATCCAGATAGAGGACGTTCGCATCTTGCGGCGTACGGTGATTGTTCGGGTTGAACGTACAACGGCGCAACCAGAATCGAAGGATTTCGATTACAACAACCTGAGGTAATTCTTAAAGCTTAGATCTTCTTAATCGTTTACTTGGGTCCTCGGGAGGGATTCGTAGATGTTTTCCGCGTTTAGGAGTCCACGAATCCCAACAGAATCATGCGAACATGCTAATACATACCCGTTAAATTCATATATACATATTATGCATGTATTCAACAATACGATTAATACAGATAAATCAACCTAATCGTTTAGCAAGTTGCTCTGATACCACGGTTTGGATTCGTCAACTCCTAAACGCGGAAAACATCTACGAATCCCTCCCGAGGACCCAAGTAAACGATTAAGAAGATCTAAGCTTTAAGAATTACCTCTGGTTGCTGTAATCGAAATCCTTCGATTCTGGTTGCGCTGTTGTACGTTCAACCCGAACAATCACCAGACGCTGCAGTATGCGAATATCCTCTATCGGATACACACCGCGAACTCACTCGATACCCGGGAGTGCTAGCGCCTAGGGTTTGAGAGTTTTTTTCTGGTAGAGAATGGCACGAATATCGAGATACCCTCCCAGGACCCATCTATGTGTGAAAAACATGACATAAAGAGAGTAAAGGCAACAACTTTTACCTTTTGGTGATCGTGAGAAGAACGAAATTTTCTTCTTCAAGTTGAGGCGCGATCCAGCAATCCTCGTGATCAACCACCACGTTAGTTGAACGTCTATCCACTATAATCACAGTGTGTGGTTATCTCTAATAGTAATCTACACAGAGGAATACTCAAGCACGTAGTTTTCTGTGCTAGCAGAAATTCTAAGTGGCAGCTAGAGTTCCTCTTCAAGATCAAATCGACAGAGAAGAAGAGAAAAAGTTCGTGGCTGTTGTTTCTTTCTGTGTGTTGTTCAGCTATTGGCTAAGGTTTTTCGTGTGTTTTTAGCTGCTATATATCACACGAAATTCGCTTCCCAAAGCTAAGAATTCTAATCCTAGTAGAATTTCCTAATTGTAATAGGAAACATCAAGTTCTCACAATTATAACTTGTACCACATATTATAACTAATTATAATTTGTCCATAACAACTTTTCTTTCTCTCAATCAACCCCACAATGTTATCAAATAACATCTTGAGTATATAATCCTCTATTGTGTATGACCTATTAGGTTTCCCAGTCCATTGGTAGAGAACATGAATTAATCTAAACGTCCTTGAGAATAATAATTCATAATTAATTAGAATTAATCCTATTAATTCTAATCAGGATTGGTTTATTAAATTATCAATTAATAACCCCATATTCCGAGACCATGAGCGGTATCTAGCAACACATCATGACCACCCAAGAGTCCAGGAAGTCAAGTGGCTTGACATGAACCCTTCAATAACAAACTTCAGTGCAATTAACTCCTTTCACCATACAATATCTTATTCGGTTTGGAGTACGGAATTAGTGACAACTCCCTCCAGAATTAATTCTGGCCCGAATACAATAGTACTTGTACCAGGAACCCACTACTCTAGATGTGTATCAATTGGAATTGTTTCCAATACACAATCACCTTGGCCAAAGACTTTTCTAGTAACAATTCCTACAAGTGGCCGTGAGATATTCAATTAGGAGTGGTGAATCCTTTATTGACCCTCTCAACTATTTTTGTTTACATCATAATGTACCCAATATCCATCCAATAGGTGGTCCTCGATTGAGCTCCGGATATTAGAATCAAAGTATAAAGCTCAGCAAACAAAGTACCTTGGAGATCTCAAGTCTAAGGATACTTGGACATTTGCTATATTAAGATTATTTCACTGGCACTAAATAGTTATCCATATTATTATCTCAAAGCTAGGTCATCCAATGAACTCGGTCCATTAACAAGCATGTATGTGTTAACTTTGAGTATCTCAATACTCTCGGTTATGAGAACTATTGCCTGATCAAATCAGGAAGTCTAACACATGCTAGTCTTAATGCATTAATGATGTCCTATCTCTTTAATACTATGACTAGGGACAATTTAAGTACTAACACCATCCAGTGTAGAAGGAATCTCATATCATGATCTCTATCACGATTCCCTTAACACAGTATTGTACTAGGGACTTTATCGAACAACTATATTACTTAAAGTAAACAAAACGAAACTGTAAGATAAATAATACCTTTTATTAAAATAAAATGTGTCATATACAATGTACAAGTGATTGCTTCTAGGGCACAACACTAACAAACTCCCACTTGCACTAGAGCCAATCATTCATGTATCTAGTACCGAATGACTCAACATGACAATCATGTTTCTTTTGGGATAGTGCTTTAGTAAGCGAGTCCGCTATGTTCTCATCCGTGGGAACTCTCTCTATCTTTACATCATTCCTATCTATGATTCCCGGATCAGATGATAGTGTCGTTGTACGTGTTTGGATCATTGGTGAGACTGCGGCTCATTTGCTTGTGCAATAGATCCATTGTTGTCACAATACAAAGTTATTGGACCAACAACACTAGGAACCACACCCAATTCCGTCACGAACTTCTTGATCCAAACAGCCTCCTTAGTTGCTTCAGAAGCATCGATGTACTCAGCTTCTGTCGTAGAGTCAGCAATAGTCTCTTGTTTAGAACTTTTCCAACTTATTACCCCTCCGCACAACGTAAACACGTAGCCGAATTGTGATTTGAAATCATCTTTGTTGGATTGAAAACTGGCATCAGTATACCCGTTTATTTTCAAATCACATTCTCCATATACTAAGAACATATTCCTAGTCCTTTGTAAGTACTTAAGAATATTCTTTACAGTCATCCAATGACCCTCACTAGGGTTAGATTGGTATCTGCTCATCAAACTGAAAGCATATGATACATCGGACCTAGTACATATTATAGCATACATGATAGATTCAACTGCCGAGGCATATGGAATCTTACTTATATGATCCCTTTCAACTTGTGTCTTGGGAGAGATCGACTTTGAAAGGCTTACACCATGTGATATGGGTAAAAATCCCTTTTTGGATTGATCCATGCTAAACCTTTTAGCACTTTATCTATGTATGTAAACTGTGAAAGACCAAGCAACCTTTTGGATCTATCTCTATAGATCCTTATTGTAAGAATATAGGTTGCTTCTCCAAGATCTTTCAAGGAGAATTGTTTGGACAACCAAATTTTAACCATTTGAAAGACAGGTATATCGTTTACTGTTTGGAACATGTCATCTGCAAAAAGCAATAAGAAAGTGACAGCACTCCAACTAACCTTCTTGTACACATAAGGCTCATCTATGTTTTGAATGAAACAAAACTCTTTGATCTTTGATTTTTTCATTAAAATGAATATTCCAACTCCAAGAAGCTTGCTTAAGTCCATAAATGGACCTTTGTAGCTTGCACACATTTGTGCCATCACTGGACGTGAAACCCTCAGGTTGTGTCATATACACTTCCTCGGTCAGATTTCCATTTAGGAAAGCTATTTTCACATCAATTTGCCAAATCACATAATCTTAATGAGTAGCAATGGCTAGGAGTATCCTAATGGATTTCAACATGGCTACAGGCGAGAAGGTTTCATCATAGTCAATACCATGTTGTTGATGATAACCCTTCGCCGCTAGTCGTGCTTTATAGGTAACTAAGTTACCATCCATGTCCGTTTTCTTCTTGAAAATCCACTCGCACCCAATAGGTTTAATTCCTTTAGATGGATCAATCAAAGTCCATGATTGGTTCTCGTACATTGAATCCATCTCTGACTTCATGGCCTCAAGCCATTTGCCAGATTCTGAACTATTCAGAACATCCTTGTAGGTAGTAGACTCATCTTCATCTAAGAGCAATACGTCATTGTGGTCACTAATGAGAAATTTATGTCTCTTAGGTGCCACACGTATCCTACTAGATCTATGAGGTTCTTGTATATTAGAAGGTTCATCTATTCTCTCAATAGATGTGGGGTTAGACGGTTGATCCTCGTTTGTTTGATCTTCATAAACTTCACTAAGTTCAATCTTACTCTCACTGTTCCCTTTGAGCATGTGCTCCTTTTCTAAGAAGACGGCATGCTTCAAAACAAACATTTTATTTTCAGAGGGTAGATAGAAGTAATATCCGAAAGATTCTTTCAGATATCCCACAAACAAACACTTGTCAGACTTACTATCAAATTTATCCGACTGTGGCCTTTTAACAATGGCAAGATAACCCCATACTTGCAAATGAGATAACTTTGGTCTCTTACCAAGGAACATCTCAAATGGGGTAGTATCTACCGATTTTGTCGAAACTCTGTTTAGTATATAAACAGAAGTCTCTAGTGCATACCCCCAAAATGATTTTGGTAGGTTTGCAGAAGCCATCATGGTCCGTACCATATCTAGAAGGGTTCGATTCCTTCTCTCATATACACCGTTATGTTGAGGTGTATGTGGCGGAGTCCATTGAAATAATATCCCACTATCTCTAAGATAACTTTGAAACTCTTAGCTTAAGTATTCTCCTCCTCGATCAGATCTTAGTGTCTTAATACTTTTGCCAAGTTGTTTCTCTATTTCATTCTTGAAGTCTTTGAACCTTTCAATGGCCTCAGATTTGTATTTCATTAAATACAAATACCCGTATCGTGATAAATCATCGATAAAGGTTATGAAATAGTTATAACCTCTTCTTGTTTGTATTGACATTGGACTACATACATCAGAATGTATGAGTTCTAATAACTCCTTGACCCGTTGTCCTTTTCCTAGAAATGCAGTTCTAGTCATTTTACCTAGTAAACAAGACTCGCATGTGCCATATGATTCATAATCAAATGACCCTAAGTCACCAAGCTTGTATAACTTAAAAACACGATTTTCATTTACATGGCCCAAACGACAATGCCATAAGTAAGAGGTGTTAGAGTTATCTATTTTAGGTTTCTTATTATTTATATTTAGAATTGGATTGTCTAAGTCTAGAATATATAAACCATTAACTAAAGTTGCTGAACTATAATGAATATCATTCAATGAAAAATAACAACATTTATTCTTAAATATTAAATGAAATCCACATAAGTCTAAACACGCTACTGAGATAATGTTTTTCATTAAAACAGGTACATAATAACAGTTTTCCAGTTCTACAATCAATCCCAAAGGCAGGTTCAGCTCGTATGTCCCCACAGCAAGTGCAACAACATTTGCCCCATTTGCAATACGTAGGTCCACGTAGCCTTTCTCTAGCCTTCTACTACTCTTTAGCCCCTACAAGTTATTGCAAAAATGAGATCCACATCCGGCATCTAATACCCATATCTCATTTCTAAAGGCAGTATTTATCTCAATCATAAACATACCTAGAGAAGAAGTAGAAGTTGTGAAACCCCACCTAAAGCTAACCTTTGAATAAGGGGCTCGGATGCATATCATATTATTTTGCATGAATATAAATATATTTTGAATGGTTTTATGTGCATTAGAATTGTGATTTATAGGTTAAAATGCTTAGTTATGTTTATCGAGTAGGAATGGTAAAATGGTAATTTTGTTTGAGGTCAAAATAGGAGGAAAGCTTGAGGATTAAATAGGAAGGAAGGAAATGTGGGTGAGAAAATAACAACAAGAGTTATTGTGGTTTAGTGGTTAGAGCTTGGTGAATTAATTTCTAAGGTCATGAGTTCAAATCCCATCATTTAAGCTTTTGTCATGATTATCTTAACTAAGTTTCAATTTTTGTTTTCTTCCATTTCATGGAAATAGGAATGTTGTCTTAGGGGAGACATGAAGAGAATGTATTAATCTTATCCTCATGTCCTAAAAAGAATTCTAGAGGAATTCTTGTCCTTTTTATTACCACTAGCTTGTCCTAACATCTTTATAATTCAAATCCATTAAATCCTTTCTTTTAAATTCCAAAAAAATTCTGTGACAACTCCTCCACCTTGAATTTCGAAAATCAGCTTTGGGGAAGGGAGGTTGACCGAAAAATAGGAGGGGAAATAGGAAGGGTTCCAAGAGAAAATCAATCACCATGGAAGGACCTTCAAAACTATCTTCAAGATGTTCATACTTTAGTGGTAGGAAATCTGGAAATTTTCCAGATTCTTGTAGCCCTTCTCTACAAAAATTCAGGCCATAAACCCAACCATTTGCTGCCAAGGAAATGGTCATTTCAAGTGGCTTGGAAGCTGGAAAAATTGTGCAATTTTCGGGCTGCACAAAACAGCACCAAACCAGAAATTTTTCTGGGCAATTCGCAGCTCTTCATCAAGGAAATGAAGCTGCTTTTTAGTTCATCTTCAAGCCAGCAAACTTCCCTGCATTAGTCCAGGAATGAGGCTGAAAAACCACCCTTGGAAGACCCTCAAACAACCCTGAAGAACCTCTGAAAAACCGAGCTAAGAAGGTGCGAAAATCCTGTACCAAAATTCTGCAAACTTTTGAAAAAGCCATGAACACTTGAGAGCAGAATTTTTCTAGCCTTGTTCCTTTCTAGCCTACGACCGAAAGTCGCCTTCAATCTCTGTAGAATTGAGCCATGCTCAGCCATACTCTGAACACCATTAAACCTACACTTACCTTGAAGCATAAGGACTCCATGGCTGCATCACAAAACACTCCTAAGATCACTCCATTCAAACTCCATTTGAACTTCAAATAATTCCAGTATTTCACTCCCATAAATCACTCTTGCATTAAGCTGAAATAACCAGAATTTTCTCTGCCTTTAAGGACTGAATTTCGGCCAGCCTTGAGCAACAATAACCCTCAACCATTTTTGTAAAACATGCTTGTTTCAGTCGACACCATTAAAGCTCCTAGACACCTCTCTTGATCAAACACCATAGCTGATCTTTTACCTTAAACATCTCCACCATTTCCTCCATTTAAATTTCAAATAAAATCTGATTTCTCTCTCTCTCACAAAGTTGAAAACCGAAACCCTCAATCACACCCTACCATTCGGCCAGCCTTCTAGCAGAAATCGTGCAGCACTTCTTCTAGTTTCTCTCCATTTTCACCTAAAACACCAAGAACGCCCACTAAACTTCTTCAAGCCTAAACCAACGCGCATGTACCTTCTTTTGTCTTCATCAAAGGACTCGACAATCAAGTATTCATTCTTAAATTTCTCTTATTAAATTCTGAAATCATGTCTCCTAGTTGATGATAGATAAATGGATTATGATTGGGAGATTGAATATATGCATGTGGATTAGGGGATGAAGTTATGACATGATGATGGTTGTATTTGACTAGGATGTATGTGTTTTCCTTTTGAATCAATATATGTTCTTCATGTTTGATGAATTTAATGGATGTTGAAGCATGATTAGATATTATGACACCAAAGGTGATTAGGTTTTTATGTTCTTATTTTTCCATGGAAACCATGGTTGATGATTATGCTTAGTAGGATTTTGGCCATGTGATGGTATGAGATAGTTCAAGTTTATGTTCATAAATGGATTAATATATTGTTTGATGATGGAGAAGGTGTTCATGAATCCTTTCTAGCAATAGGAAAATCATGGTGAAAAGGTATTTTCTTGTTAAGGCTAGATTATTTTTATTAACAAATTTTATTACCTTGAATAGAATGCTGCTATATTTTCCCTATAAAATTCGAAACTCTACGGAGATTTGGAATGGTTTATTAATTAAAATATTCATATTTTCCTTATCAAATAAATGAGATCTTTTATTAAAAATAATATATATAGTAATAAATCCTTTACAATAAATAAAATATTATTAGAATCTATTTGTTATTTATTAATTAAAATTTAAAATAATTCATTCATTATTTATTACTAATTATTTATTATCTATTTAAAAATTAATTAAAGGTTATTTGTAATTAAATATTTATTTATAATAAAGCTATTTTTAAATCACCATTTATTAGTACTATTTAGGACTTAATATTCAAACTTTAGTTTACTTATTAAAAATAACACTCAAGAATTATTATTTGAGTTTATAATTTATTAGCAGTTATTTTAGGAACCCTAGTTATTTTAACTTATCAAACTAGACTTATTTTATAAAATTCTTTATCATCTAGCCTTAAAGCTTAGAACATTAGGGTTAGGATTATTTGTGTAAGTGAATATAGCTTGAGTGTAACCTTATGTCTTGTGTTTACCCCAGGCGGGGTTAGATCAGCTTTGGAAGACTTTTGAATTTGAGCAAGCAAAGGATCAGGTAAGCTCCTGCATAAAACTTGTTTGTTGTAAAAGGTTACCATGGCAAGCTCAACACGAAGTATGTGAATACTGTTTTGGTAAAAGCAATTAAGGACTGTTTCTTTTCTTGATTCAGTCAAACCAATTATTTGAAAATTTTCAAAGCAGTTTTACTCAAACACTGAACTATTTCTAAAACTGATTTTGGCATGGACTTTAGAAACCCTTGATTGCCATTTTCAAGCAAAGCTATATTTTATCAGTTTTCTCCCAAGTGGGACAATTATCGTTGAGTACTCACTAAGGGTAGGCTAGTAGTACTAGTTTTGAAGAGCAAGAGTGAGTCTTCTGGCAGGAGGCCACCTCCAGAAGATAAAACTCAACTTAGAGAAACGTCAGTACTATTTAGTCATGCCGGTCCGAGCTAGCAGTTTTTATTTCAGTTAAGTGATTGTGTTTTGCTGAAATGGACACCCGGTTGTTGTTTGGGTATAGAGAATGAGGAGTATCTTGCCCGGTAGGCCGATCACCTACCTTTTGTCAGTCTGCACAAAGTGTCGGCATTCTCACCGGCAGTATGCACAAAGTGTGGCATACTGACCATCCGGTTATGGGGCCCAACGTGTGGTAACCCATAATCCTTTCTTTTGAGTGGTTAATCTTATAAATTATGTATGGCTAGAAAAGCCGAAAACACCACTCTTGTTTTTTACTAATGTTTATTGCTTGCCAATATTTCTCTTATAAAGTTTTCACATTTTGCATCCACGAACTGTTTTCACTGAACACCCAT
Source organism: Voacanga thouarsii (assembly GCA_026120185.1). Taxonomy (NCBI): domain Eukaryota; kingdom Viridiplantae; phylum Streptophyta; class Magnoliopsida; order Gentianales; family Apocynaceae; genus Voacanga; species Voacanga thouarsii. The sequence continues at coordinate 1,518,019 of JANUWF010001675.1, read as the reverse complement.
AGCACACACGGACTTACTGAGATTTTTATCTCATCACCTTTTATACCATATTTTCAGGTCAATCCTGCTGTCGAGATGAATAGCTAGATTTGTTGCCTATGCTTTGAAGACTTTATGTTATTTTTCTTATGTGTTGTTTTGAGAGATGGTAGCGAACAATTTATTTTGGATTTGTTCACGTATTTTTGGGTTGTAATAAGTTCAATTTTAAAGTATTACTTTTATTTTCTTTTGTGTGACCTAGTTATAAAGACCCCTTGTCCTTTGGACGGGGCGACATCCCGGCCCTATCAGGCCTAGGTAGTGGGGTGTTACAAGTGGTATCAGAGCCTAGGTTTAGGCAAATATTGATGATATATGTTCTATCTATTTAAGTTTAAATATTTATCTAGCCTATCTTGCTTATGATGTAGGATGGTTAGAATGCTTAGGATCGCGAGGATAGGGCAGTAGTGGCACCCGCCTATCCCTATATACCCGGAGTACCTTCCAGTTCCCCAGCCTGCCCTCAGCCAGATATCCCTATGTAGGATAGCAGAGATGATGAGGTCCAGATTCTTGAGCCACCCTAATCCTAGTGATAAATATAAGTTCTGACAGTGAGGATGAGGTGATGATAGTGGATCTTGGACCCCACCCTCCTAGTCCCGTTATGGACTTAGCAGCAGATAGTGATGACCCGGGGAGATAGTCTATGAGTCTCAATCTAGGCCTCCCTTCGTTCCTTCTTTTATTCCTCTTCCCAACAGAGTTGAGCCCGAGGAGAGTTCTAGGTGCTCCAGGAAGGAGCCAATGGAGGGATTTGCAAGTGGGGATGGGATAGACTTCACTAGGAATCCTGGGGTATGGTTATATAAGGTCGAATTTGAAGATTCTGATGAGGACTATAGAGGCTAAGAACTGATATAATCAGGATGCTTATTTATTGCTTTCTGTAAACTTCTGTGTTAAGGAATTTCCTTTCTGTTTATTGCTTTCTTTTCAAAATTTATGTAAATAGGAGTACCTAGAGTACTCTACGATTTGAGAAAATTTTTTATGCAATTCTTTATGCAAAAACTTGCATCAGATTTTCTTTTACTTAAACCTGAATATGAATGCATGCTCAAATGAAATATTTTAAAACTTACATGTATAAACTCATTATCTGGGCATGATTGAGGATGGCACCCGAGTGTCGTGTAGCCACATCAGGAAAAAGAGTTCCGGAGGCAGAACCTGTGACACCGGAAGTTGAGACAACTCAAATGCAGTCACCCAATCGGGGAAATAAGAGTGAGCCAGATTTGGAAATGGGCTCTGAAGCACCTGTTGAAGTGACAATAGGGCAAGCATTCAGCAAGATGATCGAGATTCTTCAGACTTTGACCGACGGAGGAATCTAAAGGGAGAAGACGAAGTGTTGGAGCGGTTTCTGAAATTCCCACCGCCTATCTTCAAGGGAGAATCCGAGCAGGATCAGAAAGCTGACCAAGGATGGAATCAAGATAGACCCGACAAAGGTAGAAGTGGTATCAGACAGGAAGCAGCCGGAGAGTATCACTAGGATCCGAAGTTTCTTGGGATTGGCTGGATACTACTGAAGGTTTATTAAGGGATTTTCAACGCTCACATCGCTAATGATCCGTTTGTTGAGAAATGATGTTCCATTTGTGGGGAACGAAAAATGCGAGAAAAGCTTCCAAGAACTGAAGAAGAGAATGATGACAGCACCGGTATTGAGTCTACCGGAGGAAGGCAAACCTTATGCGCTGTACACTGACGCTTCGAAAGAAGGTCTGGGAGCGATATTGATGCAAGACAGGAAGGTGATTGCTTACGCTTCTCAGAAGCTAAGACCTCATGAAGTAAACTACCCTACCCATGATCTAGAGCTGGCAGCTATAGTGTTCACCCTAAAGAAATGGCGACACTACTTGTATGGAGCTGAATATGAGGTGTTCACCGACCATAAGAGTCTGAAGTATATATTCACTCAGAAAGATTTGAACTTGAGGCAACAAAGATGGATGGAATTCTTGGAAGAATATCGTTGCCCGATCAACTACCATCTCAGGAAGGCCAACGTTGTGGCAGACGCCCTGAGCAGAAAGTTGGAATGGCCAGACTGAAGGTGCAGGAAATGCAAGTGGTTCAAGATGTGTTGGACAGAAGGGCAGAAGTACAAGACAAAAGAATTGTCATCAGCAATTTGAAGTTGGTGCCGAATTTGAAGCAGGAGATCGTGGAAGCTCAGTGAAGCAATGTCAAGTTTCAACTTTTCAAGAATAAGGAGCTTAAGCAGCCAGGCAGTGAATTTCGTCTAGATGAGGCGGGAGTTTTTCATTTCAGAGGTCGATTGTGTGTACCTGGAGAGCAACAATTGAAGGACAGAATTTTAGAAGAGGTGCATAGAAGTAAGTACGCCATTCATCCGGGAGAGGTCAAAATGTATCAGGATCTGAAAAAGGCTTATTGGTGGCCTGGAATGAAGAGGAACGTGGTTAAGTATGTCTCGACGTGTCTCACCTGTCAGAAAGTTAAAGCGGAGCACAAGAAGTCAGTGGGATTGTTGCAACTGTTACCAGTGCATAAATGGAAATGGGAAGAGGTGACTATGGACTTCGTCACCGAACTCCCTATGGCAAGGACCAAAAAGGACGCCATATGGGTAGTGGTGGATCGACTGACCAAATCTGTGCATTTCATAATGGGGAATGTAAGGGATTCAATGGAAAAGCTGGCTCAGACCTATGTGCGATAAATAGTCAGACTGCATGGAGTGCCTTCAAGTATTGTGTCCGACCATGATCCGAGATTTACATCCCGATTTTGGGGCAAGTTTCAAGAATCGATGGGTTCTAGTCTGAAGTTCAGTACGACGGTGCATCCACAGACCGATGGACAGTCCGAAAGGGTTATTCAAATATTAGAGGATATGCTGAGAGCCTGTGTATTAGATTTCGGGGATAAGTGGATTGAATGTGTGCCGTATGCAGAATTGTCATACGATAACAGTTATCAAACCTCGATTGGAATGGCTCCGTATGAAGCACTATATGGACGTAAGTGTCAGGTACCGATTTACTGGAGTTGGTCGGAGGGTGGTCACAAAAGCAAATCGGGAGAAGTCTGTGTTCAAGAAATATTGGACAAGGTCAAGTTAATCAGGGAAAGGTTGAAAGCAGCCTAGAGCCGACAAAAGAGTTATGCAGACAATAGGCGGAGGAAGTTAGAATTTCAGGTAGGAGACGGTGTGTTCCTAAAACTGACACCAAATAGGGGAATTCTGAAGCATCCGAAAGGGGAAAAGCTGAATCTAAGGTATTTGGGATCGTTTCCAATAAAGGAGAGAATTGGATCGGTGGCGTATCGATTGGATTTGCCAGATCGGTTGATAGGAATTCATGACGTATTCCATGTATCACAGTTGAAGAAGTACAATGCCGATCCCGGACATGTTCTGAATGATGAGCCGTTAATGTTGCAGCCCGACTTGAGCTATGTGGAGAAACCCGTAAAGATATTGGACCAAAGTATCAAGACTCTCCAGAACAAGCAGATTCTGATGGTAAAGGTGCAGTGGGAGCATCATGGCACGCGAGATGCCACATGGGAAATAGAAGAATGGGTAAAGCGGAAGTATCCCGATCAGAGATAGAGGTACGTCTGAATTTCGGGGCGAAATTCTCCTAAGGAGGGGAGGATGTGAAACCCCACCTAAAGCCAACCCTTGACTAAGGGGCTCGGGATGCGTATCATATTATTTTGCATGAATATATATTTTTGAATAGTTTTATGTGCATTAGAATTGTGATTTATAGGTTAAAATGCTTAGTTATGTTTACCCAGTAGGAAGGGTAAAATGGTAATTTTGTTTGAGGTTAAAATAGGAAGAAAGATTGAGGATTAAATAGGAAGGAAGGAAATGTGGGTGAGAAAATAACAACAAGAGTTATTGTGGTTTAGTGGTTAGAGCTTGGTGAATTAATTTCTAAGGTCATGAGTTCAAATCCCATCATTTAAGCTTTTGTCATGATTATCTTAACTAAGTTTGAATTTTTGTTTTCTTGCATTTCATGGAAATAGGAATGTTGTCTTAGGGGAGACATGAAGAGAATGTATTAATCTTATCCTCCTGTCCTAAAAAGAATTTTAGAGGAATTCCTATCTTTTTTATTACCACTAGCTTCCCCTAACATCTTTACAATTCAAAACCATTAAATCCTTTCTTTTAAATTCCAAAAAAATTTTGTGATAACTCGTCCACCTTGAATTTCGAAAATCAGCTTTGGGGAAGGGAGGTTGACCGAAAAATAGGAGGGGAAATAGGAAGGGTTCCAAGAGAAAATCAATCACCATGAAAGGACCTTCAAAACTATCTTCAAGATGTTCATGCTTTAGTGGTAGGAAATCTGGAAATTTTCCAGATTCTTGCAGCCCTTCTATACGAAAATTCAGGCCATAAACCCAACCATTTGCTGCCAAGAAAATGGTCATTTCAAGTGGCTTGGAAGCTGGAAAAATTGTGTAATTTTCGGGCTGCACAAAATAGCACCAAACCAGAAATTTTTCTGGGCAATTCGCAGCTTTTCATCAAGGAAATGAAGCTGTTTTTAGTTCATCTTCAAGACAGCAAACTTCTCTGCATTAGTCCAGGAATGAGGCTGAAAAACCACCCTTGGAAGACCCTCAAACAACCCTGAAGAACCTCTGAAAAACCGAGCTAAGAAGGTGCGAAAATCCTGTACCAAAATTCTGCAAACTTTCGAAAAAGCCATGAACACTTGAGAGCAGAATTTTTCCAGCCTTGTTCCTTTCTAGCCTAGGACCGAAAATCACCTTCAATCTCTATAGAATTGAGCCTTGCTCAGCCATACTCTGAACACCATTAAACCCACACTTACCTTGAAGCATAAGGACTCCATGGCTGCACCACAAAACTCTCCTAAGACCACTCCATTCAAACTCCATTTGAACTTCAAATAATTCCAGCATTTCACTCCCATAAATCACTCTTACATTAAGCTGAAATAACCAGAATTTTCTCTGCCGTTAAGGACTGAATTTTGGCCAGCCTTGAGCAACAATAACCCTCAACCATTTCAGTAAAACATGCTTGTTCCAGCTGACACCATTAAAGCTCCTAGACACCTCTCTTGATCAAACACCATAGCTGATCTTTTACCTTAAACATCTCCACCATTTCCTCTATTTAAATTTCAAATAAAATCTGATTTCTCTCTCTCTCACAAAGCTGAAAACCGAAACCCTCAATCACACCCTACCATTCGGCCAGCCTTCTAGCAGAAATCGTGCAGCACTTCTTCTAGTTTCTCTCCATTTTCACCAAGAACACACACTAAACTTCTTCAAGCCTAAACCAACTCCAAACACCACCAATCACTCTCAAATACTCCCGATCATCTCTACTTAATCCCTAGACTTCATTTCTGCCATTTATAACACAAAATCTCGCATGCAAGAATTTTCAACCAGATCAAAAAATCAGGGTTTCTTGAAGACCTCAAGAACATCAACAAGGTAAAACAAGAACAACCTTCTTGTTCATCTTCTTCCATTCAATTCTTAATACACCTATCTAATGCTCTCTTTCTCTCTCTCTCTCTCTCTCTCTCTCTCTCTCTCTCTCTCTCTCTCTCTCTTCTAACCGAAATGGTTGATCAAACCATCAACCATGAACGTTGTTTCATTGGATCATTCAAGTCATTCCATCGCGCGTGGACCTTCTTTTGTCTTCATCAAAGGACTCGACAATCAAGTATTCATTCTTAAATTTCTCTTATTAAATTCTGAAATCATGTCTCCTAGTTGATGATAGATAAATGGATTATGATTGGGAGATTGAATATATGCATGTGGATTAGGGGATGAAGTTATGACATGATGATGGTTGTATTTGACTAGGATGTATGTGTTTTCCTTTTGAATCAATATATGTTCTTCATGTTTGATGAATTTAATGGATGTTGAAGCATGATTAGATATTATGACACCAAAGGTGATTATGTTTTTATGTTCTTATTTTTCCATGGAAACCATGGTTGATGATTATGCTTAGTAGGATTTTGGCCATGTGATGGTATGAGATAGTTCAAGTGTATATTCATAAATGGATTAATATATTGTTTGATGATGGAGAAGGTGTTCATGAATCCTTTCTAGCAATAGGAAAATCATGGTGAAAAGGTATTTTCTTGTTAAGGCTAGATTATTTTTATTAACAAATTTTATTACCTTGAGTAGAATGCTACTATATTTTCCCTATAAAATTCGAAACTCTACGGAGATTTGGAATGGTTTATTAATTAAAATATTTATATTTTCCTTATCAAATAAATGAGATCTTTTATTAAAAATAATATATATAGTAATAAATCCTTTACAATAAATAAAATATTATTAGAATCTATTTGTTATTTATTAATTAAAATTTAAAATAATTCATTCATCATTTATTACTAATTATTTATTATCTATTTAAAAATTAATTAAAGGTTATTTGTAATTAAATATTTATTTATAATAAAGCTATTTTTAAATCACCATTTATTAGTACTATTTAGGACTTAATATTCAAACTTTAGTTTACTTATTAAAAATAACACTCAAGAATTATTATTTGAGTTTATAATTTATTAGCAGTTATTTTAGGAACCCTAGTTATTTTAACTTATCAAACTAGACTTATTTTATAAAATTCTTTATCATCTAGCCTTAAAGCTTAGAACATTAGGGTTAGGATTATTTGTGTAAGTGAATATAGCTTGAGTGTAACCTTATGTCTTGTGTTTACCCCAGGCGGGGTTAGATAAGCTTTGGAAGACTTTTGAATTTGAGCAAGCAAAGGATCAGGTAAGCTCCTGCATAAAACTTGTTTGTTGTAAAAGGTTACCATTGAAAGCTAAATACGAAGTATGTGAATACTGATTTGGTAAAGGCAATTAAGGACTGTTTCTTTTCTTGATTCAGTCAAACCAATTATTTGAAAATTTTCAAAGCAGTTTTACTCAAACACTGGACTATTTCTAAAACTGATTTTGGCATGGACTTTAGAAACCCTTGATTGCCATTTTCAACCAAAGCTGTATTTTATCAGTTTTCTCACAAGTGGGACAATTATCGTTGAGTACTCACTAAGGGTAGGCTAGTAGTACTAGTTTTGAAGAGAAAGAGTGAGTCTTCTGGCAGGAGGCCACCTCCAGAAGATAAAACTCAACTTAGAGAAACGTCAATACTATTTAGTCATGCAGGTCCGAGCTAGCAGTTTTTATTTCAGTTAAGTGATTGTGTTTTGTCGGAATGGACACCCGGTTGTTGTTTGGGTATAGAGAACGAGGAGTATCTTGCCCGGTAGGCCGATCACCTACCTTTTGTCAGTCTGCACAAAGTGTCGGCATTCTCACCAGCAGTATGCACAAAGTGTGGCATACTGACCATCCGGTTATGGGGCCCAACGTGTGGTAACCCATATTCCTTTCTTTTGAGTGGTTGATCTTATAAATTATGTATGGCTAGAAAAGCCGAAAACACCACTCTTGTTTTTTACTAATGTTTATTGCTTGCCAATATTTCTCTTATAAAGTTTTCACATTTTGCATCCACGAACTGTTTTTACTGAACACCCAAAGCACACACGGACTTACTGAGATTTTTATCTCATCACCTTTTATGCCATATTTTCAGGTCGATCCTGCTGTCGAGATGAATAGCTAGATTTGTTGCCTATGCTTTGAAGACTTTATGTTATTTTTCTTATGTGTTGTTTTGAGAGATGGTAGCGAATAATTTATTTTGGATTTGTTCACGTATTTTTGGGTTGTAATAAGTTCAATTTTAAAGTATTACTTTTATTTTATTTTGTGTGACCTAGTTATAAAGTCCCCTTGTCCTTTGGACGGGGCGACATCCTCGGCCCTGTCGGGCCTAGGTAGTAAGGTGTTACAAAAGTGCTTGTAAGCTTCTTTGACTGCTTCTTGTCCTTTATGGTCTCCAAGTAGGCTATGCTGTTGCGCCTCTAGTGGCCCATCTTCCCATAATGATGGCATGGGCCCTTGGTAGTTGCGTCCTTCTTCTTCACACCACCTTTGGGCTTCATGGCCGCCGCCTTCTTCTTCTTTTGAACTTTCTTCTTAGAAGAGGATGATTCTACCATTAAAACCGCATTAGAATCCTTATTCATGGAGGACTCCGCAGTTTTGAGAACATTGATCAATTCAGGAATGGTGGACTCAATCTTGTTCATGTAATAGTTAATCACAAATTGTGAGAAACTATTATGCAAAGATTGTAGAATTAAGTCAACACTTAAGTCATGATCCATTGCAAACCCGAGAGATCCAAGCTTTTCTATCAAGCCCAGCATCTTCAGCCCCTGAGTGGCCACAGAAGAACTCTCTGCCATTTTACAACGTAATTGTTGCTTCGTGATCTCATATCTCTTAGTTCTAGCTTGGGCATCAAATAGCTCTCGAAGATGTAAAATGATCAATTGAGCATCTATATGCTCGTGCTGTTTTTATAACTCAAGAGTCATGGATACCAGCATAATACATGATGCTATATCACTATCCTCCTTGTGCTTCTTGTGCATGGATAGCATGCTCATCAACATGAGCATCTTGGGCTGGTGGTGGTGGAATAGGAGCATCTAGCACGTAGAGCAACTTTTCCGATTTTAGAACGATTCTCAAATTTCTATACTAGTCGAGATAGTTTGATTCAGTTAACTTGTTGGTTTCCAAAATACTACGTAAGTTTAAGTTCGTTGACAGGATGCAAGTGACCTAGATGCAAGGATAGAGAGCATTAGCTACTTGTATTTGCACATGATATGCAAATAATTAGGACTTTGATTAAATGCATTTTTACTCCACTATTTTACTCAAACCAATAGCCACCCCCCCTATTGATTCAAGAAAGCCCGTTGGAAGCTTTCCTAGTGGACCGGTATCCAAATTCCTTAAGAATAACCTTGGGTTTGCCTAACAAGCCACCCTTAAGTTCATTAGTAGGTATCCAATACTAATTACACCGTATGTCACTACCGTATCATTAGGTGATTAACAGCTTACAATCTTAAAGCCTTTTGGGCTACCCCAACTTTTCCTCTAAATATCTTTATGCTTGAGTTTGTCCAACTAGGATAAAGAATTTAGTTAAACCCGACCCATTAATCAAGAATTTAATTCCATAGCTTGAACATACCCAATGTCAAGTAGGCTTGGGTTTGCCCAACAACCTGGTCTCGAAAAAGGATTCTCGTTCTTACTATATTAACGGAAGGAATTAGGTTTAATATTAATTGAGGGATTTGTACCTATAAGTGATTTCGTTGAATGACATGCATAATAATCCATAAATCACATAATTGATAATCATGGTAATAAAGAAATTATGTGGTATGGTTATGGACTTTTCCTAAATTAATTTCTTTGAGCCATGAAAGAAATTAATATAGTTAACCTTATGTGTTCACGCATGATTTAAGTAGAAGGTCTTACCTCCTCGCCTTGTTTTGGTTGCCATCTCCAAAATAAAATAATTCTACTCATATCTAACCTATGTAAACTAATTACATAATTTCCTAAAGAGAGAAAACCTTGAGTTACATTCGAGGGGAGTTAGATGAGAAGAGCATTACACAAGAATTCTAGAGAAGACAGGACACGCAGGCTCTATTTCATAAAAACCAAAACTGTTAAATGCATGAATAGATATAATTGGTTTTAGTCCACAACCATCAACCATGCCATGAACTATGCTTAAACAAAATAAACATATACTTTTATTATTCCAAAATCACGATTTTGGAAAAATAAAACAAGTTTTAAAATCACCATTTTAGAGAATACATCAAATTTATATTTTTAAAATCATTATTTTGAAGAACAAAATTGATTGTCTCAAAACTAATTTTGAGAAAATGCTTTTGGGTCCCGTCTCTCATCAAATGAGGTTTTTCCCTTTCAAAAGTATGTTCCAATTTTTTTTAATTTTAAAATAGATGGAAGTCGCAAATAGAGCAGAACCTACGTTGGTTTAGAAGCCGGCGCCGGCTCTGTTATGGTTTCCAAAAATTTTTCTCTTCGAAAAACATTTTTCGGACATCGCGAACAGAATAGAACCGGTGTCGGCTTGGAGGCTGGAGCCGGTGCCTCCTGTGTTCTGCAACAATGGCGTCGATTTTCAAAAAATTCCAGAAATAATTTTTGGTGCTTTCTTCTTCGGCAAATTTTCAATAAGAACAATTCTCAGTAGTATTTTCTGTTTTGAAGCTCTAAACAACAACTAATTTGTTAGTTTAAACAAAATCAAAATGGAAAATTAAGATGAAACAGAGGGCAACATTCATGTTGCAAGGAAACATTTTTACTGCTAAAATTTTCAGCACCAAAGAAAGCATCTTTTAGAAATACGCTAGACTTTTACACAATCATATTGTGCTACGGACCAAACACATAAAGATCAAAATGATTTCGACTCGAGTGAAAATGTATTTTTTCATACCAAAACAATGTCCGTAGACCAGACATAGCATGTCTCTGATACCAATGTTAGGTATCTCAGACTCGTATTCTATACGGCGCAACGAAAAATAAATCGAGATACCCTCCCAGGACCCATCTATGTGTGAAAAACAAGACATAAAGAGAGTAAAGGCAACAGCTTTTACCTTTGGGTGATAGTGCGAAGAATAAAATTTTCTTCTTCAAATTGAGGCGCGATCCAGCAATCCTCGTGATCAACCTCCATGTGAGTTGAACTTCTACCCACTATAATCACAGTGTGTGATTATCTCTAATAGTAATCAACACAGAAGAATACTCAAGCACGTAGTTTTCTGTGATAGCAGAAATTCTAAGTGGTAGCTAGAGTTCCTCTTCAAGATCAAATCAATAGAGAAGAAGAGAAAAAGTTCGTGGCTGTTGTTTCTTTCTGTATGTTGTTCAACTATTGGCTAGGGTTTTTCGTGTGTTATTAGCTACTATATATCACACGAAATTCGCTTCCCAAAACTAAGAATTCTAATCCTATTAGAATTTCCTAATTGTAATTGGAAACATCAAGTTCTCACAATTATAACTTGTACCACATATTATACCTAATTATAATTTGTCCACAACAACTTTTCTTTCTCTCAATCAACCCCACAATGTTTTCAAATAACATCTTGAGTATATAATCCTCTATTGTGTGTGACCTATTAGGTTTCCCAGTCAATTGGTAGAGAACATGAATTAATCCAAACGTCCTTGAGATTAATAATTCATAATTAATTAGAATTAATCCTATTAATTCTAATAAGGATTAGTTTATTAAATTGTCAATTAATAAACACATATTCCCAGATCATGAGCAGTATCTAGCAACACATCATGACCACCCAAGAGTCCAGGAAGTCAAGTGGCTTGACATGAACCCTTCAATAACAAACTTCAGTACAATTAACTCCTTTCACCATACAATATCTCATTCGGTTTGGAGTATGGAATTAGTGATAACTCCCTCCATAATTAATTCTGGCCTGAATACAATATTACTTGTACCAGGAACCCATTACTCTAGATGTGTATCAATTGGAATTGTTTCCAATATACAATCGCCTTGGCCAAGGACTTTTCTAGTAGCAATTCCTACAAGTGGCCATGAAATATTCACCCCTACTATTAGGAGTGGTGAATCCTTTATTAACTTTCTCAACTATTTTCGTTTACCTCATAATGTACCCAATATCCATCCAATAGGTAGTCATCGACCGAGCTCCGGATATTGGAATCATAGTATAAAGCTCAACAAACAAAGTACCTTGGAGATCTCAAGTCTAAGGATATTTGCACATTTGCTATATTGAGATTATATCACTGGCTCTAAATAGTTATCCATATGATTATCTCAAAGCTAGGTCATCCAATGAACTCGGTCCATTAACAAGCATCCATGTGTTAACTTTGAGTATCTCAATACTCACGGTTATGAGAACCATTGCCTGATCAAATCAGGAAGTCTAACACATGCTAGTCTTAATGCATTAATGATATCCAGTCTCTTTAATACTATGACTAGAGACTATTTAAGTACTAACACCATCCAGTGTAGTAGGAATCTCATATCATGATCTCTATCATGATTCCTTTAACACAGTGTTGTACTAGGGACTTTATCGAACAGTTATATTACTTAAAGTAAACAAAAAGAAACTGTAAGATAAAAAATACCTTTTATTAAAATAAAATGTGTCATATACAATGTACAAGTGATTGCGTCCAGGGCACAACACTAACATAATACCCCACTACCGATGCCCCCATTAAGGCTAGGGATTTTGCCCCTTCCACAGGATAATGGGTCTTTATAACTAGGACACACAAAATAAATGAAAGAAATAATTCAAAATTAAACTTATTACTACCCAAGCAATACATGGACAAATCCAAAAAAATAAATGTCTGCTATTGTTTCTCAAATGAAATACATAGGAAAAATATCAATGAGTCTTCAAAACATTGGCAATTCTCTTGCTAATAACATTTACAGCAAGATCGACCAAAAAAGATGGTATAAAAAGTGGCGAGATATAAATCTCAGTCTGCCTGTGTATGCTTTAAGTGTTCCAAGTATAACAGTTTATGGATGCAAGTTGTGAAATTTTTATAAAAAAAAGTGCTGGCAATCCTTAAATAAATTTCACAAATCAAGAGTGGTGTTTTGCTTTCCAAAACATACACGTGCATAATAAATATAATCAATCAAAAAGAGGTAGCCATAGCACCACACATTGTGCTCCATGACAATATAACGATCAGGATGCCACATTTTGTGCATACTGACATAAGGTAGGTATAAGGCCTACTAGGTGAGATATTCCCCCATCTCTACACCCAAACTTATTGGTTGTCCACTCTGAAAATACATAGTCCACTTGACTAAACTTACTAACTCGGACCGATATGACCTACAGGACTGGCATTGTATCCGGGAAGGACTCACCCCTCAGAGGTGGCCACCTACTAAGAGACTGGCCTTAACCCTTCAAAGACTAGTCCTAGCATTCTACCCTTATTGATTACTCAACATTGTTTGTACCACTTGGAAGAAGATAGATCATACAATGATTCACTTGGAAATAACAATTATGGTTTCCAAAATTCTTACCAAAGCTTGGTTTTTAGGAAAAGTTTAGCGTTTTGTATAAAATTATTTGCTTCATCTTAAATGATTTACTTGATTGAAATAAAAAGGTAAATTGTCCATAATTGCCTTTATAGTACAAATACTCGTATACATTGAGTTTGACTTGCCACAATAACTTTGGTCTTCAAATGGTTTCAAGCAGGAACTTACCTAATCTTTTGCTCTTCTTCAATTCAAAAGTCTTCCAAGGTTAACCTTACCGCTCCTGGGGTAAATACAAGGTATAAGATAATATCCAGACCATATTTACCTTAAATAAATAATTTCTAGTTCAACTAGCTACATTAATAACTAACCATGACCGCATACGGTATACATTCAATCCACTTATTCCCGAAATCCAATACGCAAATTCTTAACGTGTCTTCTAATATCTGAATAACCCTTTCTGACTTACCATCGATTTGCGGATGCACCGTTGTACTGAACTTTAGATTGGAACCTATGGATTCTTGAAACTTGCCCTAAAATCGAGATGTAAATCTTAGGTCTTGGTCGGACATAATACTCGAAGGCACTCCATGCAATCTGACTATTTCCATTATATAGGTTTGAGCTAACTTTTCCATTGAATCCTTTACGTTTACCAGTATGAAATGTGCTGACTTGGTCAATCTATCTATCACTACCCCCATGGCGGCCTTTTAGGTCCTTGCCATAAGGAGTCCGATAACGAAGTCTATAGTCACCTCTTCCCATTTCCACTCAAGTATCGGTAACGGTTGCAGCAATCCTACCGACTTTTTGTGCTCCACTTTAACTTTTTGATAGGTCAGACACGTGGAGACATACTAACCACGTTCTTTTTCATTCTGGTCCACCAATAAGCCTTTTTCAGGTCTTGATACATTTTTACCTCTCTTGGATGAATGGCGTACTTACTTTTATACGCCTCCTCCAAAATCCTATCCTTCAGCTGGTGCTCATTAGGTACACATAAACGATCTCAAAAATACATCACTCCTGCTTCATCCAGTTGAAAATCACTGCCTTGGAGAAACATCATATATGTATTGCAAAAGATCAGGTAAGTTCCTACATGAAACCGTTTGAAGACCAAAGTTATCATGGCAAGTCAAACTCAATGTATACAAGTATTTGTACTGTAAAGGCAATTATGGACAATTTTTCTTTTCTTTTCAGTTAAGCAAACAATTTTACAAAAAACTATAAACTTTTCCTAAAAACCCAACTTTGGCAAGAATTTTGGAAGCTATAATTGTTATTTCTAAGTAAATCATTGTAGGATCTTTCTTCTCCCAAGTGGTACAAACAACGTTGAGTACTCAATAAGGGTATACTACTAGAACTAGTCTTTGAAGGGTTAGGGTCAGTCTCTTAGTAGATGGCCACCTCTGATGGGTGAGTCCTTCCCGGATACAATGCCAGTCTTGTAGGTCATACAGGTCTGAGCTAGCAAGTTTAGTCAAGCGGACTGTGTATTTTTTGAGTGGACAACCGATAAGTTTGGGTGTAGAGATGGAGGAGTATCTCATCTGGCAGGCTGTACACCTACCTTGTGTCAGTATGCTCAAAGTGTGGCTTCCTAATCGTTATATTTTCATGGTGCACAACGTGTGGTGCCATGGCTACCTCTTTTTGAGTGGTTGTATTTATTGTGCACGTGTATGTTTTGGAAAGCAAAACACCACTCTTCATTTGTGAAATTTATCTGAGGCTTGCCGCCACTTTCTTTTATGAAAATTTCAAAACTTCCATACATGAACTATTTTACCTGGAACACTCAAAGCACGCATGGGCTTACTGAGATTTATGTCTCACCACCTCTTATACAATGTTTTCAGGTCGATCCTGCTGTGAAGGTTATTAGCTAGGGAATTGCCTAAGTTTTGAAGACTCGTTGATATTTTTCCTATGTATTTTATTTGAGAGACAATAGCAGACATTTATTTTTTGGACTTGTTCATGTATTGCTTGGATTGTAATAAGTTTAATTTTAAATAATTTCTTTCATTTATTTTGTGTGTCCTAGTTATATAGACCTCTTATCCTGTGGACGGGGCAACATCCCTAGCCCTAATGGGGGCATAGGTAGTGGGGTGTTGCAAGTGGTATCAGATTTCTAAAGGGAATCAGGAAGGTTGTGTACCACCATAAAAAGATCTCGGAATATCACACAAAGAAACAAGATGGAGGAAAAGAGGAATAATGAATTTCTTAGTTTTACTCATTATTGAATTGAATGAAGCATAATTGATACATGAATACTGAACCGGTGTTGTATATTCAATGAAAATAATGACAAATCAATCAAGAGAAAAAAAAATCATCGCCTGTATGGAAGTAAATTGGTGCCAGAATCGAGTAGAGGAGGGCCGGCACCAGGTGAGAGAGGCACGACTGGTGCCGGGTGCCACCTTAGCAACACCAGGGCCAAGTAGAGTGAGGTCAGCACCCAGCGTGAAAGAGGGAGCTAGTGCCGGCTAAGCTCTAGGGTTGCGCCAATGCAATTTTCAGAGCATAGGAAGCCAACCTACAACATCTCAACCCCAAGAACTAGTCCAACCATCTACTTCATCAAGGAAAAACTCCATTTTTGCGCACAAAAACTATTTTAACATACATAATACATACTTATACATAGCTTAATTCATGAAGATGATTCGTGCTTGGGGACTTGGTTTTGACTTAACTCATATCAGTCCCCTAACTATGGCATCCCATTAGGAGAAGGACCAGTACACAGAATAGGTTGGCTATGTATTATATCTCCTAGGCTTAGGGCCAGTACACAGATCAGAATGCGATCATCCCTACCAATTCCAAGCCCCAAAAGTTAAACTGAATAGAACCGAAATTAGAAATCAGAACAATGCCGGAACAGAAAATTACATATCCCATAAATTATACTTATCATCATTCTCATTTTTATTTTTTGAATTATGAAAAGAGAAAGCATTAGAAACTATTGTGACAAAAAAAAAGTGCATAGGATATTATTGATCCAAACCTATTCAATGTTGTTGGAAAGTATGCCCTCTTAGACTAGGATTCTGATGTAAATATCAGATAGATTAAGAAAAGAATTTATTTTTCAGAAATTGTTTATGAATTAATTTTCTTTATTTATGCACAAGTTCGATTGAAAAAGACCCATTATGTTTCAATAAGTGATCCATGTGAATGGTGGTCTTTCACAGTAAGGTCTGGATCATAGGTTATTTAAACACATAAACATTTGTTCTTAACCAATTGATGAGAATGGGAATTCCGTCAGGTTTAGGTTATTATGTTATAAATTTTGAATGGGAATGGCTTACCTTTAGCCAGTGAGTAGTCCATTTACTTCATGATATAAGCGTATTTTAAATACGTAGAACAGGACCTGTAGTAGTGGTTTCTAAAAAATACTACATGGTAGGAACCTAGACTACTACCGTTACAGTGTGGACTAGTACTCTACGACTTGAGTATGAGTTTGTGGTCTAACGAAGCTGGAAGCATATACTTTGATATGCTATAGTTGAGCTTCTTTGGTAGAACCAATATTCTTGCATATTAGGTTTAAGTAACTAGTTAGTTAAGACAGACTTGTACAAGATAGTTTCTACACAATATCACCTCTTGTGGTTGTCGAATAATGTAAATGTCCAGGGCCCTGGGAAACATGACTTGGATGTTTGCTTTAGTGTAGCTCTCTTGGAAAGCAGAAACACTCTAAGAAGTCATGGATCATTGGACTAGAAGCCTAAGAATGGTATATGTCATTTAAAAGGGTGTTTGTACACTTCTTCTTCTCTAAATGCACGGTGATATGTAGAGGGGTATTTTAGTCTTTTTACCTGTAGGTTGGATACTTTGCTAATGCGGCATTTTCTTTGGGGTCAATATTTTCTTATGGTGATATTAGAAATATTTAAAATGCAAAATACATCTATTTTTATAGTAGGGGTATTTTGGTCATTTTAGTAGCCAAGGCGATGTGTCTTTTTGGTCTTCGGAATAGCCTGTAAGTCCTAATTAATTTTTGAGTTGAGGAATTGGTCTTAGTTAAAGAATGTTTTATTTTATTCAGGAAGTCTAATTTATTATTAGACTGGAATAAAATAAATTGAGAGAAATTTATTTTCTGGTTTAATTGGTTAATTAATTATTCAGGGCCTAGGTCTAGTTTGAATAACTAAAAAATTAACCTGGGCTTAAACTAGAGGGATATAATTATTGCTTAATTATTTATTTGGTTATTTATTTAAGCCCAAGAAATAAATAATTAAAGTTTAATTATTTTGGTTCATTTGGGCTCATTAATTATTTATTGGGTTATTTATTTAAGCCCAAGGAATAAATAATTAATGTTTATTATTTTGGGCTTTTCGGGTACAAGAAAAATAATAAATATTATTTTGGCCCAATAGCCTGGACCATAGGTTTTTTCTAGATACGGTTCAGTAGAGTTTAGGGTGAAGCCAAACTTACTCTATTAATAATATCCGGGTGTTTGAAATATTAAATCCCCGGGGATATTGTTATCAAATTAATTAAAAATGCAATTTTGGCTACACTACTCACGACTCTCCTGATGGAAAATGAAAACCTTTGATTTTCTCTCTTGTGACTCTCTGTCTCTCATGACCTTTTCTTTTCACTGGTTTTTGGTTGTTAGCTAATGCATAAGAACCCAAGCCAACAAGAACCATGACCGATGCTCTTCTCAACCTACTTTCAGTGTTCACCAACAAGGATTGGGGAGGGCATATTCTAAGAGCTGAAAGGTCTGACATTAATGCGCCTGAGGAGAAGTAAGAGATGGGCAGGAGAATAACCGGAAACTTCATCAAACAGGAAGGAAGAAGCTATCCCTGTGATTCAATCTATTCTTCCACAACCTAAGGGGTTTAAGGCATGCAAAGGTATGGTCTAAATGCTTCCATGCTGCTGCTATTCTTTGTTCATGTTTATTTTTTCCTCCATTTTTATCTCCCGTGAGCATGCTCCTCTGTTTTTCAAACTTACTACAAATATGTAGGTGAGAAGCCATCGTAGTACGAGTTCTATGTTTTTCTAGTTTTATGTCAGATGTTGAGCTGTCTACACCATATATCATTTTTTGGTTTTATGTCGGTATCCAATCTATCTCCTACCATGCATATCTAGGACTTCTAGATGCCAAACTTAGTGAGGTTTTTGTTGAGTTAAATTTCGTTCATTAAATGTTAGATTGATTACATCACTAGGGTATTATATATTTGTGCGATAGAAAATGCGCAGTGCAACTAGTGTTGCCTATAGCAGATGGCAGCAAACATCTAGACCAATAGTTAGACTGCACAATTACAGCATAAGAGCTTTTGTCAAGCACACATATTCTTGTCTTATAGACGTAAATCTACAATTCTAGAACATGCAGCTAATCTCCTTCTGTTCCCCCTTCCCCCCCTCCCTTCTAGGAACCCATAAGTCGAAAAGTGAAAGACACGGTAAAGCATGCATAAGCGGCCTATGCACTGATGATTCCTTGAAGGCTCATGCTAGAGAATCCACAGATACCCTTTAGTGCCATTATGACACTTTCTTAGTGTTAGATATTTAACATGAGAAGAAATAAGTAGCTTTTATGAAGGAAAGTTTTAACATACTTCTGTCCACCAATTTAAATGGTCTAATATCATAATCAACAATCTAAGCAAATAGTGAAAACTAAGGTTGAGGCACATTCTTGTTTGCTAAATAATCCATCATAAATGTGGAGGGCTTTCCCAAAACATATTGTTCATACTGAGTAGATCCTCTAATGGCTCCAACCATTGAACTGCCTCCTATATGCAAGATGCAATATAATAGCAGTAAAAATCAAGGTTTGGGCATATTTAATGTTACTTCCAATTAACTACACAGTGTGAAACTTCCCGGGCTTAAAGCTTGGAAAGTACAAGTTTTTATCTCTTAGGTGTTAAACAAATTATCAGCTTCAAAATCCTAGTCACCTTGTCACAAAAAAGACACATCTTAACCACATAAAATTCTGTAAATTAGGAGACAAACTTCTAAGTGAAAAAAATGTCATTAGCAGAAGGATCAATATGTGCCAGCTTACTCTTTTTTACTAAGTAACTTCATTTGTTTTTTGAAATTTGAAGCAGTAAAAATGAATTGATAAAATAAATAAACCATAAAGACGAACAGTGGAGAAGTAAATCTGCCCATTCCTATGCATCTATAAGATGAGTGACAGCATCACGGTTGTGAAAGTATTTTATCCAAGATAATGGATAAAAATATTGTTTAAGAAAAATTTATTATTTTTTTTGAAAAATTGATTACTTGAGAAAAATTATTTTATTTTAGAAGAAGGAATATATTGTCCATAATTACATTTCAAAGTACATCTTCCACAACAATTAGTGCATTTGACTTGCGGAAAAACATTTGTTCACAAACATATTTTATGTAGAGACTTACCTGATCTCTTGCTTTTTCTTGATGCAATAGCCTTCCAAGATAGTTCAAGGCAACCTAACCCCGCTTGGGGTAAATATAAGGTATAAGTCCCAACATCCAGGCAATACTTGCTTTAAATAAATAATTCTTAACCTAACATGCTTAAGCTCAACTAGATACAACAACATCTAGTTATGACAACAACGCCTTAAGCTTTAACACTAGTTGATAAGGTATTTTATAGAATAAGATTAATTTGATAACTTAAAATAAATAAGTGTTATAAATAATAAATTATAATTTTAACTATTTATTAACAAATAATAAATAATGAGTAATATTAATAAATAAAATTAGTAATAAATAATGAGTACTATTACTAATAAATCCTAAATAATATTGGTAATAAATAATAAATAAAATTATTACAAATAATAAGTAATATTAATAATAGATTGTAAATAATTTTAATAATGAATAGTAAATAACAAATAAAATTAATAGTAAATAAACAATTCTCATATAAATAATATTTAAGAGTGTAAATAAAATTTTTAGTAAGGCTAACTAATAATAATATGAATATAAAAAACATTTTATCTTAATTTCAATATATTATTATTTATATATAATAATGTTTAATAAAAATATTGTATTTATGTATCTAATAAAATACCAATATTTTAAATAATTATTAGTTTCAAAAATATTTGTGTTCACTGAAATTAGTCAATTAAATAAAATAATAATATTAATTATATTAATAATAATAACGATAGTAAGAATAATACTAAAAATAATAAAAGTAGTTCTTATCATAATTTTTAATGACTATAGTGAAATACTAGAGAAAATTTATATACATATTCATACACACATGGGTCCAACAAATAACATGTCGATTTATCCAAAAATAGGCTTGTATTAACATACATCATAACAAGAGTGATCTTCTACTAGTCATAATATTATTTTTGGATTTGTCGAAAAATATAACATCATGAAAGCATAATAAAAAATGATGGTTTAATGTCTATCATACATCAAAATCCATAAAACTCTTAATCATAATGAACAAACAATGATCTTAAAGCATTCCATACTTTTTGAGTCACAATATTCATTTAATGCTTCATGTCTCAAATCTATTCCCTTCACCCACATACATATCTCCAACCCCACATTAATCTATCAACCTATCAAATCCCTTATCTAAGACTCTTGATTTTGAAAATTTAAAGAAGAGATCGAGAAAGAAATATTTGATTTGATGAAGGTTTGATGAAGGTTGCACCTTGCTTTGTGGAGATCCTTAAGTGCTTTACGGCTTTTAGTGATCCGAAAATAGTCCATGGTTGTTCATCAACATTTCATCCAACAGAAAGGGAGAGAGTGAGTGCGAAATGAATGAGAGTAGAAGAGGAGAATAGAAGTTGAATAAAAGAAGAAGAACAAGAAGATTGTTCTTATTTTACATTTTTGGTGTTCTTTGAATCTTCAACAAAAAAGGATGGTTTGATCCATTCGAAAGTTCAACTTTGTGTGTTTTGGTGTTATAAAGTGTAGCAATGAAGAATATGGGTTGAATATTGATGATCTAGAGAGTTTGGGAGTGATTGGAGGTGTTTAGGAGTGGTTTAGACCTGAAGATGTGAAGTGTGTGTTCTTGGTGTTCTTGAGAGAGTTTGAGAGGAGATGAATTCCGTGTGTGTTTGTGAGTGTGATGGCCGAATGGCTTAGACTAGGAGGAGCTTTTGGTTATCCAAGAATGGGAAAGAGAGTTTCATATTTTTTTAAAAATTCAAATTGAGAGAAAATTGGAGTTGTTTGAGGTATAGGATTGGTTAATGGTGTTTGCTCTTCAATGGTATATGGCTGAATTAGCTATGTTTCATCCAAAGGATAGAGAGTTATTTTAGACTTAAGGCTGGAAAAAAATAGCAATTAAATGGCAGAGGATTTTCTAGTTTTATCAATTAGCTAAAGGAGTGTTTTAATGGAACAAAATCTGGAATTTTAATTTGAAGTTTGAACAAGTTTGGATAGAGTGAAGATAGAAGCTTTTTGAGGTAGGATAATAGAGTCCTATTACTCAAGGTTGGTGGGGAAACCAAGATGTTCAGTTCATAGCTATACAAGGGCCAAAATTTAGTAAGGTTTGCTAAAGAATTTCGGCCTTAGCATTGAAGAGACAAAGCTGGAAAAATTTCTAGAATTGAAGTTGAAGAACACTTGGAATTGAAATGGTTTTGGTGCAGAATTTTTGGCCCACTTTAGCACGATTTTGCAGCTGGATTTTAAGGGTGTTTGAAGGTCTTTTAATGGTAGTTTTCCAGCCTTCATCTTGAAGAAGAACAAAGGAAGTTCCAGCTGTTCATATGTCCTAATGGGTGGCTTCAAGTTCATGTTTGATGTTGCTAGTTTGCTGCAAAAAAAATTTCTGGTTTGGCATTGTTTTTAAAGCTCCGAAAATTAAAGGAATTTCCAGCCTTCATCCTCAAATAAAATTATTGGTTTTCTTGCAAGAATTGGGTAGGAAAGCTTGCTGTAAATTTTGAAAATAGCCTTGAAGGAATTTTGGAAAATTTTCTAGATTTTTAACTAATACATGAACAAGATGAAGATGGAGTTTTGAAGGAATAGCTATGGTGTTTTTCTTGGAATCTCTATCTATTTTTCCTCCTTACTTTCGGCCATCTCTATTCCACAAGAGCTAGGATTTTTGAAATTCTAAACTAGGGAATTATCTCAGAATTTTTATGATTAAAAATGAATTAAAGAATCAAGAGTAGTTTAAATTTCAAAGATGTTAGGACAAGGCTAGCAAAATTAATGGGGACAAGAATTCTTCTAAAATTCTTTTTAGGACAAGATCACCTGGTCAAGACATTACCATTATGTCTTCCTTAAGATAACATTCCTATTTTTAAGGAATGTAAGGAAAACAAAAATTCAAACATGGCTAAGAAAAATATGAAGAAAACTTAAGTGATGGGATTTGAACTCAAGACCTTAGAGATTAAATCACAAAGCTCTAACTAATTAACCACAACAACTCTTATTTTTATTTTCTCAACCAAATATTCTTCTTATCTAAACCTCAAGCCATCTTCCTATTCTGACCCCAAGCAAAATTACCATATTACCCTTTCTACTTAACAAGCATAAACAAATCATATCTCCTATAAACCACAATTCTAAGGCACACAAAAATCATTCAAGTGATTTATTTTATTCATGATGACATGATATGCATCACATCCCTCTTACTCTAGGGTAGGCTTTAGGACTAGTCTTTCAAGGGATGAACCCTACCGAGATAAGACGACAGTTCTTGTTAGTCAGGCCGGTTTGAGCTAGCAGTACAGTTCAGGTGGACTGTTTATTTTCAGAGTGGACACCCGATATGTTTGGGTATAGAGATGGAGGAATATCTCACCCAGTGGGCCGTACACCCAACTTGTATCAGCATGCACAAAGTGTGACATCCTGATCATTCTCTCATCATGATGCACAAAATATGGCATCTTGACCGTTCTCTTGACATGGTGCCCAAAGTGTGGTGCCATGTCCATTCATGAAGCATGACTTCATATTCAACTTTATTAGAGTGGTTATTTCTTTTAAAGTTCAGCATTTTAGTTTGCAAATGTTGGTAAAACACTTCTCAATGTTCAAAGATAAATTTCTAGGCTTGTAAACTTTTTATTATAACTTGTTCAAAACTTGCAGACATGAATTGTTTTTCCTGAAATACCATGAGCACACACAGGACTTACTAGAAAATATTTCTCACACCTTTTATATCATGTCTTCAGGTCAATCCTACTTGGAATGTCGATTTACTTATGCTGCCATGAGCCGAGAAGATTTATCCGGATTTATTTATTTGTTAGAGATTTTGTTACCATCTATTTATTTCAAGACTTGTAGAACTATTGTTTTGGGATTGTAATAAGTTCGTTATTAAATTATTTTCTTCTAATTTTTCTATTACCTAGTTGTAAAGACCCATTGTTCTAAGAATGGGGCGACATCCCCGCCCTTTTTGGGGTACGTAGCCATAAAAGGGGCGGGGATGTCACCCCGTCTAGAGGATAAGGAAACTTTATAACTAGGACACACAAAATAAATGAAAGAAATAATTCAAAATTAAACTTATTACAACCTAAGCAATACCTGAACAAGTCTAAAAAATAAATGTTTGCTATTATCTCTCAACTAAAATACATAGGAAAAATATCACTAAGTCTTCAAAACATAGGCAATTCTCTAGCTAATAACCTTCACAGCAGGAACGACTTGAAAATATGGTATAAATGATGGTGAGACATAAATCTTAGATTGTTAACAGAAATCCTCTTTTCTTGCACTTCTGTCCTTCTATCCAACACTTTTTGGACTGCTTCAATCTCCTGCACTCTCAGCCTATCCATTTTGACTTTACAGCTCAGGGCATCAGCAACAACGTTAGCCTTTCTGGGGTGGTTGTTGATAGGACAATGATACTCTTCCAAAAATTCCATCCATCTCCATTGCCTCAAATTCAAGTCCTTCTGGGTGAAGATGTATTTTAGGCTTTTGTGGTCAGTAAACACTTCATACTCCGCTCCATACAAGTAATGCCGCCATTTTTTTAAAGTAAATACAATAGCAGCTAGCTCCAAATCATGCGTTGGATAGTTGACTTTAAGAGGCTTCAACTTTCGAGAAGTATAGGCTATTACCTTCCTATACTACATTAATACTGCTCCCAAACTTTCCTTTGAATCATTAGTATATAGATTGTAAGGATTATCTCCACCTGGTAAACTTAACACGGGAGCTGTCATTACCCTCAGCTTCAGCTCTTGGAAACTCCTTTTGCATTTCTCATTCTAGACAAAGGGTACGTCATTTCTTAGCAACCAGGTCATAGGTGATGCTAGCATTGAGAACCCTTTAATAAATCGCCTATAATAGCTGGCCAGTCCCAAAAAGCTTCGAATTTCCATGATGTTCTTTGGTTGCTTCCGATCTGAAACTACCTCAACTTTTGCTGGATCTACCTTAATTCCATCCTTGGTTACCACATGGCCAAGGAATGACACACTATCTTATCAAAATTCGCACTTGCTAAATTTGGCATAAAGCTCGTGCTTTCTTAGCTTCTCCAATAGGAGCTTCAAATGTTTGCATGATCCTTAGGACTCTTAGAGTATATGAGTATATCGTTGATGATTATCACCATGAACTTGTCCAGGTAGGGTTGGAAAACTCGATGCATCAAATTCATAAACACTGCTGGTGAATTTGTCAACCCAAAAGGCATCACTACAAACTTATAGTGACCATATTTTGTGTTGAAGGCCGTCTTGAGAATATCCTCCTCCTTTATCCTCACTTGATAATATCCTTGCCTCAAATCCAGTTTGGAATAACAACTGGAACTCTTCAATTGGTCAAATAGCTCGTCAATTAATGGTTAATGATACTTATTCTTGATGGTCAGATTGTTCAACCCCCAGTAGTCGATACACAATCTTAAGGTCTCGTCCTTCTTCTTCGTGAATAGCACTGGAGCTTCCCAAGGTGACGTGCTAGGTCTTATGTAATCTTACTTTACCAATTCCTCTAACTACTCCTTTAATTCCTTCAATTCTTCCACTACCATCCGATACGGGGTTCGGGATACAGGTTCCGCTCTTGGAATTAGATTAATAGTGAACTCAACTTCTCAGTTGGGAGGTAGAAAAGTGAGTTTCATAGGAAACACGTC
Organism: Voacanga thouarsii; assembly: GCA_026120185.1. NCBI lineage: Eukaryota > Viridiplantae > Streptophyta > Magnoliopsida > Gentianales > Apocynaceae > Voacanga > Voacanga thouarsii. The sequence goes on along the minus strand of JANUWF010001675.1, from coordinate 1,492,668 downwards.
GGAAAAATCTCTTACCACCTCGGTATCTTCGAGGGTGCACTGATCCTTCAACATATTTATTATATAAGCCAAATATTCTTGACATTCTTGCTTTAAAAATTTTTGGGCTTTTGCTCCAGCTATCAAAACATTCAACTCCTTTACCCGCTTGCCATTGAACTCCAGCACATCGCATCCCGGTCTAATGAACTGGATCGACTTATTCTTATAGTCTACTTTAGCCCTATGCTTAGCTAACCAATCCATACCCAAAATCAAGTCGTAGTTGTCAATAGGTAAGACTACCAAATCTCCCTTCAATCTTTCTTTCCCCACTTCAATCTTACAATTTTATACATATCGATCCGCTTGAACTATTTTCCCTAAGGGCGTACTCACCAACAAGGTAAAAGGTAGTTCTACTCCATCCCAACCCAAATGGTATGCATAATTCTTATTTAAATAGGAATAGGTAGATTCAGGGCCTATTAATGTATTAACAAAACGACCTTGGATGGTAAATGTAGTTTCCACCACCGCTGCATCTAATCTTACTTCCTCCCAGTTAAGAGGAAAACCTTCACTTTCACTTGCGGCTTTGAGCTCCACTTCCGGAGGCTCCTGTAGTATTAGCTCGATTGGCTCCCACAGTCTGGGCCAGGTTTCCTTGCCCGATTCGGAGAAGTTTTGGGCAGGTGTTTCACAGATAAGTTGGATCTCCATAATTGTAGCATTTCCGCTCAGCTCCCTTGGACTAACAATTCTTCTTTACATGACCCTTCTTCCAGCAGTGTCGACATGATGAAAGATTCTGTGCAGGACCAACTGGTGCTATTCGTGCTTGCTTCTCTCGGTTCTGCTATTGCTGGATGGCAGGTCGCTTATTGGGTTGGTGCCTCTGAAAAGGTCTCGGTGGTTGCCTTGGCGGTAAGAAAGGTCTTGGTACCATCCTACTTCGATCCTCATTCTCAATCTAGGTCGTTGCGTCCACTGCCCCTGAATAAGACATTAGTGGAAAAGGTGCCAAAGCCATTCTCAACTCCTGACTCAATCTTTTAATAAATTGCCTTGTTCGATTCTGCTTAGTATCTACAGCCTTTTGTAGTATTTTGACAATTGAGTAAAACGAGCAGCATACTGAGCTATAGTCATGCCCCCTTGCTTCAAATTTTGGAACTCATCTTCCCTTTTCTCCACTATCCACTAAGGGATATATTTTGCTCTGAATGCCTCCACAAAGTTGGCCCACATCCAGTATTGATCTATCATTTCCCAGTCATCTTGGACTCGTTGTCATCATGCCCGAGCTGGGCTCCTCAGCCTAAATGCAATAAATTTTACCGTTTGCTTCTCGGTGTATTGGAGCATGGCAAATATGTCCTCCATCTGCTCTACCCACTACTCTACTTTCTGGTCTTGCTCGGCCTCTCCCAAGAAACTGGGAGGTTGAAACTTCAGAAACCTCTCTAATGCTTCATTTTCCCTCTTCGGATTCCTTCGTTCAAATAGGGTTTGCAAAATCTCTGTCATTTTATGGAATACTTGCTCCATAGTCACACTGACAGGTTCTTCAGATCCCACTTCTTGTTCCGATTCATTCCCATTTTCCTGATTTGGCGATGACAGTTTAGTTGCATCAAACTTTGGAGTCACGGGTTTTGCCTCAAGAACCCTTCTGTTGGATGTTACTGCACGACGCTTTGGTGCCATTCTAAACCATGCCCCAGATAATGAGTTTATACATCAAAGTTTAAGACATTCAAATCGAGCATGCATTCACTTTCAAACTTAAGGAAAAGAAAATTAGGTGCATGTTTTGTATAAAGAATTGCATTTTTCATTATTAGAGTACACCAAGGTACTCTTATTTGCATAAATTTTGAAATAAAGCATTAAACATAAATGAACCCCTAGCACAAGGGTTTATTGAAAGCTATAAATAAAGACTTCCTGAGCATAGTAGAACTTAGCCCCTCTAATCCTTATCAGAATCTTCGGTGTCAGCATCATACAACTATCACCTAGTATTCTTAGAAAAATCCATCCCTGCACCATTCACGAACTCATAGTCCATTGGCTCTTTCCTGGGTCTCCTAGAACTCTCCCCAGTTTCAACGTGGTTGGGTAGGGGTACAAAAGAAGGTCAAGGTAGAGATCCATAGTCTATCTTCCCTGAGTCATCACTATCAGTAGTCAAGTCAATCACAGGGCTAGGTGGGTGTGGAACAGACTCTATGTCAATTTCCTCATCCTCACTATCGGTAACTAAGTCTATTACAGGTATAGGAGGTGGCTCAATAATCTGAACCTCATCATCACTACTCTCATCCATGGGTATGACTGGTTGAGGTGCAGATTGTGGTGCAGGTTGGGGTACTGGTAAATCTTCTGGGTTGATATGGATTAGTAGATGTCATTACTGCCTCTTTCTTGTAGTTCTAATCATTCTGACCACTCTACAGCATAGACAAGCCATATTAGTCAAAAGAATCTAACCTTATTAAAACAAAGTATATATTATCAATAATTACCTAAACATAGGCTCTGATACCACTTGTAACACCCCACTTCCTATGCCCCCATTAGGGTTTGGGATGTCGCTCCGTCCACATGGCAAGGGGTCTTTATAACTAAGATACACAAAATAAATGAAAGAAATAATTCAAAATTAAACTTATTACAACCCAACCAATATATGAACAAGTCCAAAAAATAAATATTTTCTATTATCTCTCAAATGAAATACACAGGAAAAATATCAATGAGTCTTCAAAACATAGGCAATTCTCTAGCTAATAACGTTCACTACAAGATCGACCTGAAAACATGGTATAAAAGGTGGCAAGACATAAATCTCAGTAAGCCCGTGTGTGCTTTGTGTGTTCTGGGTAAAACAGTTCATGTATTGAAGTTGTGAAATTTTCATAAAAGAAAGTACTGACAAGCCTCAAATAAATTTCACAAATGAAGAGTGGTGTTTTGCTTTCCAAAACATACACGTGCACAATAAATATAACCACTCAAAAAGAGGCAGCCATGGCACCGCACGTTGTGCACCATGATAATATAACGATCAGGATACTACATTTTGTGCAAACTAACACAACGTAGGTGTACGGCCTACCGGGTGAGATACAACTCCATCTCAACACCCAAACTTACCGGTTGTCCACTCCAGAAATACACAGTCCACTTGACCGAACTTGCTAGCTAGGACCATTATAACTTACAGGAGTGGCATCCTATCCAAGAAGGACTCACCCCTCAGAGGTGGCCACCTACTGAGAGATTTGCCCTAACCCTTCAAAGACTAGTCCTAACAATCTACCCTTATTGAGTACTCAATATTGTTTGTCCCACTTGGGAGAAGAAAAATCATACAATGATTCACTTGGAAATAACAACTATGGCTTCCAAAATTCTTGCCAAAGTTGGGCTTTTAGGAAAAGTTTAGCGTTTTGTGTAAAATTATTTGCTTAATTTTAAATGATTTACTTAACTGAAATGAAAAGAAAATTATCCATAGTCGCAGTATAAATACTCGTATATATTGAGTTTGACTTGTCACGATAACTTTGGTCTTCAAAAGGTTTCATGCAGGAACTTACTTAATCTTTTGCAATCCATATATGATCTTTCTTCAAGGCAGTGATTTTTGATAGGACAAAGCGAGAGCAATATATTTTCGAGATCGTTTATGTGTACCTGATGAGCACCAGCTAAAGGATAGGATTTTGGAGAAGGCGCATAAAAGCAAGTATGCCATTCATCCGAGAGAGGTAAAAATGTATCAAGACTTGAAAAAGGCTTATTAGTGGCCAGGAATGAAGAAGAACATGGTTAAGTATGTCTCCACGTGTCTGACTTGTCAGAAAGTTAAAGCGAAGCACAAAAAGTTAGTAGGATTGCTGCAACCGTTACCGATACCTAAATGGAAATAGGAAGGTGACCATGGACTTCATTATCGGACTTCCTATGGCAACAACCCAAAAGGACGCCATATGGTTAGTGATAAATAGATTAACCAAGTCAGCATATTTTATACCGGTAAACGTAAGGGATTCAATGCAGAAGTTAGCTCAAACCTATGTACGGGAAATAGTCAGATTGCACGGAGTGCCTTCGAGTATTATGTCTGATTGAGACCTGAGATTTACATCCTGATTTTGGGGTAAGTTTCATGAATCTATGGGTTCCAGTCTAAAGTTCAATAAAACGGCGCATCCACAAATTGATGGTCAGTCAGAAAGGGTTATTTAGATATTAGAAGTCATGTTAAGAGCTTATGTATTGGATTTCAGGGATAAGTGGATTGCATATGTACCATATGCGGAATTGGCTTACAATAATAGCCACTTGTCTTCGATTGGAATTGGCTTACAATAAAATTCTGGTTTGGGACTGTTTGTACAGCTCCAAAAATTCAAGGAATTTCTAGCCTTCATCCTCACATAAAATGACTTGTTTTCTTGCAAAAATTAGTTCGGAAAAATTGCTGCAATTTTTGAAAATAGCCTTGAAGGAAATCTAGAAAATTTTCTAGATTTTTTTACCAAAACATGAATAAGATGAAGATAGAGTTTTGAAGGAATAGCTATGGTATTTTGTTTTTTCTTTCTTGGAACCTCTACCGAATTTCCCACCTTACTTTCGGCCATCTCCATCCCACAAGAGCTAGGAATTTTAAATTCTAAGCTTAAGGAATTATCTCAGAATTTTTATGATTAAAAATGGAATAAAGAATTAAGAGTAGTTTAAATTTCAAAGATGTTAGGACAGGGCTAGCAAAATTAAAGGGGACAAGAATTCTTTTTAGGACAAGACCACATGGTCAAGATATTACCATTATGTCTTCCTGAAGACAACATTCCTATCTTTAAGGAATGTAAGGAAAACGAAAATTCAAACATGGCTAAGATAAATATGAATAAAACTTAAGTGATGGGATTTGAACTCAAGAACTTAGAGATTAAATCACAAAGCTCTAACCACTTAACCACATTAATTCTTATTTTTATTTTCTTGACTAAATATTCTTCTTATCTAAACCTCAAACCATCTTCTTATTTTGACCTCAAGCAAAATTACCTTTTTACCCTTTCTATCCAACAAGCATAAATAAATCATTTAACCTATAAACCACAATTTTAAGGCACGTAAAATCATTCAAAATGTATATTTTATGCATGATGACGTGATATGCATTCTATCCCTCTTACTCTATGGTAGGCTTGGGTTTCACATGACCTATTTCAAAAACATCCATTCTTTTTATATTCATCATTCCTACCTTTTTCAATGAACTTTAATTTCTTTTACAAAAGTTTGATATGAAAGCATGATGAGTGGAAAGAGTTTGTCTCTTTGTCTTAGATTGGGTTTTCTTTAGTTGGTTAAGTGTCTTTTCCCTCCACAAATAAGGAAAATATTGTCCATCTTAAGCATGGTGGAGTAAGTCGTGTCTTTAATTGCTTTGTTAGGATTTTTATTAGGATTTTTCTTTAGTTTGTTATCATTTATTTAGGTGTGTCTTTTATTATTATTTTCTTTGTGCTTTTATTTATGTTTTCTTTTGTAGGCCGGAGAAAAGTCCTCTTGGATAAGCTCTTCTATCTATTTCATATTTTTATATCTATTGAAGCTTTATTTCACTTGGGCAGTATTGCTTAACTTCTATCCCCCATTTATCATTTTTGGTCCCATTGGAGATGCTTTATTGTGTTAACTTTTGGCCAATGAGGTTGTTGTCCAGTTTAAGTGTAAGGGAGTGGTTTAGTAATATTCTTTACCCAAATTTTTATCTATGATCTTGGTGTTTTCTTGGTGCCAAATAGTGTTGTTGAAAAATTGAAAAAATTGAAAATTTTGAAAATTTGAAAGTTTGGAGATTTTGGAGCTAAATTGAACTTATTTGCCTATAATGGAGTTGTGATTTCCTTTATAACTTTGGATATGGATTTGCCTTTTATTATGGTTTGATTTTTATTAAAAAGGTAAACTTGGGTAATAAGTTGTATTTTGCCAAGTCTTAAGAATTTAAGTTAAACTTAATTATATTTGGTATTTGAGTTTTGTTTTATTCTATGAGTTTGAATAAGGATGATATGATAAAAAATGGGAAGAGTTGTCGACTAATTCTTCTATAATGGATTTAAAATTTACTTGACTTTGAGTTGTGAATAAGGAATATGAGGGGAAAAAATTTTGAGTGAAAAGACAAAAAGGTGAGTTGAAAAAAACAATGAGTGAAAAAAAATCACTATTATAGGATAAAAAGAATTGAGTTGAAAAAAAAAAAAGCTCTTATTTTTAATCATTGAAGACCTTTTGCTGAAAAGGGGGTTAATATGGAAAGAAGTAACAAGTGAATTCAGTGTACTCTCTTGAGGTTATCCCGGAGGAAAAAAGGCAAGAAAGAGCAAAGAAAAATATGTTGAAAGACAATTGCTGAAAAGAATGATGATAACTATAAGAGGGCAAATACAGCACGTGAAGAAGAATCCATTTACTTGAGGCTATCAATTAAGTCATTGAAAAAAAAAATGAGAGGAAAAAAAAGTGACTGGAGTGTTTTCCTTGTTTCAATAACTTGTGTTTTGTAAATTTAAGTTTATAATGCTTGAATTGATTAAACAATTTGACTTGTATGATATATGTTATCTATATTTTTGCTTGAGAAATAGGATTATTCTCATGTACTAGATATAAACATGATTAACTTAACTTTGATGGCCTTGGGATTGTTTGATTTAATACAAGAGTTTAAGGTGGGAAGAAGGTTATGTCATCATTATGGATATATTTGCCAAGGAAAAATTTGGAAAATTATTTTGTCTTATTCTAAATAGTGTCTAGTTCTTGTTTACTTGAGGACAAGCAAAAGTTCAAGTGTAGGGGTATGTGATAGGGGCCAAAATAACCATTATTTTTTCTAGTTATTTAAGGTTGTTTTGTGACACATTTGTTGTAATAACTAGGCATATTCCTTCCTATTTGATATTTTGCTTGTAAAAAGTATTTTTGACAAATTTGTGCAGATTTAAGTTGATTTCGAGCAATAAGTGAACAATTCCAAAACAGACCTAACTCCAAGCCCAGCTAAAGGACCAGGCATCGGGTCCATTCTAGTCAAATAGCAAAAATGGATGAAAATTGAGGACAAAAACAGATTGGACCTGGTGCCAGGTGGCCCAATTGGACCTGGCTCCAAGTCCATTCTGCACAGAGGCGGATGCACACGAATTTGGTATTTTTCAAAGGATTTTGGTATTTTTTGAATTCTACTCTGACTAAACTTCTGAAGCAATAGATTTTGGTATTAAGAAGGCTTTTGAATACAAGAAAAATACAAAGAGAAATGTGTGATTAGAAGGATCCAAGCTAACTACTCAATCACCACTCAAAGGAAGTTTTCAAGAGAAGAAGAATGGCTTGTTTATTAGTTTTATCTTTTATCCTTTGTTTACGTTTCTTTAACAATGATGTGCTTAATGTTTTGATTGTAATTAGATATTGTTTTGGAGATTATAATTTTGAGTTAATTGGAATTTTTGATCAATCTATTATTATCTTTGGTATTTGATTACTTGTTATCATTGGTTATTGATGCGAGTTCATCTAATTGGCTTAGACAAAACGATGTTAGAAGTGTCATTGCATTGATTTCATAATTATCAAATCTTAATAGACTTGAATGATGAAGTTCATATTAAAGGACTAAAGTGATCAAAGATTAGTTGATTTCACCTCGACCAAAGGGTCACTAGCTAATTTCATGTTTTTAAGGAATTGAAATACATGCATATTCTGGTTAGGAATGGCTTGATTGAGAAATCTACTAATTGAATCAAAATATAGTGATGAGGTTAATGCATGTTTTGGTTATGTTAGTTTCATTGACAAATATGTTAATATGAATCAAAATATATCAATTCTATGGATTGACAAACAAAGTGAAATTTATCTAAGTAGATTCACAATTTGAGAAATGATTGAATTTTACTTTATATTCCTTTATAATGCCAAGATGACAGTTGATTGTGATGAATGCTAATTGATTCAATATTGTATTTTCTAGATAATTGTCTAGTTATATGAAATTGCATCCTTGAGTTATATCTATTTTTATCTTTATTTATTTTTCATTTTAGTCTCTTCTTATTTTATTGGCTAAACAACAAATATTTGGGTAAAGTAAGATAGGAGCCTAAGTTCTCATGGATTTGATACTTGCTATTCTCAAAGCTATATGATTGGTATACTTGCCCGTATATGTGGTTTTAGTGATTGACATTTTAATTAAAGCTTGATTGATTGTGTAATTTGTTGGTAATATTTTCTACACTACAAAACACGCATCAGTCACATGATTTGGAGTGACAAATAGTGGGTCCCATCTCAATTGGAGTGACTTTACTATTGGTTACTATTTAGACTCAAATTTGAAATTTGGGATGTATAGTTTATGTTGTGGGTCCCATTTACGGGTAGTGTGGATCAATTAAATAGAGAAATTGTTAAAATAAGATGCATTCAATCATATCAGGAAAATATATTTGGAGGCTATTTCTTCAGGGTGAAGATTTAAACAGTTGGAAACGAAATGACACCATTTATGAATAGCCAATGAGATCTTTGTATTCAAATGAAAGGTATATCTGATATTACATCTAAACATTTGTAGGGTTTTAAACTGAATGCAAGAGTTGGTAGGTGTGAATAGATGCTGGCAATTTTGGTGAAAGTTACAAGTGGTTCAATTTATAAACTGTATAGGCTTAGACCAGGTTATAGCAGATATAATTATAGGAGAGGTGGTAAAAATGTTACTTCGAACGAAAATCTAAATTTATTTTATATTAATAGATGTAGAGTCCGAACAAATTTCAAGTGTAATACATATGCTCATTCTAGTATGTTACATGAAATTCTTCTTGCTGGTTCGGCAGTTAATAGGGCTGGTGTGATTGAAGATTTTCTTACGATGCCTCCACTCGGGAATCTTCATTCAGAAAGAAGAAGAAATGGAATTCATTTGGGGTCTATGAATTTTAATGATTCATTTACTATTGTGAATTCTCTTGTGATAAAAAATGGAGACACAATGGGGAAGAGTAAGGCTGAGCCTGGTCTGTTGATTGAAATATTGTTGTCATTTTTCCTTGTTCTTGATAGCAGGCCTTGTAGAAATGCCAAGCCTACATTTTCAGATGTTTTTAGTCTTGTTGTGGGTTATGATGGGTTTAAAGCCGATCTGCATGTCAGGCCCAATGCAATTGACCGGTTTAAGGTTTTGATCCGAGTTAAAGGAAGTTGTCCATGGAGTTAGGTCCAGCCATATAGTTGCATTTGAATTGTTTAGGGCATTTTTTTTGTCGTAATTGTGTTTATACCTGTTTCAGGGATAATATAGGTAGTACAGGGGGTAACTATGGCAACGTCCATAATAATGCCTCTAGTGTATTTTATAACTTGGGAAAATAGAATCTCAAGTATTGTAACATTTTCAATTAATAGTCGTGTGCTCTTTGATAATTAAATGTGGCATCCTGACAATCTTCTTGTGTCTATTGGTCTCCAACTATAATAGTTAGGGAAACAACTTCATTTGCTAATTATAGATAGACGTAAAAGGTAAATATCATAAACTAATATATTGAGCAGTGTCACCATTGTAGTATCGGAAGATTTAAGTGAAGTTTGATGTCCTTTTACCCAGGATATGCTGATAAAAAAACTAAACATGTGTTATTTTATATTGGCCGCACGGCGGCATATAGAAGGAATACAACGTGAAATATTTAAATTGGGTTGCCTTGTTTCTTAGGCTTATTCTTGTGATCCAGTGATGATGTAACTATTGTTGACAATTGGGCTGGGTCCAGCTGAATAGTATTGGACATACTATTCAGCCCACTTGAGAAATAGATGGTCCAATATCATCGTTAAACAACGGTTATTATTATGTTTATTATTTTTTTAAAATATTAATGTTTTATAATAATAATCTTCTTGATAATAATAATGTTATTATCATTAAAAATAACATTGCTAATAACATTAATAATTGTACTATAATATGAGTAATAATAATAATAATAATATCGTTAAAAATAACAATGTTAATAATAATAGTAATAATAAAATAATGATAGCAATTAAGTATCACAAGCAACAATAATATTACTATTAATAATTGAAACTAGTAATAATTTTTCTATTAATAAATAAAGTAGTAATCATGAAAGAAGTAGTAGTAGTAGTAGTAGTAGTAGTAGTAGTAGTAGTAGTAGTAATAGTAATAATAATAATAATAATAATAATAATAATAATAATAATAATAATAATAATAATAATAATAATAATAATAATAATAATAATAATAATAATAATAATAATAATAATAATAATAATAATAATAATATGTAATGAAATTTTGGTAGTGTTAGAATAAGATCTACACAATAAGAAATTTCTAACTATTCTTTGCACAAGAATTTCTTCAAATTTCTCTCTTTCTTTCTCTTACAATTTTCTCTCACAATTCTTTCACAAAAATTGATGGTACATTTTAAACTTAGAGAATAGCTCTATTTATAGAGCTCTTATTTAGTGGAATACATCATTTTCCACTAATATAAATTAGTGGTGTCTCCACTAAATGGTGAATATCCATAAAAATCCATTATTAGTGGAGCTTTCACTAATTTAACATATTTACATCACTCCCCCTTGGATGTCCATTACATAAAGAATATGCCTCATTAAAACCTTACTAGAAAAAAACCCAGTGGAAAAAAAAATCTAGTCAAGGAAAAAGAGTACACTATTCTATATGTCTGTTTATTACTCCCCTTGATGAGATAATTCCTTCAAATCTTTTAACCGATGCATACCGATTTTATATCTCAACCTTTCAAATGTTGTAGTCGGTAAAGTCTTTGTGAAAATATCTGCGAGGTTGTCACATAACCGAATTTGTAGCACATCAATTTCACATTTCTTCTAGAGTTCATGAGTAAAGAAGAATTTTGGTGAAATATGTTTTGTCCGATCTCCTTTGATATATCCACCTCGTAATTGAGCTATGCAAGCTGTATTGTCTTCATAAAGAGGAGTTGGAATATCTCTGATAGATTATAATCCACAACTTTCTCGGATATAATGAATCATTGATATTAACTATACACATTCTCGATATTAGGCCGTGTATTATTAGCAAGATACATCAATACACTGATTGTACTAACATATGGTACTTTAGGACCAAGGAGTTCTTCATCATCTTCTTGAGGTCGGGAAGGATCTTTATTCACATCTAATGACCAGACGATCATTGGAATACTCAATGGATATATGTTGCCTATGTAAAATCTTTTTAGAACTTTTGTTGTATATGTTAATTGATGAATAAATGTTCCACTTTCAAGATGTTCAATTTGTAAACCAAGGCAAAATTTAGTTTTACCAAAATTTTTAATTTTGAATTCTCGTTTTAAATAATCAATTGTTTCTTGGAGCTCTTCAGGAGTTCCAATAAGATTAATATCATCAACATATATAGCTAATATCACAAATTTAGAACCAGATTTCTTAATAAAAACACATGGACATACCTGGTCATTGCTAAATCCCGCTTTCAATAAATATTCACTAAGACGATTGAACCACATGCGCCTAGATTGCTTCAGGCCATATAATGATTTCTGCAACTTGATGGAGTAATTTTCACGAGGATAATGTTTATATGCTTCAGGCATATGAAATCCTTCGGGAATTTTCATGTAAACATCATTTTCTTAATTTTCTTACAAGTAGTGACAACATCTAATAGATACATATCTATTTTTTCATGTACTACCAAACTAATAAGATATCAGAGTGTAATAGCATCAATAACAGGAGAATAAGTTTCATCATAATCAATACCTGGTATTTGTGAAAAACCTTGGGCTACTAACCATGCTTCATAACGTACGATTTCATTATTTTCATTGCGCTTTTGCACAAATATCCATTTGTAGCCAATAGGTGTTACACCTTCCGGTGTTCGGACTTGCAAGTCTAAAGACTTCACATTTTGTCAGTGCATTTAACTCCGATTGAATCACATCTTTCCATTGTAACCAATCTTTTCTATGCCGACATTCATCAACTGATATTAGTTCAGGATCATCATTATCCTGTATAACATCAAGAGATATATTATATGCAAACATATTATCAATAATTGTTTCTATGTGATTCCAACTTCTATCGGAAGTAGTATAATTGATAGAAATTTCAGTGTTACTTTTGTCAACTTTTGGTTCTTTATCATCAGTTCTCTCTTGATCTTTATCATTCTTTTCTTCGATATGATCTTCTGGATCATTTAGTCATCTTTTCTTTCGAGGATTTTTATCTTTAGAATCAAGAGGTCGGCCACGATTCTGGTGTGCTTTTGACTCAGTAGCTATAGGTATAATATTTTTTTTCTGCTGGAACATCAATTCGAATAGGAGCATTTATAGTTGGAATATGCGATTTTGTAACTCTTTTGGAGTCAACAAAAGCATCTGGCATTTGATTTGCAATACTTTGCAAATGAATTATCTTTTGAACTTCAAGTTTACATACGCTTGTACGCAGATCAAGATAATTTAATGATGTTGTCCAAGCAAGATCTTTCTTATACTATTTATGTCTTCCCCCCTAATTTAGGAAATAATGATTTATCAAAATGACAATCAGCAAATCTTGCTGTTAATACATCTCCTGTCAGGGGTTTAACATACCTGATAATAGAGGGAAAATCATATCCAACATATATCTCATTTCTTCTTTGAGGACCCATCTTTGTACATTGGTTTGGTGCAATTGGAACATATACAGCATACCTAAAAATTCTTAAATGAGCAATATTTGGTTTTGAACCAAAAGTTAATTGCAAAGGAGAAAATTTATGATAACTAGTTGGCCTTATACGTACAAGTGCTGCAGCATGTAAAATAGCATATCCCTAGGCAAATGTTGGGAGATTTGTTTTCATTAATAATGGTCTAGTAATTAATTGTAATCTTTTAATAAAAGATTCAGCAAGACTATTTTGTGTATGAACATGAGCTACAGGATGTTCAACATTAATCCTAATTGACATACAATATGCATCAAAAGTATGTGATGAAAATTCACCAGTATTATTCAAACGGATATTTTTAATGTGATGGTCAGAAAATTATGCTCATAATTTAATTATTTGAGCAAGTAATCTCGCAAATGCCAGGTTGCGAGTAGATAATAAACACACATGTGACCATCGGGATGATGCATCAATTGAGACCATAAAATATTTGAATGGTCCACATGGTGGATGAATAGGTCCACAAATGTCTCTATGAATCCGTTCAAGAAATGTAGGACTTTCAGCTCCTACTTTGACTGGTGATGGTCTAATAATTAATTTTCCTAGGGAACATGCAGCATATGAAAATTTTTCAAATGTTAATATCTTTTTATTTTTTAAGGGATGACCATGTATATTCTCAATTATTCTTTTCACCATGGTAGATCCCGGATGACCTAACCAGTCATGCCAAATGGTAAAAGTAGTAGAATCAGTAAACTTCTGGTTTACTAGATGATGAATTTCACTTGTACATATTTTTGCAAAATATAGGCCAGTAGAAAAAGATGGCAGTTTTTCTAATGCAGATTTCTTACCCAAATGAATTTGAGTAATATAAAGATGTTCAATACCATTTTCTTCATTTGTTTCAATATGATACCCATTTCTGCGGATATCTTTAAAACTCAATAAATTTCTTCTGGATTTTAAGGAAAATAGTGCCCTATCAATAGTAATTGTTGTTTCTTCAAGCAATAATATACTAGCTCTTCCGGAGCCTTCAATCACATTTGTATCACCGTTTATAGTATAAATATTTATTTCTTGCATTTTGAGATAAGAAAAATATTTCTCATTTTTGAGTATAGTGTGTGTAGTTCCACTATCAATAATACATACATCATCATTAACAATAGCCATCTGAACAAAAAAATATATATATATATATATATATGCAAACGTAAATATTATTAAAATATAATGAAAATTCAAAATATCAAGGTGAGGCATTAGTTCTTCTGGACACTGCCATCACCAATTAAATGGTTTATCCTATCATCTGGGTGTTAAAAAAAAATCAGCTAAATCCATATGGGTAATATTGATATTAAGATCTTCAGGATCAATATCATCATCCTTAACATCATTTACTGGATGTTGAGAAAAATTTACTTCCATATTTTTATTTTTCTTTTTTAGTGAAGCTTGATATAATTCTACTAAATGCTTGGCCGTACGACAATTACGTGACTAATGACCTTTCATGCCACATCTATAACACTTATCCTCATAAATTTCTTCCATTTCTTTTTCTTTTCCCTTATGATCTTTTTTGTTCCACTTCAGGTGGCCAGTATTTCTCATAGCTTAATTATTACTGTGATAAAGAAAATATCGAATGTGTCCATGACCATAACCATGACTACGGCTACGGCCACGGCCACGACTACGACTATAACGATAGCTTTTGCTGGAGCCAACAACATTCACTTCTGGGAGTGTTGTTGAGCCAGTTGGTCTAGCTTCATGATTTCTCAATAATAACTCATTATTTTTCTCTACAATGAGGAGGACAGTAATTAAATCTGTAAATTTTGTATACCATTTTTCTTGATATTGTTGCTGCAGGACAATATTTGAGACATGAAAGGTGGAGAATGTTTTCTCCATCATATCTTTATCAGTAACTTTTTCTCCGCATAATTTTAACTGAGATGTAATTTTATACATCGCGGAGCTATATTCATTTACGGTTTTAAAAGCTTTCAACCTTAGGTGCAACCATTCGTACCGTGTAGTGGGTAGTACGACCATCTTTAGGTGGTCAAAACTTTCTTTTAAATTTACCCACAGGTCATATGGATCTTTTTCGGTAAGATATTCCATTTTCAAATTTTCGTCAATGATGACGGATAAAAATCAAAACTTTGGCCTTTTGTTGTGTAGATGCACTATTATATTCTTGAATAGTTTCACTGAGGCCTTCAGCATTTAGATACATTTCTGCATCGAGAACCCATGACATATAATTCTTTCCAGAAATATCAAGGGCTACAAATTTGAGTTTAGTAAGGTTAGCCATAGAAATCAATAAATGCGTACCTGTCTTCTGGCTCTTGTAATAGCAAAGACTCATGCTAATAACGTGTTACGAAATTTTGGTAGTATTAGAATAAAATCAACACAATAAGAAATTTCTAACTATTCTTTGCACAAGAATTTCTTCAAATTTCTCTCTTTCTTTCTCTCACAATTCTTTTACAAAAATTGATAGTACATTTCAAGCTTAGAGAATAGCTCTATTTATAGAGCTCTTATTTAGTAGAATACATCATCTTCCACTAATATAAATTAGTGGTGTCTCCACTAAATGATGGACATCCATAAAAATCCATAATTAGTGGAGCTTTCACTAATTCAACATATTTACAACAACAACAACAACAACAACAACAACAACAACAACAACAACAATAATAACAATAATAATAATAATAATAATAATAATAATAATAATAATAATAATAATAATAATAATAATAATAATAATAATAATAATAATAATAATAATAATAATAATAATAATAATAATAATAATAAATGTATGTTTAGTAGCAAACATTTTATACTAGGCACAATTCCAACAAATAATAATAGGTAGTTTGTTTAATGTGAATTAGATTGAAAAATAATAAATCGGACCAGTGTTTAATATTATGTACTACCTAAGTATAAGTAAATATCAATTTTGGATAAAATCAGTTATAGTTATACTAGTCAAATACAATCATCGGTCAATCACAACATAATAATTCTCAATATATGATTCAACATAACATATGTTGCAACAATCCCTTCCAATCACATAATCACAATCCACAACGATTATCCCATCCTCCTTCCATAACAATCAACCCAAGATACACTTCTTTCAGTACAACATTAGTCTAGCATAATTCTTAATTCATTAAGTTCATAATTTCAACCAATAAAATAGAAATTTAAAGAAGTGGTTTAAATAGATTTGCTTGTTATGTTCGCTTGAATAATGATGATGTTTGTAGATAGCCATTCAAAAGAAATCGGTCTAACATCTCTCTTAATTTCCAAACAAATGTGTAGAAGAGATAGGGAAGAGGAAATTAAAATAAGAAGGAAGACTAGGTCATGAATATTGATCTAAAAAAGTTTAGAAAAGAAAATAAAGAATAGCATGTTATACAATACCTTTAGAGGACATTATTTTTGAAATGGTTGTTCTTTGCTTTTGATCATTATAAGAGAGAATTTCTTGATTCAATCATGGATTGAATCCTTAGGATTCAAAGAGAAAGGTCTGGTGATTGTTCTAATAGTCTCTAACTAGGCTAGAAGGTTTCTAGGAGTGATATAGCTATGGAATTAGTCAAGAAAATGAAAAAGGGTTAGTGTGTGTTATTGGTGTTTTCTTAACAGATGAAGAAATTTTCTGGTTGTTCATGGAGCAATGTTGGATGAAATTTGGTGTATGAAAGGGTTTAGAAGAGTAGCTTTGGTTGCTAAGGTGAAGGAGGATCCTACGTGATCCTCTAGATCTTTATTTTGAAATTTTAATTTTGAAGCTGAAAGAAAGCATCAATGGCTTCTTGGTTAAATGATGTAAGGGCTTTTAATGGCTGAGTTTTTTTTTTTTTTTTCAGATGAAGAAGAAGAATATTAAAGATTTAAGTTTGGGAATTTTGGTCCTTAAGAAGAAGAGGGGTAGAGAATGGGTGTTTTAATGGTATTTTGGTTTAGATAATAAAAAACCTTTGGATTTTATTTAGACTTCATGAAGATACTCTAAAGATCTTCTCCCATTTGAATTTTGAAAATTTTAGCTTGGATGAAGAAGAAGAAGGTGCTGCCATGGTGCTTGATTTAAAGGAAGATAATGAAGATGATAATGGTTTCTTTGTTAGCTCTTGGAAGGATTTGAAGACTTCAAGAACAATGGGGGAAAAAAATCTGTTTTGCTGCTCAAGATGATCCGTGCTAAGCTGATTTTTAAGAGGATTTTGAAGCTGAATTTTTTAATATAAATGAGCATTCTCTGCTAGAATTTTGCTGGAAGAAAAACACTTAATGAAGTTTAATGGTTTTGCAAAGTTTAGCTTGAAAAAGGGTAAAACAATGGCTACTGCTGTGCGAAAATTTTGAAGGGAAAACATGAAGAAGAAGGTGAAAGATTAGGTTTGTTTGTGTCATTAAAAGCTGAGATTTGATGGCAGATATTTAGAGCTTTCAAAATTTGAATTCAAACAAGCTTTGGCTATGGAGTCTTGCTGAAATTTTTGTTAGCAAAAGGGTTCATGGAGGAAAAAGAAGATAACTAAAGCTGCAAAAAAATAATACCTTAACACTTCTTTAGTTTAGTTGCGAAATAAATTTTTAACTTTGCATAACTTAACTAGAATATTTGGTAAATATCATAAGATCATTTTTGAAGGCTTTAAAACTTGGGAAAAACCGAATGCCTTTGGAAGAAGAAAGCTGGAAAAATTCCTGAAATGCTATAAAAAGAATAATGCAAATTTCCTTAGTTTGAACGAAATATGGTATGTATTTGGTGATAAGATTTATAACAACTAGCTCATATTTTCTTGGATAAAATAAGGGATTTTTGTGTTCAGCTTTTGAAGACTAATTCAACCTTACAACCAGTAAAAATCTTCACCAATCCCCTTGAAGAATTTCAGCCACCTTTGTGCATTAAAAAGGTGTTTTTCTTTAATCAAAAGAAATTTAAAGAAAACAAGCTTGTAATAAAATTTTTGAAATTCAAAATGGATTGAAATGAAAATCGTTGAGGCAAAAGATCTTAACGAGATCTTGTGAAGACATAAAGACAACTCCATAGTTTTTAGAAGATGTTAGGATATTTTTAAATAAAGGTGAAAATATATAATAACCATCCTATCCTAGTCATTAAAATAAAAATCAAGATAATTGTTGGAGTTGAGATTTGAACTTAAGCATTTAGGAATTATACATCGAGCTTTAACCATTAAGCTACAACAATTCATATGCCTAAATTTTCCCTAATAATTCTCTTCTCACTACACCTCATATTTTCCTCTTCCTTACAAATTTCTCAACTAAATCTCTTAAACAAATTTACCAACTATCTATATAACCTTAAAAAAATATAAGTAAACAATATAAACACATATTAATGCATCAAATATACCAAGTAGTCATATAAAAAGCTATGCCATGCATGCAATCCTCTATCTTAATGGTAGGTTTAGGTGGTGTTTTACACTCTCCCTGCAAAAACTTGATCGCTTTTTTGTTGTTCATCTAAGATTCACTTAAACTTTACTTATTTTGAAACAAGGGAAGAATCATGGATGGTTTGGACTTCGATTTTTACATTGATACTAGTCCTAGAACGAGTGATACTAAAGAGGTGTAATTGTTATTTATCTTCAGCTTGAACGTTAGAACTATGTTTCATATAATGTAAAGTTTTACTAGCGATAGCTGACACTATGACAGCCAAAGATGAATGCCATTTTAGGGACGATAACTTCTTTTTCTTTTTGGCTTTTTACGACCATTTATCGTGTTGTTTAGAAGTGAGTTATCTTAGAGTGCATTCAAAATAATAGAAAAAGAAAAAAAAATGGGAGGCCTTAGAAAGTTCTCTTTGGTCTATATATCTGATGTGTATGGATTTGGGTATAAAAATCATATAAAAACTAAGCATATTCCTAATCAAGTTTACATTAAAACGTTAAACCCAAATTACAAATATGAGTAAGCATACTCATCATTAACATAGCATAGGGTTCAAATGAGTGTTGATCCTCAAGGAATAAGTATACACTAATCACATTTCTTTCATTCTTTAACCGACTAAACAAAGTGAAAAAATGAAGCAAAACAAAATAAAAATAAAAATAAAAATAAAAATATATGCATGTCAAGGATGGAGAAGTATGTAACTCAAACTATTGTTTAGACAAACATGATCTTAAAGTACCTAACCATTATCCTAACTAATCATTCTCTTGACACCATAAAGGATTAAGATAAATTAGCATCACTTGATCTGTCTCAACTAATTCATCCACAAGATGCATTAAACACAATCCTTGATTAAATTTCCTTGGTCTGGCAAATTTAAAATATGAAATTAATCAATGAATCTTTGGTCTGGCAAACATCAATTAACCTTTAATTATTCAATCTTTAGCAATTAACCCCTTTGGTCTAGCAATTTAACAGCCAATAAATATGAAATTAATCAATTGCAACCACCATCAACCTCTTTGGCCTAGCAAGTTAACAAAAAGAAACAACCAATTAATCTCGTAATACGCCAAGTAATTAAATACCAAGAAGAACAATCAATTAATAAAAAAAATCAAATAACTCCAAAAATCATGAATATCTAAAACAATGTCGAATTACAATAAAACAATTAACATATCATTGTTTAAGAAAAGGAAAACAAAGGAAAGAAATAGATACTCATAGACAAGCCTTCTTCTTCTTCTCTTGAAGACCTTCTTGTACAATCCTCCTTAAATTATTTATCATGAGAAAATATTGGTGATGCACTCCAAAATAAATCTAATTCCCTACATTGTGCACCCCCCCCTCCCATTTTCTTAGGGTAATTTGGCCTTTATTTATAGGCTCACAAAGTTCCTAAAAGAATCCTAAGTAAAGAAGAAGTAATTACCTAAAAATAATCCAAAACAAAAAAGGAATAGAAATTGCTAAAATAAAAACCTAAGAAAAATTAATGAATTCCACCTTTATTGACTTTTGTGAAATTGAATTGAGAATTGGACTTGAATTTGATTTCAATTTGGACTTTGTCTTTTTCTGCTGGAGACATCAATTGCTATTGAATTATGATTGTGCTGAAATTTGGTGGATTTGGCATTAAATAAGCCGTGTAGAATTTTGCTTGAAGCCACCGAAATTCCTGATGAGCCGTTCTTTATTATGTCGGATAGATTGAGCCAAAATCCTTTTCTTTGTTACATTGGTTCAATTGAGCAGCCGAAGCTATTTCTTTTCATCTTGCATTTCTTGTCACAGTGGCTCAATTGGGCCATTTCCCTTGCTTCAGCTCAGTTGAGCCGCTAATCACCAAAATCCACCGAAAATTGCTGCTTCTTTTTCTTTTGTTTTTATCTTTTGTAGCCCATTTTGTTTACTTTTCCCTTTGTCCTTGCTAATTGAAATTTGTCTTCCCCCCCCCCTTTCTTCTTGCTGTTGTTGCATCGGCTCAATTTAAGCCACCGAAACTGCCTGAAATTTTTGACTTTTTCTTTGCATGTTCCTTCAATTTCTACGCTTTTCTCTTTACTCTTCCAGTGGCTGACCGAACCAATTCTTTCTTTGTTATGCTCTTTCTTCTTTTGTTCTTTGCTTACTTGCTGTGACCGAGCCATGGCTTTTTCCTAGCCATTTTTCTCCTTTTCCAATTTCAATTGCAATTGCCTATTTCATTCAATTTCTTTTTGCTTCCAGTAGCTAATCGGCGCTGGTTTTCCTTCTCGGGCTAGCGCCCCCTCTGTTCTGGAAAATCATATAATTAGTTCTACTTTTCTCTTATTTTGTATAAAATTACAGAAAAGTATTTTTATAAGAGAAATATCAAATATAAAGGAATATGACTAGTTACTTCACAAAATGTATCACAAAATGACCTCAAATAACTAAGAAAAATATGACTAATTTAGTCCCTATCAATTCCCCCACACTTGAATCTTTACCTGTCCTCAAGTAAACACTTTAAGAAAGCATTTAAAATAATTTATTTCTTTTCATATTCATCCATAACAAAGCCATAGTTTCTTTCCAACCTTAGACATAAAATTGTCATTCATTCAACCCTTTAAAAACTTTCGGAAACTCATACATTAAATCAAATAATCCCAAGGCCATCAAAGTTAAGTTAAACAAACTTATATCTAGTACATGAAAATTATTCCACTTCTTAAGCAAAAACATAGATAACATAAATCATACAAGTCAAGACATTTAACCAATTCAAGCATTATAAACTCAAATTTACCAACTCGAGTTAGTGAAATAAGGAAAACACTCCACTCTTCTCTCTTTTTTTTATTCTATGACTTTGGGAATTAATAGGCTCAATGCATGGATTTCTCTTCACACACCGTATTGGCTCCCTTTACAGTCATCACTCATCATTTTTTCTCTAATAATTTTTCAACAATTTTTTTCTTTTTCTTTTTCTTGCCTTTTTTCTTTCGGGATAGACTCAAGAAAGTGCACCGAATACACTTGCTACTTCTCCCCATATTGACCTCCTTTTTAGCAAAAGGTCTTCAACAATCATTAATAAAAACATTTTTTCAACTCAATTTTTTTTTTCATCTCACAATTTTTTTTTCATATATTTTTTCAACTCAATTTTTTTTCTCTCTCATTCCTTATTCAAAACTCAAAGTTAAGCAAATTCTAAATCCATTATACAAGAATTAATCGATAACTCTTCCCATATTTTATCATATCATCCATATTCAAACTCAAAAAATAAAATAAAACTCAAATACCAAATATAACCAAGGTTAACTTAAATTCTTAAGACTTAGAAAAATTCAACTTAATACACAAGTTTACCTTTTTAATAAAATCCTACCATATTGCATGACAAATCCATATCCAAAGGTAAAAGAAAATCATATCTTCATTATAAACAAATAAACTCAATTTAGCTTTGCAATTTTTTTTTCCATTGAAAATCACAAAGATGCACTTGAGAAAATGTTAAATCTCTCCCCCACACTTAAATTTGACATTGTCCTCAATGGCCTAAAATAAACATAATAAAGCATCTCCAAGGCACCAAGAATGTAAAGAGGGAAAAGAAAATAATACTCCCCAAGCCAGATTAGCTCCCATGAAAAGTCCAAATTTCAAATTCCAAAGTAACTCAACAACAAGAAAATATCAAGATAATTGATAAAAACTTGGACCAAGAATATCACCAAACCACTCCCCCACACTTAAACTGGACATTGTCCTCAATGGAAAAAAATAAACACAATAAAGTATCTCCAATGGGACCAAAACTGAAAAGGGGTAGAAAGTTTAAGCAATACTCCCCAAGTGTAGATTAGCTCCAAGAGATGTGAAGGTTATTCTTCAAGAAGTTGGAAGAATTATTCCAGCAAAATTCAACCTACAAATAGAAAGATTAACACACAAGTAAAAGCATAAAGAGGAATTAAAATAAAATTTATGGAGAAGAAAAATAGAAAGTTAAAGCCTTGAAGTCCCCCTAGAAGTAGAGTCTTCCTTGTCTCCAAATTGTCCAATAGTCATAAAATAGACCATCATAACCTCCAAGTAGATCACAAGATTCTTCGTGTCACATCCAAATCTACTTTGCAATTGGTTTTCTTTCTAGTGAAGATATTTTTCAGATTTTTTATACTCACGAAAAATAAGAATAATATCCAACGTAGATAGCACGAGTACAATGTCTACCAATTTAATCAATAAACAAAATATCACAAGGATGCTCAATTGTCCAAGATTTCCATAGATGCAAACATTATAGAAAAATACATAGCGAACGTTTAGAAGCAATCACAAGACTTTCAACTCATTCTATGCATTTTTGTACCACCAAATAAACTCAACAAAGATTGGTCCATGTCCAATAAATTTTTCCTCAAAAACACAAATGCATACTGCCCAAAAATGTTAGAGGATAAAATCTAGCTTAACATGAAGAGAATTTTTCCACCAATGTATTCCCCCAACGTATAAGTTTTAAAAAATTTTTTAATCCATGGGGGTTAATGTATAGAAGAAGAAAAGTAATGTGAAGAAGAAAAGAGGGACAACGAAGGAAGGAAGTAAAAATATCATGCTATGAAAAAAAAAAAAAGAAAAGAAGACAGACAAATGGAAGAACAAGACCAATAAAAGAAACAAACAAGAAAATCAAAGAAAAAAAAACAAGAAGAAAAAGACAAAATAAAAAAAAAAATTGGGAAGAAAAGAAATAGGGTAAGGGAACAAATGAAAAAAAAAAAAAAATTCAGACCGGAGCCGGCGCCGACTGCATTCTGTCCAGGCTCCGTTTTATTTATATATATATATATATATATTTTTTACTAAAACTATCCTAATTGAATGCATGACTACAATACAATTAAAACAAGAATTCTTAAATGAAACTAAAAGTAAAAATTTTAAATAAAGAAATAAAAATAAAATGGTCTGTTTCCAATATCATGTTAGATTAAGTCCAAACCTGAAATTAAAAAGAGTTTGTATTGACTCAAAATTATAGATGGAAAAATAAAAAAATTTAAAATATCATTATTACACATATTCCACATTATCATTAGGTTAGTAAAATTAAATAAATAAATATACAATATATACAATCATACAAAGACAAGTTAGTTATTATGAACATGTATATACCTATTTCCATATTTACAACATATAGAGAAATTAAGAGACAATTATACAAAAAACAAAATATGGCACCTTTTTGCAAAAAGAACAATTGTACAAATTTACATATTTACATTTTTACCTATTTACATATTCACATGGTTAAATCAACAGAATCCAAACTTTCATGATATTGTTCCCTGGTAATGGTGCCAAAAACTTGATGCGTATGGATTTGGGTATAAAAATCAGATAAAAACTAAGCACATTCCCAATCAAGTTTACATTAAAACGTTAAACCCAAATTACACATATGAACAAGCGTACTTATCAATAACATAGCATAGGGTTCAAACGAGTGTCGATCCTCAAGGAATAAGTATATACTAATTACCTTTCTTTCATTGTTTAACTGACTCAACAAAGTGAAAAAAACAAAATAAAACAAAAGAAAATAAAAATAAATATATACATGTCAATGATAGAGAAGTATGTAACTCAAACCATTGTTTAGACAAACATGATCTTAAAGTACATAACCATTATCATAACTAATCATTCTCTTGGCACCATGAAGGATTAAGATAAATTAGTATCACTTGGTCTATCTCAACTAATTACTACCTTCTAGATAAATTAGCATAACTTGGTGTGTCTCAACTAATTCATCCACAAGATGCATTAAATACAATCCTTGATTAAATTTCCTTGGTCTGGAAAATTTAAAACATGAAATTAATAAATGAATCCTTAGTCTGGAAAACATCAATTAACCTTTAATTACTCAATCCTCAGCAATTAACCTCTTTGGTCTAGCAAGTTAACAGCCAATAAATATGAAATTAATCAATTGCAACCACCATCAACCTCTTTGCTCTAGCAAGTTAATGAAAAGAAATAACCAATTAATCTCGTAATACGCCAAGTAATTAAATACCAAGAAGAACAATCAATTAATAAAAAAAATCAAATAACTCCAAAAATCAGGAATATCTAAAACAATGTCGAAGTACAATAAAACAATTAACATGTCATTGTTCAAGAAAAAGAAAACAAAGGAAAGAAATAGATAATTATAGACAAGCATTCTTCTTCTTCTCTTGAAGACCTTCTTGTACAATCCTCCTTGAATTATTTATCATGAGAAAATATTGGTGATGCACTCCAAAATAAATCTAATTCCCTACATTGTGCACCCCCCTATTTTCTTAGGGTAATTTGGCCTTTATTTATAGGCTCACAAAGTTCCTAAAAGAATCCTAAGTAAAGAAGAAGTAATGACCTAAAAATAATCCAGGAATAGAAATTGCTAAAATAAAAACCTAAGAAAAATTAATGAATTCCACCTTCGTTGACTTTTGTGAAATTGAATTGAGAATTGGACTTGAATTTAATTTCAATTTGGACTTTGTCTTTTTTTGCTGGAGATGTCAATTGCTATTGAATTGTGATTGTGCTGAAATTTGGTGGATTTTGCTTTAAATAAGCTGTGTAGAATTTTGCTTGAAGCCACCGAAATTCCTGATGATCCATTCTTTGTTATGTCAGCTAGATTGAGCCGAAATCCTTTTCTTTGTTACATTGGCTCAATTGAGCCACCAAAGCTATTTCTTTTCTTCTTGCATTGCTTGTCGCAACAACTCAATTGAGTTGTTTCCCTTGCTTCGGCTCAATTGAGCCGCTAATCACCAAAACCCACCAAAAATTGCTGCTTCTTGTTCTTTTATTTTTGTCTTTTGCAGCCCCTTTTGTTGACTTTTCCCTTTGTCCTTGCTGACTGAAATCTATTTTTTTCCCCCTTTCTTCTTGCTGTTGTTGCATCGGCTTAATTTAAGCCACCGAAACTGCCTGAAATTTTTGAATTTTTCTTTGCATTTTCCTTCAATTTCTACCATTTTCTCTTTGCTTTTCTAGTGGCTGACCGAATTAATTCTTTCTTTGTTATGCCCTTTTTTCTTTAATTCTTTGCTTACTTGCTGTGACCAAGCTATACCTTTTTCTTAGCCATTTTTCTCCTTCTCCAATTTTAATTGCAATTGCCTATTTCATTCAATTTCTTTTTATTTCCAGTAGCTAACTTGCGCCAGCCTGTCCTTCTTGGGTTGGCGCCCCCTCTGTTCTGAAAAATCATATAATTAGTTCTAATTTTTCATTATTTTTGTATAAAATTATAGAAAAGCATTTTTATAAGAGAAATATCAAATATGAAGGAATATGACTAGTTACTTCACAAAATATATCACAAAATGACCTCAAATAACTAAGAAAAATATGACTAATTTAGCCCCTATCAATATCCACTTCTGATTAAGAAAGTTGCTATAAATGGAAAAATAATTTTATTTTCTCTAGCTAGGAAGATTAATTTGTTAACTAGAATTTTTTAATGTTTCATTCAAATTCAGGCTGTTATTATTTGGAAATAGTAAGATAATGAAAATTTTTTCCTCAAATAAGGAAAAGATTACATTTTTAAAGGATTAGCGGGATTGTAAACTTAAACTTGGCTCTATATAAACCATTACCCATAGAGATTCTCTAATATCTAAAATCAAATGCACAATATGCAATTTGAAATAACTCACAGTTAAGCAACCAAGCAATTTAGATGAAAAATAAGCATGAAAAAAAGAATAAACAACAGAACTAAATAAAAACTCCGAAATTTTGAAGATTTGATAAATCACCTAAAGTATTTTAAAGCTTTTGCTTGGTGCCGACTGCTATTCCGTGTTGAATGGTTGCTCATGTCACCTAATCATCGCAAGAGTTGGTGTCAGTATTTGGAAAGGGTTAAAGGGGGGAAATTCTCTTTAGTGAGCTGAATAGACAGAAAATAGAGGTATTTGTAGCCATAGGGTGTCATTGTAGGCGGTGGCACAACGGGGTTGTAAATTGGAGAAGGGACAACAGTAGGCAAAGAAGTGAAGAAGAGAGATAGATGGGGGGTGATATTTAAGGGACGACGACTGGGTACACTTAACTCCAGAGGTTGTGAAGGAGAGGGGAAAGGGAAAGGGAGAAATTTGGCTAAGTGTTAATGGGGGATATTCATTTTCTCAAATTTTCCATCTTAATTAATTTTTCCCTCCTAATTCTTTACTGGGTGTAAAGCTTATTTTTCTATTACTTTCTAGATCTGTTATAAGTGTAAAGTTTACTTTTTTTTATTTCTTTCTAGATCTATTATATTTTCTTCTAACTAAATATTAATTAATCATTTTTAGGTATATATTTATATGAATTTAGTATATAATATTTATTTACCGCTAATTAAATACAATAAAATTCAAACATATACATTGCTAATTAAGTATATAAACATCTAGTTATATATATATATATATATATATATATATGTATGTATGTATGTATGTATGTATATATACATGTATACATCTATGTATATATGTGAACATTGTACTTTGATTTCAATCTATGGAGCCAGATCGAGTGCTACCTATGGGATGGATATTAGGTATAATGTGAGGTAAACAAAAGTAGTTGAAAGGGTTAATAAAGGTTTCACCACTCCTAATAGTAGAGGCGAATATCTTATGGCCACTTATTGAAATTACTACTCGTCAAATCCTCAGCCAAGGTGATTGTGTATTAGAAATAATTTCAATTGATACACATGGAGAATAGTGGATTCCTGGTACACGTACTAATATATTCGGCTAGAATTAATATGTATTCTGGAGGGATTTGAGGCTATTTTCATACTCCAAATCGAATGAGATATTGTATGGTGAAAGGAGTTTATTGCATCATAGTTCGTTATTGAAGGGCTCATGTCAAGCCATTTGACTTTTGGACACTTGGGTTCAAGACCGGTTGAATATGGGTTTATTAATTGATGAATTAATAAACCAATCCTAGTCAGAATTAATAAGTTAATTCTAAATTGTTATGGATTATTAATCTCAAACACATTTGGATTAATTCATCAATAGACCGAGAAACCTAATAGGTCACACAAAAAAGAAGATTAAGTACTCACGATGTTATTTGATAATTATAATTAGTTATAATTTTGGACCAAATTGTGATTCCTAAAACTTATGGTTTCCATTTGCAATTTGTGAATTCTAATTTGATTAGAATTCATAGAAATGTGTTTCTGCACAATTTTGAGGATAACACCAGAGTTAAAAGCGGGATATATTTCTTGATATATTAAGAGAATTTTTCTCACAACTTTGATAGGTGAAACACAGAACAAACACAAACCCCCCCTCTCTCTCTCTCTCTCTCTCTCTCTCTCTCTCTCTCTCTCTCTCTCTCTCTCGGTGAAAATAAAAGAAAAACCCTAGCCGTCTTCACGTTCTCTACTAGCATAGAAAATGTTTTGGTTCCTTGAGTATCCTCTGTGTGGATATTGCTAGAGGAAGTCTTACACTTAGACTGCAATGGCGAAGACATGGTTTATGCTGGATCATGCCATCAGTAGTTGAAGTTTTGAACAACAGAGACACAAGTTTTTTTTTTTTTTTATCCACATCAACACATGCATGCAGTCCTCTTGTCTAGAATCTTTTATTTCTGCTGCTTAATGCATATCTGAGGCATTTAAGGATTCTAGCACAAATATGAGGGTAATCGGGTGTTGTTTGATTGCTTATCAAATAACTTTTACACTATTCTTATTCTTATAAATATAAGAACTCAAAACCTAATCAATATTTATATTTTAGCTTGAAAATTCAAACACCAATCATTAGCTTGAACAAATAAGTTGAATAACTTATGTATACCAATTTCTGCTGATAATGGATAAAAATTACATTGTTATGGAAGAATAGATTTGCTATGAATTTTAATTATAACATCTAACTCACAAAACCTAATGCTTATATAGATACATGTTCAACAAATTTAACATCCAATTGCCAAATATATTAAAGTGGTTATAGGAAGTAAGTAAATAGTTTTTTTTAGAAAGAAGACAAAATTAATGTATTAATTGAAGTGTTTTACACAAAAATGAACTATTTACGATACATAAAAAGCAGACACAAATGAAAAGAATGTGATCTAATAACATAAGAACTCTGGTCACATAAACAAAATATAATCCAATGTTAGATGTATAAAAATGGTCTAATAACACAAAAACTTTGGTCACCAAAAAAATTAATTGATTACTTAATTATATCCATAAATCCAACACTCTAGCACATTTAAATAATTCCTGCTCATGAACTCATACGTCAATTGTTACATTTATCAAATGAGTTAAATGTATTACAAAAACTATGCTTGGAGGAAATTAATCACAGACTAACTATACTTAATACCATTTATTTGTTAAATACATGCTACACTTATATCCATGGCCTATACAAATGCTAACCCATATTTAATATATTAGGTACTAAATCGAAAGTACAATAATAAGATTTGTTGAATTACTTTTAAAAAAGTGTGGAAATAAAATTTAAAGGAAATCATACAATAGTAGACTAATGATCTACGTGTTCTGCTAAAGAATGATTTATTTATGATGCGTAATGTGTCACAAATAATACTAAAAGAAGGTATCGTATATTCAGAGACTATTTATGACAGTCCATGGACCGTCAGATATAGCAAAAACAAAAAAGTCATAATTAATCTAATTCTTTTCTTGTGACTAGAAAACTATCGTAAATGCACCGTTGTATATATTGCATATTTATGATGGTCCAAAACCATTGTAAATACATAAAAGACCATCACATATATCATACTATATATGATGGTGCTAGCGTCGTATATACTATTTTAAACGACGGGTTATTTTTGGAGCTGTCATATATAGTGTATCATTATGACGAACCACTATATTTGACCTATTATACACGACAACCTATGGAAAATGCTACAATAAATACAACGGCCATGTTTACTTTCACATTTAGTTGTCGTATATGACAATTCGTCATATATAATGACAATTTGCGATGTCTCTTGGACTACTAAAAAATTGGTTTCGTATATCGAAGTTTTTTAATTTCCTGGTAGTGTAAAATCTACTAGAAATCACTAGTGATAATGATAATTGTATTACTTTCAAATTTTGTTAAAATTTTAGTGGATTTTTTTAATTGGGTCAGGCACTGCAGACTTAAACTTATTAAGGTCAAATTGCGTTTTCAATTTGATGTGTGTTGAACTTTTTGTACTGATTGTCTAACTAACGTAACAATAATCGAGAAAAATTTTAATAATAACATTGTAGATTAACAAACTAAATCACACAATTGGTATCAGAGTGATTCACCATGTTGGAGTTGCTATTAATTTAGCAAGTGAAATCTCAAGAGTTGCTTTAGAATAACATGTCTGGAACAATAGAAGATTGAGGCTCTATGGCATAACCCCTATTATTGAAAGGTGCAAATGATATTTACTAGAAGGTTAGGGTGCAAAATATTCATTAAAACCCTTGGTAATGCTCTCTGGCAAGTTTTGAACAAGGATGGAAACCTCTAATAGTTGAAATAAGTACTAGTACCGTAGCAGAAGAATTGACGCCACTGGATTAATGGACAAAACATGAAAGACATCATGACATGACAAATACCAATATTGAATACTATCTTTACTGCTATTGATCCAGATAAGTTCAAATGGATTTCAACTTATGAATATGCCAAAGATGCATAGAAAGCACTGCAAACTATGATTGAAGGTACAAGTACGGTTAGAATGTCTAAATTTTAGATGTTTGTCATCTCAATTTAAGGATTTAAAGATGGGAGAAGATGAGACTGTTGCTAATTTAGTAAAAATTAAGGAATATTACAAATCAAGCATTTTAACTTGGCAAATGACGTTCTAAGGAGAACTTAGTACGTTGAGGTCTTTACTAACTTAATTTGATGCCAAAGTAGCAACTATTGAAGAATGTAAAGATGTGTCAAATATACAATTGGATTATCTTATAGGATATTTGCAAACCTATAAGATGAACCTTAGATCAAATTCTAAGGATAAAGGAAGTTGATTTTGATGACAATAAGGAATCAAATGATGAAGTTAAGCTTTGACAAGAAGGTTTAACAAACTTCTAAAGAAAGAAAAGTAGAAGTTCATAAATAAGCAGTATAATAAGACGTTCAACAGGAAACTGGACTTCAACAAAAGAATACTGAGCAAAAATTTACAGAGAAGAAATGTCTATTGACAGGGCTTAAGTATGGATAATGTAGTTGTTATGTACACATTCAGTTAGAATGTGCTAACATCTTAAGGAAGATGAAAAATAGATCTTACAATACAACTCTGAGTTATGGTGAAGAGGATTTGAAATATCTTGATAATGATAGCAACAATGAAGAAGAAGATAAAGGATATGTGAGCAATTTCGTAACTTTCAACTTATTATCAAAATAAGTTTGACTCATTAGGAAAGAAGTTCTAACATGAATGCATAATCTGATAATCTTGATGAAACTAATGATAAGAATATGGAGCATGAAGAACTTGTGGAATATGTGTTGCTATATTCAAAATGTTTTAGCGTTGCAAAGTTGAATAATATACTAAAAAATGAAAGTTTAGAGACTTCAATAGGTAAACAACTCACAACAACAAAATATTGAAAAACGTTAACATCAAGTTCAATAGAATGAAGAAAATTGAAAATTCAGTAATTTAAAGTTAAAAGAAGCTAAATAGTCTATTAATAAGCTTAAGTCTAGCAAATCGCATTAGAATGAGGTTCTTTCCTTCAGATATTCTTAAGAAACTTTAGAGTTTCTCTGGTTCAAATGGCATTTTCTGTAGGTTTTTTGCAGCTACAGTGCCATGGCATCTCTAGAAGTAGCACTATTTTGTTTTATATGGCGGGAAGTGGATATTTATGATTTGTATCAAGTGATAGTTGACTTCATTTCTTAAGTATTTTTTCAGTTCCTCTCATCTGCCTTTGACTTTGTTATTTGCCCAAGTATTCTTTTCATTTAATATTTCTTAGTCTACTGCCAAATCTTTTTCTATCCAGGCAGTCTTTTAGTGAGCTTCTCATACATGTTTTAATCTCATTATGAACATTGATGGTGCATCTAAAGGAACTTCAAGACCTTCTGCAGCTGGTGGAGCCATTTGGTTCCCTAATAGGATTTTTCACTTGGGCTTCTGTTTTTTTCTTGGTATCTGTACTAACATGGAAGTAGAGGCTCATGCAAAATTGAAAGTCCTAAAACTCAATATCTCCAACAAAATGGATTATGTGCTCATTTAGATAGATTCATTCGCTCTTTGCCAATAGTTTAATGGAAAACAAAACACTCCATACAACAAAAAATGTGTCTTTAACCACATAGGTTTTGTTGTTGCCAGATTGTCCTCACTAAAGCTAGTGCACAATTACAGGGCGGCTAACTAGTTAGCAAATTTTTTGCTAACATGCTCTACTCTTCTTCTTAGATTTCTTGAAGCTTTGCAGAATTACCTCAAGATACTAAGAGTATTTGTAACCTAAATATACTACTTCTTCATTTAATTCATGTAAAAAATGGTTCTTCTTTTTCTGGCAATTTATAGGTAGGGGTCCAACCAAACCCCCAATCCTAAAAAAAAAAAAATTAAAATACTTAGTAACTATTTGTATTCAAAGATAATGTAAGTTGAATATATACAAGTTTATGTGTTTTGATCAAATTCATTTCAATAAAAATGGTCTGTCTTAGGCTTGAATATCTCTTTATTCTCCATCATGGGAATCACGTGCATAACATGAATCATAAGGACTTTTCAAATGTTGTAATTGAATTTATGATCAAGGTTGGAAATATTTAGTGGTGTAGCTCAAAACGAATCAAAACTAAAGGAGCAAAAATAAATTAACCCAAACTCGACTACATAAGACATGTAAAACTAACCACTCTACTCATAAGCTTCTTCAAATTAGCTTCTAAGTATTTAAACCATGTAAAACTCTAGCATTGGGTAAGAGATTATTTAAATGGAACACTTTTCATTTTGTAGCATGGAACAATACTTTGCTCCATATTTTATATATTGTATGTGGTTTGATTTGTTAAATCTTGAATGGTTTTGTTAAACATTTCGGTTAGAATGATGTTAGTTGATAGACTATAAAATAAGAAGTTCAACAAACATAACATTTTGGTAATGCAGTTCAAATATCAACAACCCTGCATCTACAAGTCATAGACCAATAAAGAAATCCACAAAAACTTTATTCAAAGCTACAAGGATAACACTTATTTTAAATCACCAATTAATATCTAGTAGACTCTAACAGAATAATAACATAGTGTTCTTTTTTGTCAAACTTACATAAGGCCATTATTTAACTCAACTGCCATGATTGAACACCCATCAATCATTGTTGCAGCAACTCAGTGGGTTGTTGTTTGACTTTGAACACCATCACACCAGAAAGGTAATTGTTCAGAAGAAGGAAGATTCCTACTCGTCATAAAAATAGTGAATGCTGAAGCACTTGCTTTAATCATTGATGCACATTCTAACAAAGAGTAACGATAATATTCTTCAATTACATGCACATCAATGTCACTCAGAATATAAGTGTAAGTTGCTCACTCTATAATTCAACCAACTATAAGAGAATACTCTTTTTGATTCATGCAACTCTGTCTTCGATCTTTTATAGCTTCTTCGTTGACTTCTTATAGTTGTGAATAGAGCGATTTTTCCTTATTAAATTAGGTGACTTCTAAAGAGATTTCTTTTTCATATTTCCTAAATCATAGCAGTCCTACTAATGCATAGATTCTATTCCTTTCGAATGAGATCTTCGTTAGATTCTCTCCAAGATACTCCCTAGAATTTTGGGCATTGGTTTTCTAATCGAATTCAAATTATCTAGCATCAAACCATGCCAATATCGCTATTTCCTATAATGACTTCAAAAATAATTGCAGTTTGTCAACAACTCCTTTTGTAATATATATATATATATATGACTACAATTTGACACAATTGATCCTAACATATTACCTATAAACAAATTCCTTTTTTGGAATTTTAGGAGGAATTATGAATATAAACACTTTGTAATATTAAATGAAATTTCGCCAATCATTTTCCACTCATTTAAAAAAAAAAAAAATTCTACCCCAAAATTACATCAACAATATAACTCACAGATAAATAATGAAAATAAGTTATATTTCACCTGTCATAGCCATACCATAAATTCAGACATCCTCACATTTATTTCTTGCATATTCACACATATCATAATAATGAACAATGCTCCACTAGCTCTTCTATTTGGGTAAAGACATTGCTTTTTTAATTGTACATGGGTTTCCAATAAGCGAAAAAGCCAATAAAGCTTCAAGTGGTTCAACAAAATGAAATATTTATTACGTGGTAGGCTATTCATCGTATACAAAGAGAGCCTTAATAATATTCATTCTTGCATGTGTTAATTTGACCTTGAAGAAAATCAAGGCAAGTCATAGAGAAAGAAATCCATTGTAGAATATCTCACATGAAAGAGAGTAGTGAGACTAATATGGATGTGCATGTCTAAATGCACAAAATCTCATAAGCTTGTATACAAAATTTAGTCACTATCATTCTTAAGGAAAATAATTAAACTAACAAGTTCTAAGATGGAAGATTATTTTGTCAATTATGTCATGAAATTTTCGAGCTTAGTTGATTTTTGCTCAAAGCATACACAACCAAAAAATGATTGAAACCCTCAAAGAAAAAAAAATCATTTTTTCAATTTTTGAAAAACCACTATTTTTTTAACTACAAAAATAAAACAAAACCTATATCCCTCCCTATTTTGAAAGCTTATATTTTCTTAATCAAAGGTTAGCAAAAAAAAGCAAGAACAGCTAATATGAATATGGAAAAAACAAGAAAAGAAATAAACTCCCCTTGGGTTGCCTCCCAAGCTGTGCCTTTATCTATTGTTGCTGGCTCGACTCATTCTTCATTATTCAATTAATATAAAGCGAGTCCTGAAGGTCCATGTCTACCACATTGGAAACCTTCATAGAAAGGCTTAAGTCTATGCCATTCCCCTTGAACAATTTGGAAGTTTCTAAACTTTGAATTTCAATTCCACTAAGAGGAAAAACATTAGTAACAACAAATGGTCCAATTCAATGTGAATGTAACTTTCTTGAAAGCAAACAAAGTAGTGAATGGAATAGAAGAACTTTTTGACCAAATTTAAACTTCTTAGAGATAATATTATCATGAAATGCCTTTACCTTTTCCTTGTAGATTCTTGTACCCACATTGACATCATTGTATCATACAGTTGCAACTTCCTGTGTAATACACTTACATCCAACTTCATATTGAAAATATTGATAGCCAAATAACCTTTTGTGTTCTAACTCAACTAGAAGGTTATATTGTTTCCTCAAAACTAACTGATAAGGAGAAATACCAATAAGCATCTAATATGCAATCTTATATGCCGTAAGGCATAATCTATGTGCAAACTCCAAATTTTTCTACTTGGATTGACCATTTTTGCAATGATGGATTTGATCTCTTTATTTGACACTTCTTGTGCACTAGTTTGTGGATGATAAGTAGTTGACACCTTGTGGGTCACTTCATACTTTCTCAGCAGAGTCTCTATATTTCAGTTACAAAATCGAGAGCAAAGATTGTAACATTCCTACTGCTTACCTAATCTAAATAGGTCTGTGATATTACCCCTTTTTCAAGACAAGGGGTCTTTATAATACATTAATATAACAATAATTCTAGAACTTAAAAGTAAAGCTAACTAGAATCCATTACAAATCCAAGCCTTATATATAATATGTCTTCGATAAAAAATAAATCAAATATCCATAAAATAGAAGAAGTACTGAAAGTCTCAATATAAAAACATCCCAATACAAAATTATTCAAGCTAGAGTTCTTTGGCCTTAACAAAACTCAAGTCTCCCTGAAAACATGATTAAAAAAACCGTAAGAGATAAAAAATCTCAGTAAGTTCTATATGTGATCATGTTTCAATTTGAATCAATTCATAATGCACATAAGATAATAAACTCATACTAGTTTCCAATAGTAAAACATGCCCGTCATACAATTTCTTACTCAAATCTTGGGAGAATCCTATAAATACTCATGAATTTAAAAGTAACATTTCATTTCAGGATAATATTACACTACAAGATAACATTATAAAAATGAACTTAGGAACAAATGAAATATTGAAATTAAACCTTGAATCAATAACAATACCATATCTTTATGAAACATTATAAAAGCCATTAATAATGTTGTATCTTCATAATACATTATATAATTATGGTATAAAGGCAAAGCGCTTTGCAATCCCAAGCAAATAGGTAGGTGTACATTCCTACTGAGAGAGATATTCTCGTTCTCTCACTTATAATTTAACCTGATGTCCTACTTTCGTCTTGTGGCACCCCATCGGAATTGTGTTGCTAGCTAAGAATCGGCTTAACTTCCAAGTACTGTTCTTCCGTTTGGATAGTGTCAATCTTTTGGAGAAGGCCTCTCTAATAGAAAATGTTATCAATCTATCATAAGCTAAAACTAGTAATTTTGCCCCTTTAAGTACTCAAGACTTTACAATCAACCCAATATGCATCTATGTAGACTTCTATGTGTAGGTTTTGTTCTTTTGAAATGTAAGTCATTTTCCAAGAGTTCATTCAAGGTGCCTTAGTATTTTATAAGTGTTGGGTATCTGAGGCTTGTATTGTATACGGCGTAGCGGAAAATAAAACGAGATACCCTCCCAGAACCCGTCTATGTGTGGAAAACAAGACATAATGATAATAAAGGTAACAACTTTTACCTTTGCGTGATCGTCTGAAGAACAAAATTTCTTCTTCAAGTCAAAGTGCGATCCAGCAATCCTCTTGTGCAAACTCCACGGGAGTTGGACGTCTAACCACTATAATCACAGTGTGTGATTATCTTTAACAGTAATCCACAGAGAGGAATACTCAAGCACCAAAATATTTCTGTGCTAGCAGAAAAATAAGGCTGCTAGGGTTGTTTTGTTTTTCCAGGAAAAACGTGAAAATGAGGGAAGAAGAAGCTGTTGTTTTCGTGTGTTAATAAGCTAGGGTTTTCATGGGTTACATCTACTATATATTACACGAAATTTCCCTTCCAAAATTGAGAATTCTAATCCTATTAGAATTCCCTAATTGTAATTGGAAACATCAAGTTCTCACAATTACAACTTGGACTACAAATTATAACTAATTATAATTTGTCCACAACAACTTCTCTTTCTCTAAATTAACCTCACTATGTTATCAAATAACATCTTGAGTATATAATCCTCTATTGTGTGTGACCTATTTGGTTTCCCAGTCAATTGGTAGCGAACATGAATTAATCCAAACGTCTTTTGAGATTAATAATTCATAATTAATTAGAATTAATCTTATTAATTCTAATCAGGATTGGTTTATTAATTCATCAATGAATAAAACCATATTCCCAGATCATGAGCGGTATCTAGCAACACATCATGACCACCTAAGACTCCAGGAAGTCGAGTGGCTTGACATGAACCCTTCAATAGCAAACTTCAGCGCAATTAACTCATTTCACCATACAATATTTCATTCGGTTTGGAGTACGGAATTAGTGCCAACTCCCTCCAGAATTAATTATGGCTAGAATACAATAGTACTTGTATCAGGAACCCACTACTATAGATGTGTATCAATTGGAACTGTTTCCAATACATAATCGCCTTGGCCAAGGACTTTCTGAGTAGTAAATCTTACAAGTGGCCATAAGATAATTGCCCCTACTATTAGGAGTGGTGAATCATTTATTGACCCTCTCAAGTACTTTCATTTATCTCATAATGTACCCAATATCCATCCCATAGGTAGCCCTTGATCGAGCTTTGGAGATTGGAATCAAACTACAAAGCTCAGCAAACAAAGTACCTTGGAGATATCAAGTCTAAGGATACTTGTTCGTTTGTTATATTGAGATTATATCACTGGCACTAAATAGTTATCCATGTGATTATCTGAAAGCTAGATCATCCAATGAACTTATTCCATTAACAAGCATACATGTGTTAACTTTGAATATCTCAATACTCACGGATATGAGAACCACCGTCTGATCAAATCAGGAAGTCTAACACATGCTAGTCTTAACGCATTAATGATGTCTTGTCTCATTAATACAATGACTAGGGACTATTTAAGTACTAACACCATTCAGTGTAGTAGGAATCTCATATTATGATCTCTATCATGATTTCCTTAACACAGTGTTGTACTAGGGACTTTATCGAACAGTTATATTACTTAAAGTAAATAAAAAAAATTGTAAGATAAATAATACCTTTTTATTAAAATAAAATATGTCATATACAATGTACAAGTGATTGCCTTTAAGGCACAACACTAACAATAAGCTGCATTGAAATGTGTTGATGTGGCTTCATTATATATATATATTTATTCTTTTTGTACTTCAATAGAGAAAAATTCCTACACAATTTATTACTCAACACATTTTTTTCATCTTGTTTTTTCTAGGAAATGGAAAATATCAAGAAAAGATAAAAAGGAAAAACTAGGAAGAAGAAGAAAGAAAATAGAAGATGTTGTACAAATTTTGTCAAGGATAAGGCGGCCAAGGAAGTTCCCTTGGACACCCATTTATCTTCACAAATGTAAATTTTCTAGAAAGTTAGCATCCTAGGAAAGTGTAAGTTCCCTAGGGTGCCGTTTTTATATGTGTATTTATATGTGTCGCTTCCACTTGATGTCCCAGCGAAGTCTAGCTTCCCTAGGCCGCCTGGTCACCACTTAGAATTGCTAATTCTTTTTCTAGAAAGTTGGTGGCCTAGGGAAGTTAGAGCTCCCTAGGCTATCTGCTTCAACACTTGTATATATATTTTTGTTAGGTTGGTGGACTAAGGAAGTCTAGCTTTCATAGGCCGCCTAGTCTTCTATCTTTTTGCCTATTCTTCTAGAGAGTTAGCTGCCCAGGGAAGTGAGACTTCCTTAGGCCACCTTATTTCTAGAAAAAAACATGGTGGCCCAAGGACATCTAAGTTCCCTGGGCTGCCCACTTGCTAGAAAAGCACTATTTTTTGCAATTTTACGAGTTTTACATGGCCAAACGTCTACGTAATCATTCTTTTCACACAAAATCAGAGGAAGAGAGTTTGGGAAAGGCTAAGGCTTCTCTCAAGAACCCTAGTTCTTATTCCTTTGAGAACCAAGAAGATAGGAAAAACCAAGAGATCTAAGGAAGAGGAAAGGAGCTTACCTGAAGTTTTTAAGAAGAAAAAGATGAAGGGCTTGTCTATGAGTTTTTCTTTCTGTTTAATTTGTAATTTTACATGTATTCTTATGGTAAGAATTTAGTTTTAATTGTAATAAAGGGTTGTACCCTATTTTTGTACTTGAGAATGATGTATTTTTTTAGATCTATGATTCTTATTCTTGGGCATTTAGTTATTTGAGCTTATTTGGTTTTCTTGGTTGATTGGGTTTTGATTAATTTATTTCCATTAAATATTCATCCTTAATGATTTTGAGAGATGGGGTTGAGAATAAGACAACTACTTGACTAGGTTAACATTTGCCATTTTCAATTAACTTGAGAGGGAGGTTGGGAATTAGGGCTAAAACCAAAAGGTTCATGAAATTGCCTAGAGATAGGGATTTTGTGGCCTCTGGATAGTTTGAGATGGTGATTGATGATCAATGCACCTTTTTGATTTGGTTGGTTTAGTAGAGATACCAATTAATTAAATGTGGGGTAGAAATCTCATAACTCGAGAGAGTGTGAAATCATATTTTAACTCACTCCATTGTCTAGAATTAGGAATTATGAGCCCAATAGCTTCTTATTTGTAGGTCTTGAGTGGGGGATTTCTTTTTGTTACATAGTTTATTCTCTTTCCGATTCCTTGAGGAAATTGTGACTCTCTCTTATGTGCAAGAACATGACCTCTCTCCTATTACATTTAGTGTAGTGCTATACCCTACATTTATTTTTGTCTAGCATTTAGTGTAGTGCTATATCTTACATTTATTTTTGGCTAGATAATGAGAAGATAGGGAAGTACGAGTGCTAACCACATTCCTTAAGGTTCTTCGATACTTGTTAACAATACTTGGCTACACGATAGGTGCACTTACCTACATGTGTATGGTGTGTTATTCTAATTAGCACTTTAATTATTGAAATTTGTGTGTATGTGGGGCACAATAACTTGAATTTTCTTATACATAAACCCTGCATTAAGTTTTGGCACCACTATCAAGGAATGACTTAGGCTACATTCTAAAAACTTCAATTCTTGTTTATTTAACCGTGTGTTTGTATATACACTTGCACATGTAACTAACTTGTTTATGAATAGTTGTTGTATGTATGTTGTGATTTTATTTCATTTTGGCCAAAAATTGTATTTGAGAATTATTTGGTGGTTATGTTGTTTTAAAACCTATTCTTATGGATTTTGAGTAACTTCATTCTCATTTATGGGTTTATTCATTTAGATCTTTTTCTTTGGTTGGTTGAGGATGAGTATGAGAAATTTGTTAGAATTTGAAGATTTGTGGTTTGTATTTCATTTGTTAAATTTCTGGGGTTGAAAAATGGAGATTGAATTGCTGTGATGGAGATTATATTCATTTTGCTTGAGATTGAACTTTTGAAGGTAAAGATGTAATATATGGTTTGTTTGGATGAATTTGCCTTTTGAGAAAATTTCTTTGACTTATACTTCATCTTTGTTCATTCTTTTTGGAGTTGGAAATTTTTATCTCTCTTTATAAACTGTGTATGTTAATTTGTGACTTAGAGTTATTTTGGGAATAATATTATTTTATGTTTTTGTCTAATAAATGAATGGTCTTTTGGACTCGAATTCTTGTTCATCTTATGGAGATTCAGAAATTACTACATTTTCATGGAATTCATTTTTGGCTTGCAATTTTGAGCATTAATAGGCATTTTGGAAGTTATTGATATTTAGAATGCTGAAACAAAGCAGAACTGGTGCCGGTTTGGAAGCCAGAGCCAGCATCGACTGCGGTTTGGTTTTTAAGGAAAATATTTCCAGAAACGATTTCTGGACGTTCGCGAAATAGCACGGAACTAGCGCCGGCTAGGAGCCAAAGCCGATGCTGGTTGTAGTCGAGAACAAGGCGGTGATTTTTGAAAATTTTTCAGTAACAGTTTCTGGTGCCTTCTTCTTCTGCAAAATTTTAGTGAGAACAATTCTCAGTAGTATTTTCTATTTTGAAGCTCAAAACAACAACTAATTTGTTAGTTTAAACAAAACCAAAATAGAAAGCTAGGATGAAACGGAAGGCAACAAACATGTCCAAGAAAAAGTTTTTCTACAAAAAACTTTCAGCACATAAAAAAAACATTTTTCGAAATATACTGTAACTATTACACAAGCATATTGTGCTACGGACCCAACCCACAATGCTCGAAACTATTTCAACTCGTGTGAAAACAATATTCACAGTGAACAAAGACAAACAAAAATTCATGAAAACAGCTTTTCATGCCAAAAACAGTGTCTACAAACCACACATAGCATGTCTCTAATACCACTATTGGGTATCTCATGCATATCATATATGGCGCAGCGGAAAACTAAAACGAAATACCAACCAAGGATCCGTATATGTGTGGAAAACAAGACATAAAGAGGTCAAAGGTAACAACCTTTTACCTTTCTTTGATCATGTGGAAATAAAATTTTCCTTCTTCAAGTCGAAGCGCGATCTAGCAATCCTCTTGATCAAACACCACGAGAGTTAAACGTCCAACCACTATAATCATAGTGTGTGATTATCTCTAACAGAAATCTACATAGAGGATACACTAAAGCACGAAGTTTTCTGTGCTAGCAAAAAATCTATGTGACGGCTAGAGTTGTTTGCTTCAAGAGCAACGAGAGAGAAAGAGAAGAAGAAGAAGTTGTTTTTGGAGAGTTGTATTTCGTGAATCCCCTACCAGAAAGGGTTTCGTGTGTATCTAATATATCATGCGAAAAATCACTGAAAATCTGAAAATTAAAAATAATTAGAATTCCCTACTTGTAATTGGAAACCTCAAATTCTCACAATTATAATTTGGACCATAAATTATAACTAATTATAATTTGGCCACAAAAACTTCTCTTTCTCGCAATTAACCCCACTATGTTTTCAAATAACATCTTGAGTATACAATCCACTATTGTTTGTGACCTATTAGGTTTTCCAGTCAATTGGTAACGAACATGAATTAATCCAAACATCTTTGAGATTAATAATCCATAATTAATTATAATTAATCCTATTAATTCTAATTAGGATTAGTTTATTAATTCATCAATTAATAAACCTATATTTTCATATCATGAGCGGTATCTAACAATACATCATGACCAACCAAGAGTTCAGGAAGTCAAGTGGCTTGATATGAACCTTTCAATAACAAACTACAATGCAATTAACTCTTTTCACCATACAATATCTCATTCGGTTTGGAATATGGAATTAGTTCCAACTCCCTCCATAATATATATTAATTCTGGCCTGAATACAATAATATTTGTACCAGGAACTCACTACACTAGATGTGTATCAATTGGAACTGTTTCCAATACACAATCACCTTGGCTAACGACTTCTCGAGTAATAATTCCTACAAGTAGTCGTGAGATATTCGCCCCTACTATTAGGAGTGGTGACTCCTTTATTGACCATCTCAACTACTTTTATTTACCTCACAATGTACCCAATATCCATCACATAGGCGGCCCTCGATCGAACTCTAGAGATTGGAATAAAAGTACAATGCTCAGCAAATAAAGTACCTTGGAGATCTCAAGTCTAAGGATACTTGCACGCTTGCTCTATTGAGATTATATAACTGGCACTAAATAGTTATCCATGTGATTATCTCAAAGCTAGGTCATCCAATGAACTTATTCCATTAACAAGGATCCATGTGTTAACTTTAAGCATCTCAATACTCACGGATATGAGAACCACCGCCTGATCAAAATAGGAAGTCTAACACATTCTAATCTTAACACATTAATGATGTCCTGTCTCATTAATGCTATGACTAGGGACTATTTAAGTACTAAGACTATACATTGTAGTAGGAATCTCATATCATGATCTTTGTTATGATTTTCTGAAAATAGTGTTGTACTAGGGACTTTATCTAATAGTTATTTTACACAAAAGTAAACAAAAGAAACTATGAGATAAATAATGCCTTTCATTAAAATAAAATTTGTCATATACAATGTACAAGTGATTACCTCTAGGGCATAACACTAACAAATGACAGCTAATTCTTTAAAATAAAATTCAAGTAATTCACAACTTGTAACTACAAATGCAAATACCAACACAAAAATAATGCAAATAATTATCATCATTGGGCCTAAAATTTTCACATATTTGACCCTCCCAACAAATCATCCACAAAATCTAACTTCTTATCTCATCTTAGCAACAAAAAACACAAGATCCTCAACCCCCTCTATCAAAATATCATATCAGCTAGATCATAGATGAAGATCCAAAAATCTAGTAGGAGCAGGCAATGTAGGTGGTGGAGTATGGAATTCATCTGATGCTCTATGGCTATTACTTGGAGAATTCCGACCCTCTATTGAGGGTGAGTTCAGTTGACCCTTTGATTTGTTGTTGGATTGACCACCACATTGCCCTACCTTTCGCCTTTTTTTTTTTTTTTTTTTTTGCAATCCTTTCCTAATTAGTTGATGCGTGTTTTTTAGTGTAGGAAATATT
Source organism: Voacanga thouarsii (assembly GCA_026120185.1). Lineage (NCBI taxonomy): Eukaryota > Viridiplantae > Streptophyta > Magnoliopsida > Gentianales > Apocynaceae > Voacanga > Voacanga thouarsii. The sequence continues at coordinate 1,449,387 of JANUWF010001675.1, read as the reverse complement.
ATCAACAAATTACACAATTAATCAAGCTTTAATTAAAATGCCAACCACTAAAACCACACATATGAGCAAATATAACCATCATATAGCATATGGAATAGCAAGTATTGAATCCATGATAACTTAGGCTTCCCACCTTACTTTATCCAAGTCTTTATTGTTTAGCCAATAAAATAAGAAGAGAGTAAAAATGAAAATAAATAAAGATAAAAATAGATATAACTCACGAATGCAATTTTATGTAACTAGACAATTATCTTGAAAACACAATATTGAATTACTTAGAATTCATCACAATCAATTGTTGTGTTAGCATCATGAAGGAATATAAAGATAAATTCCACTTCGTTTGCCAGTCCATGAAATCACAATATTTTGATTCATATTAACAGATTTGTTAGTCAAGTTAACATAACCAAAATATGCATTAAGCTCATTACTATATTTTGATTCAATAAGTAGATTTGTCAATTAAGCCATCCTAACCAAAATATGCTTAAATCTCAATTCCTTAAAAACATGAAATTGGCTAATAACCCTTTGTCAGGGAGAATTCAACTGAATCTTTGATTACTTAGTCCTATAATCTTAACTTCGTCGTTCAAGTCCATAAAAACTTGACAATTATGAAATCAGTGCAATGAAACTCTTAACATCATTTTCCAAGTCAATTAGAAGAACTCGCATCAATAACAAATAATAACAGGCAATCAAATACCAAAGATAATAATAGATTGATAAAAAAAAATTCCAATTAACTCAAAATCATAATCTCCAAAATAATATCCAATTACAATCAAAACATTAAGCATAACATTGTTAAAGAAATGTAAACAAAGGACAAAAGAAAAAACTCATAGACAAGCCCTTTTTTTTCTTTCTTGAAAACTTCATTTGAACAATGCTTCTTTGAGTGGTAATTGAGTACCAGCTTAGATCCTTCAAATAACACATTTCTCTTATATTTTTCTTGTATTACCAAAATTCGTTGCTAAGAAGTCTAGTCCGAGTAGAATTCAGAAAATACCAAAATTCTTTAGAAAATTCCAAATTCGTGCACAACCGCCTTTGGGTAGAGTGGACCTGGCACCGGGTCAAATTTGTTTTTCTTCTGATTTTTTCTCAGTTTTTGCTGTTTGACTAGAGTAGACCCAGCACCGAGTCCCTTGGCTGGTCCTGGCGTTGGTCTATTCTAGAATTGTTTATTTTTAGCTTGAAATCAACTTACATCTGCAGAAATTTATCAAAAACACATTTTACAAGCAAAAAATGTCAAATAGGAAGGAATATGTCTAGTTATTACAAAAAAAGTATCATAAAATAACCTCAAATAATAATTAAAATAATGATGATTTTGGCGCCTATCACATACCCCCACACTTCAAATTTTGCTTGTCCTCAAGCATACAAGAACTAGACATGAAGCATTTAGAACAAGACAAGACAATTTTGCAAATCTTTCCTTAGCAAATCCATCCACAATGAAGACATAACCTTTTTCCAACCTTAAACACAAACATGTCCTTCATTCAACCTTTTCAAAACCTTGTAAACTCATGTATTAAATCAAACAATCCCAAGGCCATCAAAGTTAAGTTAAACAAGCTTATATCTAGTACAAGAAAATCATCCTACTTCTCAAGCAAAAACATGGATAACATAAATCATATAAGTTAAGTCATTTAACCAATTCAAGCATTATAAACTCAAATTTACTCAACTCAAGTTAGTGAAACAAGGAAAACACTTCACTCACTTTTTTTTCCTCTCATTTTTTTTTTTTAACTTACTTAGGGAATTGATAGCCTCAAGTGAATGGATTACTCTTTAGCAAATGTCCTTCAACATATTTTTACTTTGCTCTTTCTTGCCTTTTTACTATCGGGATAGCCTCAAGAGAGTGCACCAAATATATTTACTACTTCTTCCCATATTAACCCCCTTTTCAGCAAAAGGTTTCAAAGATTGAAAATAAGAGCATTTTTTTTTTCAACTCAATTATTTTTATCCCATAACAAATATTTTTTTACTCGCTTTTTTCAACTCACCTTTTTGTCTTTTCAGTCAAAAATTTTTTCCATGCATTCCTTATTCACAACTTAAAGACAAGCAAATTTTAAATCCATAATACAAGAATTAGTCAAGAACTCTTCCCATATTCCATCAATTCATCTCTATTCAAACTCAAAGAATAAAACAAAACTTAAATATAAAATATAACCAAGGTTAACTTAAATTATCAAGACTTAGCAAAATTCAACTTAATACACAAGTTTAGTTTTTAAATAAAAATGCAACCATAATGAATAACTGATAGGGGCTAAATTAGTCATATTTTTCCTAGTTATTTAATGTTATTTTGTGATACATTTTGTAAAATAACTAGTCATATTCCTTCCTATTTGATATTTCCCTTATAAAAATGCTTTTCTATAATTTTATGCAAAAATAAGGGAAAATTATAGCTAATTGTGTGATTTTCCAGAATAGAGGCAGTGCCAGTCCAGGAAGGAAGAACCGATGCCGGTCTTCCACTAGAAAAAACAGGGAAGTGCAGAGCAATTGGAAGAAAAAAGGAATTAAAGAAATAGGGAAACAATTGAAATTGAAAGTCAACAAATGCTACTACAATTGAAGGAATTTTGGTCAACAACTTCATGGCTTGGAAAGCCGACAGCAAAAGGAAACAAACGAATTAACAAAAATTGAATTCGGTGGGGCCATGCTAAGGAGGAAGAGAAGTAAACAAAAATGGCTGAGGAAAAGAAGAAAAAGCAACAAAGGAATGAAAAGAAACAGCAAAAGAAAAGAAAGGGAATGTCAGGCGGTTGTCTCAATTTAGCCGACAGAAAACAAAGCACAAACAGAAAGTAGCTACGGTCTTTAGCCGAAGTAGATTGAAAATGGCTCAATTGAGCCATCACTACAAAGAGAATGAATTTTTGGTGGCTTCAAATGGCTCAATTAGAAGCCAAATCAGACAATTCCAATTTCAATTACAAACACCAATTGAAGGCTTCAGTAGACACGACAAAACGACAAGAAGACAAAATCCCAATTGAAGTCCAAATCAAATTGAAGTCAGACTTGATTTCCAATTCAAAACATCAAAGACAGTGGATTCCATTAAATTCTCTTAGGTTTTTATTTTAGCAATTTATATTCCTTTTTAGTTTTGGATTATTTTTAGGTAATTTATTCTTCTTTACTTAGAACTCTTTTAGGAACTTTGTAGGCCTATAAATAAAGGCCAATTTACCCTAGAAAAGGGGAGGTGCACAATGTAGAGACTTAGATATATTTCAGAGTGTATCACCAATATTTTCTCGAGATGAATACTTCAAGGAGGATTGTATAAAAGGGTCTTCAAGAGAAGAAGAAGAAGAAGGCTTATCTATGAATATCTATTTCTTTCCTTTGTTTTCTTTTTCTTGAACAATGATATGTTAATTGTTTTATTGTAATTCGACATTGCTTCAGATATTCATGATTTTTAGAGTTATTTGATCTTTTAATTAATTGATTGTTATTCTTGGTATTCAATTACTAGTGCTTATTACGATATTAGTTGGTTGGTTCTCTCCATTAACTTACTGGACCATGGGGGTTGATGGTAGTTTCAATTTATTAATTTCATATTCTATTGGCTATTGACTTACTGGACCAAGGGGGTTGATTGCTTAGAACTGGTAATTGAAGGTTAATTGATGTTTTCCGAGACCAAGGGTTCATTGATTAATTTCATGTTTTAAATTTATCGAGACCAAGGGAATTTAATTGAGGACTATGTTTAATGCATCTTTTGGATGAATTAGTTTAGGCGAGACCAAATGATTCTAATTTATCTAGAAGATAGTGATTTCATGGATTGACCATCGAAGTGAATCTACTTTAATCCTCATAATGCCAAAAGAATAATTAGTTATGATAATGGTTGGGTTCTTTTAAGATCATGTTTGTCTGAACAATGGTTTGATTACATACTTCTCCATCTTTGACATGTATATATTTTTATTTTTATTTTTATTCTTTTATTTTATTTCTTTTTCACTTTATCGAGTCGGTTAAACAATGAAAGAAAGGTGATTAATGTATACTTGTTCCTTAAGGATCGACACTCGTTTGAACCCTATGCTATGTTAATAATGAGTATGCTTACTCACTTGTGTAATTTGGGTTTAACGTTTTAATGTTAACTTCATTGGAAATATGCTTATTTTTATATGATTTTTTACACCCAAATCCATACGCATCAATGACTAATCCATATCCAAAATTAGTAAGAAAAATCATCATTCCATTATAGACAAATAAGCTCAATTTAGCTCCAAAATCTCTGAACTTCCAATTTTTCAATTTTCAAATTTTCAAAAAAATTGTATACTATCAAGAAAACACCAAGATTAAAGATAAAAACTTAGACAAAGAATATTACTAAACCACTCCCCTACACTTAAACTAGAAAATGTCCTCATTGGCCAAAAGTTAACACAATAAAGCATCTCCAAAGGGACCAAAAATGATAAAAGAGGGATAGAAAGTTAAGCAATACTCCCAAAGTGCAATAAAGCTCCAATAGATATAAATATGTGAAATAGATAGAAGAGCTTGTCCAAGAGAACTTTATTCCAACCTACAAAAGAAAACACAAATAAAAGCACAAAGAAAAGAATAATAAAAGAAGGACACACCTAAATAAAAGAAAACAAACTGAAGAAAAATTATAATAACAACCCTAACAATGCAAATAAAGATACGACTTACTCCACTACACTTAAGATGGACAATATTTTCCTTATCTGTCGAGGAAAAAGACACTTAACCAACAAAAGAAAACCCAATCTAAGATAAAGAGATAAACTCTTTCCACTCATCATGCTTTCTCATCAAATATTTGTAAAAGAAATTAAAGTTCATTAAAAAAGATAGATATGATGAATGTAGAAAGAATGGAGGTTTTTGAAAAATGTCATGTTCATGAAAATAATTTTTCTCCGTAAAACAAAACACATTAACCTTATTCTCTAACATTCCTTTAGATACACAAATGTATTTTCCAACATATGAGTGCTCATGGTATCTAAAGAATGTATCATCTTGAAATCAAAATTTTTCCCTTCAAAAGATGCGTCACAATGAAAATTCCCCCTTAAACTCAGCAATTGAGTTCATAAAGATAGAATCAAGAAATCCTTACTTTGTAATGCTTCTATAAATACCAAGTTACCTCCCTTTGAATGGGGTGAAGGAAAGAAATTGTCACAATCCTCCAAGAAGCTTATATGATGTACAATTGAAAAGTCCAACTCCTTGAGGCATGTCAAACTGAACACATCATCAACTGGAATTATGTTCTCCAAGAGGTGAGAGGAACCTAAGAAATCATATGACATATAGAAATTAGAATTATTAGCACATAGAGTAGAATCGAATACCTCCCTTTCCATATTGGACAATTATTCCTCATTTCCTCTCTCATTTTCTTGGGGATTCTCTTTTGCAAGTGAATGGGCCTTTATGGCATTTTCAACCAACTTGGCAAATTATGTTCTTTGATGTCTCATTCATTGGGAAGATTCTTCGTACCCCCTAAGAAATATGTTTGAGTTGGCAAGAAAGGATTTGATTGAAGCTTCAAGTGACGTCTAAAAAAAAAAATGCTAATCTAAGCTTGCAACCTTGCCAACATATCATCATTATAGTTCCTTTGGCATTGTGCTCATGAATAATTGTCCATGAAGATGTTTGAGTTGGAATGTATGCCCTCTTAGACTATGTTTCTGATGTATTTTTTACTTATATTAATAAAAGTATTTTTCTCAGAATTTATTTGTCAAATTTTCTTTATATTTGTGCACAATTTTTTTGGAAAAGTAAAAATTATGTTTAAGTAAATGGTTTATGTAAATGGTGGGTCTTTCACAGTAAGGTATGAACCATGGGATACTAAATACATAAACTATTGTTCTTAACCGAATGATGAGAATGGGAATCTCATCCTGGCAAGGTTATTGTGTTGTGAATTCCGAATATGGAATGGATTACCTTTAGCTAATGAGTAATCTACTCATTTTATAACACAAGCGTATTTTGAATAGTAGAATAGGACCTGTAGTAGTCGTTTTTAAAAGTACTATATGATAAAAATCCAAACTGCTACTACTATAGTGTTAACTTGTACTCTACAACTTGAGTATAAGTTGGTGATCTGACAAAGCTAAAATGTATGCTTTGATATACTATAGTTGATGTTCTTGAGAATGATTAATATACTTGTATGTTGGGTATATGTGACTACTTAGTTAAGACAGACTTGTACAAGATAGTGTCTACACTATATTACCCCTTATAGATGTCCGAATGATCTAATTATCCAAGGCCTTGGGGAACGTTACTTGGATATTAGCTTTAGGGTAGCTCTCTTGGAGAGTTGAAATATTCCAAGAAGTCGTGGATCATTGGACTAGAAGCCTAAGGATGGTAGATGTCATTTAGAGAGGTGTTAGTACATACTTTCCATTTTAAATGAACGACGATATGTAGAGGGGTATTTTAGTCATTTCACTTGTGGGTCAAAAATATAGCTAACGCAGCATTGTCCTTGGGTCAATATTTCCTTATGGTGATATTAGAAAATATTTAAAATGAAAAATACAGTTGTTTATATAGCAATGGTATTTTGGTTATTTTAGTAGCCAAGACGATATGTCTTTTTGGTCCTCAAATTAGCCCGCAAGTCCTAATTATATTTGGTCGAGGAAATGGTCACAATGGAAAAGGATTTCATTTTATTCAGAAAATCTAATTTATGTCTTGGACTAGAATAAAATAAATGGAATGAGAGAAATTAAATTTATTATCTAGTTTGATTGTTTAATTAATTATTCTAGGCTTAAGCCCAAATTGAATAATTAGAATAATTAACCTGGGCTTAAAGTATTTAATAAAAGGCTTAATAATGATTTTAGTTCGTTTGGGTTCATTAATTATTTATTAGTTTATTTTAATAGGCCCAGAAAATAAATAATTAATGGTTATTATTTTTGGGCTCATTGGGTCCAACGAAAAATAATAAATTATTTTGGCCCAATGGCTTGGACTAAAGGTTTTTATTATTAATGGCTTGGACTAGAGTTGGGGATTATCAATCCTCTTCTGTTGATATCCTCCAAATGTTTGAAATAACAAAATATTGGGATTGGATTATCTGGGATGTGAATAGGAGTCGTTGTGTAGAAAAAAACATAATACACGACACTTTAGAAAGAAACCTAGGTCTCTGTTCTCTCTCTGTCACGTTTTGCTTTTCTTCTAGAAAGACCACTCCTCACCTAGGTTGTTTCACTAGCATAGATAGGCGGTTGAATATTCTGATAAGTGAAAAGCTTTGAGTACATGCTAAGAAGAAGCCAACAGATTGCTGGTTTCTCACCGAAATCATCATCGACACAGGTAGCTGCTCCCCTGGTTGGTGCCTCATCTTCTTAGCCAAAGCAGAAAAGGACACGTAAAAGTATTAGTTTTAACCTTCTGTTGTGCCGTGTTCTTGTTTTTTTGGGTCGTGCTTTCTTGCGTTTTTTAGTTCCTGCAATTGGTATCTGAGCATTTGCTTTGAAAGGCTTAGGATGTTGCATTCTAGTTAATAAAAACCTGGCAAGACAATTAACAATGAGATCCTTTGTTGTTTTGGTATGAGTAGATTATCTATACACCTCACCGTTGAGGTATAGGAGCCTTTGCAAAATTTTCTTTACTATTTTGTTTAGCTTCGTGTAAGCCCAATTTGCAAGGGTATAGGCGGTTGTTATGTTTTTTAGTGAAAAAATGTAACAAGAAATGGCCTTGGACGATTGCAAGGCATTAAAGAAGTGCCCAGCGAAGGTTGCAGAAAAAATTGCAGCAAAATCTCGAGGAAGAAGATAGACCAAGCCACGCCAAGCTTGTCCTTTGGTGTAAGGGGAGCTAAGGTAGCCTAGGCCAATCATGGCTTGAAGCCGCAGTCCGGCCTGAGCATATCCTTGTGGAAGTTGTAGCCTCACTGAAGCTGAGTTTCCTCATGGAAGCTGAGCAAGAAGCTACTGCATCAAGTGCCTAGGTCGCTAGCACTGCTCGCGGACCGTGGTCCCTAGGTCTTCCTATAGGCCATGATCCAGTGTGGCGGGTGCACTGGACCATGAGAATTTTTTCTTCTTTTTTTTTTTTTTTTTGGTCTCATACTAGGTGAAGTTATTTTTATTGCAATTGTTAATATTTTTTGAATATTTTACATGAAAAATAATAGTAAAGGATATTAGGATTAAACAAGATCATTAATTAATTTAATTAATGTGTTTAATTCTTTTAATTGGGCACTTTGGATAAAAAATAGAAAAGTATGAAAACGTTTACAGTTTTCTAGTATGTTAATTATTTTAAGTCCTATGTTCATATTTTCTCAAAGACCAAAGTCTTTGGGAAATTTTATTTAACAAGAAAAAATATTTTTCTTTAATTAAATGGTTATTTTATCTTAAACAAAAATTAATCCTTGGTTATTTTCTGAAAGGTTTTTTATCCATGACATAGAAAATATTATGGATTAAGAAATTTTTGTAAGTTAAAATTGAAAGCCATTTTAATTCATTTTAGAAAAGGAAAAATTATTTTTGTCAAATAAAGCCTTGAGATCAAAATCTCTAGGAATTTTTAAATGGAAAAGTTTTGAAACTATTAAATTTTTAACTTAAATAAAATTAATCCATGAGGAAAGACTTCTCAAAGGGTATAAACCTTAACATAGATTTTTTTTTTTTTAATGGATTTAGACATTTTGTTTTAAGTTAAAGGAGAACTTAATTAGAATTTTTCAAATAATATTTTCCCAAGAAAACCTTTATTTAAAAAACTAAGTGGGAGAGGGGATCTAATAGCCCCACGGCTTCCATCACGATCCTCATTAGAGATTGTATGTCTCCTCGCGTCACCCTGAGAGTAAACCCATATAGGATAGAGATACCACAATGATCTAGAACTAATGAAAGGATGTAATTAATAACTTGCGACATGTACTATGATTGGTCAGCCCATGTTGGAGGTTATAGTGCGAGGTATGTCCATAGGAAATGAGAAGAAACAGCCATCCCCTCAATGGAGTTATCTTCTAGATCATTACCTAGAAGGAAAATTAATTTGTGGTGGTTAACAGACATAGCTTAAGAAACTGTTAATCTTCCCAAGAAGTTATGTTAGTTTTCCTAAGAGCCAAATTAATCATGTTAAAGATAATAGTAATGGGGTTAGCTATTATCAAGTTTAATATAAGGATAAAGTGCTCAAAATTATTTTTATTTTACAAATACTAAGAACTTCTTTTATTTTAAAATTTTCAAAAATAGTTGGTAGAGGTTCTTTTAGTCTCTTGGCCGTTATTTTCCATGAGAATAATCTAATGGGTCCAAACTATGTAGATTGGAAAAGGAACTTGGACATAATACTCACAGTCAAAGAATATAAGTTTGTCCTATAGAAGACCCGAATAGTAATCGGGGAAGGTTCCGCCGTTGAGGAGGGTGAGGCTAAAAAGGAATGGAAGAAGGCTGCCGAAATGGCCCGATGCTATATGTTAACCTCCATGTTAAATGTGCTACAGTCCAAACACAAGTATATGGCTACTGCATATGACATTAGCATATCTCTAGGCACAATGTTCCCGAATAAAAGCAGGCTCTCAAGGCAAGAAGATTTTAGAACAATCATAAACACTAAGATGGCTGAGGGAGGATTAGTCAGAGAGCATATGCTCAAGATGATTGTTGTTTTTGAGAAAGTAGAAGTCTTGGGGGTAGTTATTGACCCCAAGAGCTAAGTGCACATAGTTCTCGAATCTTTGCGGGGTTTATTCACTTTGTTCAATTTGAATTACAACATGAACAAGTTAAATATGGGTTTAACTAAGTTGATGAGAAGGTCATGAAGCCATAGGCTAGAGCGATGATGGCTTTTTCTTCAAGAATTGGACCCAAGCCCAGAATGTTCAAGAAGAAGAAGGGAAATGCAGTACATCAACCTAAGTCCCAACCCAAAGATAAACTCAAGGGAAAATGCTTCAAGTGTGGGAAGAAGGGACATTGGAAAAATGAGTGTTCAGATCTTCAGGCTAAGAAAAACCCTACAGATAACGTTTTCTATCTAGTGTCTGTATTAATGGTTGGATCAACTTTCACTTAGATTGTTGATTCATGAGCCACTAATCATATCTGTAACTCCTTGCAGAGGTTTAGGATGGTTAGAAGACTCCAAAAGGGTGAACATGGACTACGCGTGGGAAATGGAGCACAAGTTTGGGCCCTTGCAATGGGAGAGCTGGAATTTATTTTCGATTGTAATAGAATAGTTAGTTGTTTTGAAGGATATTTTATTTGTTCTTGGTTTTAGACAAAATTTGGTTTTTAGTTGCAAAACTAATAAATCAAGGATATTCTATTTCTTTCCATTTTGGTTTCACTATCAGTAGAAAAGGAAAAGTTATATATACTGGGTATATTTATGAAAATCTATTCTTCATTAATCTTATTAACAATTAATTGAGTAACGCTTAATTAGAACCTTTAAATTGGAAGAGAAAATCCAATATCAATGACTAATATTTTTGGCATCTATGGTTGGTTCATATTAACTCAACCAAGATTCAAAGGTTAATATACGATGGGCTTTTATGCTCATTGATATTGGAATGTTGACCTCAGTATGAATCCTATCTTATGGGAGAAATAATCAAAAGGTCATTTGCCCAAAAGGCGGATAGAACCAAAGAAGAATTGAGTCTTGTTCACATTTATATGTGTGGTCCTTTATCTACACTAATAAGAGAGGGGTTTGAATACTTCATCACTTTCACAGATGATTATACAAGGTATAGTTATGTTTATTTGATGAGATGCAAGTCTAACTCTTTTAACAAGTTCAAAGAATGTAAGGTTGAAGTGGAGCGTCAAACAGGTAAACTAATCAAGACCTTACGATTGGATCCTAGTGGAGAATAACTCCTTGGTGAATTCAAGGACTACATGGTACATCATGGGATAGTATCTCAGCTCTCTGCGTCGGGGATACCCCAACAAAATAGAGTAGCTAAGAGAAGGAATATGATATTGATGGAAGTGGTCCAAAGTATAATGTCTCATGCTACTTTTCCAGTATACTTTTGGGGATATGCCCTAGAAACAGTAGCATATATTCTAAACTTGGTGCCTTCTAAATTAGTACGTAAGACTCCTTATGAGATATGGACGGGCGTAAGCTAAGTCTAAACCATCTCAAGATATAGAGTTGTCCAGCTTATGTACTAATCAAGGGAGACAAGTTAGAATTGAGATTAGAATTATGCTATTTTGTAGGGCATCTAAAAGGTACAAATAGTGGTTACTTTTATCATCCCAATGAGCAGAAAGTACTAGTGAGTAGTAATCCTAGATACTTGGAGGATGAACAAAGTACATCCACAAAAGATTTAACAAGGTTGAAACTCGAAGAGAAGTTATCTTCTGAATCAATTTCTCCTAACATGATTGTCGAACAAGAAGAGGCACAGCCTTAAGAACCTATACAAATGGAGCCTCGTCATAGTGGGAGGATATTTGGGGTTCCAGAAAGATGGATTGGAGAGGCTTTTAACCTAGTCTCCGATCACCAAGAACAAGATCCCACTAGATACGAGGAGGCTATTGCTGATGCAGACCTATGGCATGAAGCAATAAAAGTCGAGATTGAGTCTATGTACTTCAATTAGGTTTAGGATCTTGTAACTTCACTTGAAGGGACAAAAACCATTAGGTAATAGTAGGTTTACAAGAGGAAGAGGGAAGCGGATGGGAAGGTGGAAACCTTCAAAGTTAGGTTTGTAGCGAAAGGATATACTCAAAAAGTAGGGATCGACTTTGAGGAAACCTTTTCCCCTATAGGCATGCTTAAGTCCATCTGTATCCTCCTTTCCATCATATGTCATTATGACTATGTGATATAACAAATGCATGCCAAGACGATATTTTTAAATAGCCATCTTAGTGAAGACATCTATATGTCGCTACCAGAAGGCTTTATTGCTAAGGGCTAAGAACATATGGTTTATAAGCTTAAACAATTCATTTATAGACTTAAGCAAGTGTCCAGAGCATGGAATATTTGTTTTGATGAGACTGTAATGTCTTACGGTTTCATTCAAAATAAGGATGAACTATGTGTGTATAGGAAATTAGGAAATTGGAAGGCATAAATGTAGTTTTTATTGTACTATATGTGAATGACATTCTACTCATTGGAAATGATGTAGGGACATTGTCATCTACTAAGGTTTGGCTATCTAGTCAATTTAGTATGAAGGACATGGGTGAAGCTAGTTACATTCTCTAAATAAAGCTTCTTAGAAATAGAAAGTAGAGAATGTTAGGTTTATCCCAAGCTACATACATTGACAAGATGTTGGTCAAGTACAGACATGAACTCATGGAAGGGGGCATTGATCCCTTGTAGACATAGGTTGTCTTTTTCTTCAAAGGACTGTCCAAAGACTCAAGAACAGAAAGATAGGATGAGTAGGATTCCCTATGCTTTGGCTGTGATAAGTCTGATGTATGCCATGTTGTATACTAGGCCAGATATCTGCTTGGCTTAGTTAACATATATCATTCAAACCCTAGGAAAATTCATTGGTAGGGTATAAATTATATTCTTAAGTATCTCGTAGGTACGAGAGATCATATGCTGGTTTACAAGGCCGATGTCTCGGTTCCTATAGAATGCACGGGCTCAGACTTCCAATCGGATAAGGATAAGAGAAAATCCATTAGTGGATATATCTTCACCTTACCTGAAGGAGCTATTTGATGGAGTGTTAAGCAATCTAGCATTGCTTATTTAACCATGAAAGCTGAGCATGTTGCAATTTTGGAGGCATCTAAGGAAGCAGTTTGGCTCTAAAAGTTCCTTTTGGAACTTGGAGTCATGCCACACAAGGACAAATTGGTTGTGATGTATTACGACAACATAAGTACAGTCTCACAATCTAAAGAACCAAGGAACCACAAAAAGGGGAAGTACATAGACAGGAAGCACCACCCGATCCAGGATTTCATCTAGAGACGGGAAGTTGTGGTGGAACAGATCACCTCAGAGAACAATCTAGCAGATCATTTCACCAAGTCTTTGGTGGAAAGAGTCTTTAGAAGACACTTAGATGCCATAAGGGTGGACACACATGGACTTACTTAGTCTTAGAGTGCAAATGAAAGATTGTTGGAATGTATGCCCTCGTAGACAAGATTTCTGATGTATTTTTTACTTGTATTAATAAAAGTATTTTTCTCAAAATTTATTTGTGTAATTTTCTTTATATTTGTGCATAATTTTATTGGAAAAGACCCACTATGTTTAAGTAAATAGTTCATGTGAATGGAGATTTTTTATAGTAAGGTATGGACCAGGGGATACTTAACAAATAAACTATTGCTCTTAACCAGATGATAAGAATGAAAATGTAATCATGGAAAGGTTATTGTGTTATGAATTCCAAATAGGGAATAGCTTACCTCTAGCTAATGAGTAGTCTACTCATTTCATAACACAAGCATATTTCAAATACGTAGAACATGACTTGTAGTAGTAGTTTCCAAAAGTACTATGTGATAGAAAACCAGACTACTACTACCACAGCGTGGACTTGTACTCTACAACTTGAGTATAAGTTAGTGGTTAAACAAAGCTGGAAATGTATACTTTGAAATACTAAAGTTGAGGTTCTTGAGAAGGACCGATATACTTGTATGTTGGATATATGTGACTGGTTAGTCAAGAGAGACTTATACAAGATAGTATCTACACTATATCTTCCCTTCTAGTTGTTCGAATGATCTAATTATCTAGGGCTCTGGGGAATATGACTTGGATATTGGCTTTAGGGTAGATCTCTTGAAAAGTTAGAATATTTTAAGAAGTCGAGAATCATTAGACTAGAAGCCTAAGGATAGTAGATGGTGTTAGTACACTCTTTACTCTATAAATGAACGGTGATGTATAGAGGGATATTTTAGTCATTTCACCTATGGGTCGAAGACATAGCTAATGCAATATTGTCCTTGGGGTTAATATTTTTTCTTATGGTGATATTAGTAAATATTTAAAATGCAAAACACCTCTTTAGAATGAACAGTATAGAAGAGTTGGGGGTTACCCAAACCTCTTCTTTTGATAACCTTTAGATGTATGAAATATCAAAACACTGGGGTTGGGTTATCTTGCATATGAATAGAAGTCATTGTGTAGAGAAAAACACAATACACGACACTAAAGAAAGAAACCCATGTCTCTATTCTCTCTTTCACGTTTTGCTCTTATTCTCTCTTTTTCATCTTCTTGTCTTTGCTAACTAATAGCAAATGATCAAGAAGGACCAGTTCTCGCCTACGTTGTTTCACCAACATAGATAGGCAGTGGAATATTCTCGCGTACATGCCAAGAAGAAGCTAATGGATCACTGGTTTCTCACTGGAATCGTCGTCGAGACAGGTAGCTGCTCCCGTGATTGGTGCCTCATCTTCTCAACCAAACTATAAAGGACACGTAATGATATTAGTTTTAACCTTCCGCTATGCCGTGTTCTTATATTTTTAGGTCTTGTTTTCGTGTGTGCATGATTCCTCTGTTTTTCCGTTCCAGCAGTTTAAATCTGGCACTCAATGAAAAACCAAAATCGAATCAAAAATAAAAAATAACAAAAATAACAAAAAAATAAAAAATACAAAAATACAAAAATTAGAAATATTCCCAAACTACCTGCACACTAAAGTTAGTGAATATACAAATACAACAAAAGCTAAATCAACAAGATTTGAGTACTCTCGATAGTGCCCGTCCCCGACAACGGTGCAAAAAACTTGATACGTGTTTTTTAGTGTAGAACAAGTTACCAATAACTTACATAATCAATCAAGTTTTAATTAAAATACCAAATACTACAATCACACATATAGGCAAGTTTACCCATCGTATAGTATACGAAATAGTAAGTATTGAATCCACTAGAACTTAGACTCCTACCTTACTTTACCCAAATATTTATTATTTAGCCAATAAAAGAAGAAGAGACTAAAAATGAAAATAAATAAAAATAAAAATAGATATAACTCACGGATGCAATTTCATGTAACTAGACAATTATCTTGAAAACACAAAATTGAATTACATTGCATTCATCACAATTAATTGTCATCTTGGCATCATGAAGGAATAAAAAGATAAATTCCACTTCGTTTGTCAATCCATGGAATCACTATAATTTGATTCATATTAGCAGATTTATCAACCAAGCTAACATAACCAAAACATGCATTAAACTCATCACTATATTTTGATTCAATCAGCAGATTTGCCAATCAAGCTATCCTAACTAAAATATGCATGAATCTCAATTCCTTAAAAATATGAAATTAACTAATGACCCTTTGTCAAGGCAAAATTAACTTAATCTTTGATCACTTAGTCTTATAATCATAACTTCATTGTTCAAGTCTATTAAAATTTGACTATTATGAAATCAATGCAATGAAACTCCTAACATCGTTTTCCAAGTCAATTAGGAGAACTTACATTAATAACCAATGATAACAAGTAATCAAATGCTAAATATAACAATATATTGATAAAAAATTTCAATTAACTCAAAATCTTAATCTCCAAAATAATATCTAATTATAATCAAAATATTAAGCACATCATTGTTAACGAAAAGTAAACAAAGGTTAAAAGATAAAACTCATAGACAAGCCCCTCGTCTTCTCTTGAATACTTCATTTGAACATTGTTCCTTTAAGTGGTGACGGAGTAGCTAGATTGGATCCTTCAAATCACACATTTCTCTTGTATTTTTCTTGTACTTAAAGCCTTCTTGATACCAAAATTTATTTCTTAAGAAGTCTAGTCCGAGTAGAATTCAAAAAATACCAAAATCCTTTGGAAAATATCAAATTCGCGCACAACCACCTTTGGGCAGAGTGGAACTGGCACTGGGTCCAATATGTTTTTCTCCTTAATTTTGCTCTGTTTTTGTTGTTCGACTAGAATGGACCCAACACTAAGTCCTTTGGCTGGTCCTGGCGCTAGGTCTATTTTAGAATTGTTCATTTTTAGCACAAAATCAACTTCAATCTGCACAAATTTGTTAGAAGCACTTTTTACAAGTAAAATGTCAAATAGGGAGGAATGCGCCTAGTTATTATAACAAAAGAATCTCAAAACAACCTCAAATAAATAGTAAAACAATGGAGATTTTAGCCTCTATCACATATCCCCACACTTGAACTTTCACTTGTCCTCAAGCAAACAAGAACTAGACACAAAGCATTTAGAACAAGACAAAACAATTTTGCTAATTTTTCTTTAGCAAATCCATCCACAATAAAGACATAACCTTTTTTTAACCTTTAAACACAAGCTTGTTATTCTATCAACCCTTTCAAAACCTTGTAAACTCATGTATTAAATCAAACAATCCCAATGCCATCAAAGTTAAGTTAAACACGCTTATATCTTGTACAAGAAAATTATCCTACTTCTCAAGCAAAAACATAGATAAGATAAATCATAGAAATCAAGTCATTTAACCAATTCAAGCATTATATGTAACACCCCGCTACCTAGGCCCGCCAGGGCTGGTGATGTCGCCCCGTCCAAATGACAAGGGGTCTTTATAACTAGATCACCCAAATAAAATAGTGGATTAAAATAATACTTTAACTCAAAAATTTATTACATCCCAAGAATAAATCCATGAATTCCCAAACACAAATCCATAAATAAAAATTATCCACTCTCAACTCCCCAAAGCAATACATAAGAATAAATGACAACATTCTCTTCTAAGGCAGATAACACTAGCTACTCATTCCCACAGTAGGATCGACCTAAAATCATGGTAAAAAGAGTGATAAAACAGAAATCTTAGTAAGCCCCATGTGTGAGTTGGGCTAAAAAGACAAAATTCTTTTCATGATGCATGTACTAGCAGTATATCAAAAGTTGTCATGCCTTCTTTACAAATTTAACTCTCACTTCTTGGAAGATAGTAGTGAGAAGTCATGGAGCGAAATGCTCTTAAAATATTCTGTTTGGAAAGATATGAATAATTAAAAGATTTTGAGCTTCGAATAAAATTCCAATGACACTTTAGAACAGTTCCACGAAAATAGCTCATCAATTAAAGCAACTAAGTTAATCTGACACGGCACAGCGGTGGCTCTCAGACCAGGTGAAGCACTTGTCCCCCATTAGGTAGTGAAAGGGCACAGATGTGGCTTTCACTTCTGTGAAGCACTTGACCCCTAACACCTGGCGAAAGGGCACAAAGGTGGCTCTCACTTTTGTGAAGCACTTGACCCCCAACACCTGGTAGGTGTACATCCTACCGAGTGAGATACTCCTCCCTCTCTCACTCAATCCAAACCGGTTGTCCCAATTTCGGCCGTCGGTTCTACCAGAATCCCGTCGCTAGCTAAGGATGGTTCAACCTTCTATACTGACGCCCTGATAAAGAAGAGTCAACCTCTTGGAGGTGGCCACCTGCCGAGAGATATCCCCAGACCAACCAAAGGCTAGTATAAAGGTCTAGCCCCCATTGAGTACTCAACGTTATTCAATCTTCACAATTCATAAGGCTCCAAGGTGGAACCTACAAAATTAGCTCAATATAGTTCCAAACAACATTTTTCAACTTGTACAAAAATTTTAGAAGGCATGGTTTTAAGTCAATAATTTATTCCACAAATTCATAGTGGAGGAGCCACATGCCCAAATAAGTCATGCTACGATTTTCAAAAATTAGATGCATGCCCAAAAATTTATCTCTTGCATATTCAAAACAAATCAAAATGTTTGATGCTTGGCTCCTAAGTCATGCCTGACACATTTTAAAAAATTATAAATCTAGAAGTTTCTAAAAATAGAAGTTTTCTAAATATAGAAAGTTTCCAAAATAAGAAGGTTCCAAATATAGAGGTTTTCAAAATTAGCTACCGTGCTAAAATTTCGTATTTGCAAGAGATACTCATGAACCTTACTTTCAAACCAAGATAATAAAATAAAATCAATTTCATGAATGCAAGGGAACTTACCTTATCCTTAAGCTTAGGGTATGAACTTTAGTAAGTTGGTCCTTACCCTTGACAATCTTCTAAATCTAGCAAAGAGTTCATATAAATTAATCACAGCACTTCTAGATCATCCCAAAAGAAAATCAAGTACAAAATCCACTTTCACAAATAAGACCAACTCAACTCACTATTACCATGATCCTAGTGTCCCAAGCATTAAGGCCAAATAATAAATAAAAAGGGTTTATAAACTAAGTCTAATTTCATATTTAAAATAATTTGTGTTTTGGGAAATAGGTACTAATAAGTTGAATATTTAAATCTCGCTAAAATAATTTAGAGTTTATTTGATAAAGGGTCCAAGGTTATATTAGGTAAAATAATGATGTATTAATAATTAAGTTGTTAGAAAATAATTGATAGCTAAAATTAGTTGAAAATACATTTAATGAGTCTTGCTCGAAAAATAATAAATAAATTTTTAATGGGTTTTGATTAAAAGATAATAATTAAATTTTTAGCAATAAATATTTTACTAATTATAATTATCTCCATAAAAGGTTTTATTTGATTTCATTATTTTAAAAAATATATATATTTATATATATATATATATTATTTTTCTAGCAAAAGCTATTATTTATTTGACTAAAATATCCTTAGTATATATAATAATTCAAATCTACCCCTCCTAGGGTGGTTTTTTTTTCGAAATTACTAGAAGAATCATAATAGGAAATATTTTATTCATGAAATAAAATTTAGCTTAGGGACAGCTAGGTCATGATCATATTTCTATGGCTAACCACAATCATGAGCATATACAATCCTTTAATTCATCAAATCATCCAAATCATGCATATAAGTATAGATCTAGACTTACTAAGGCATGATCTAACTATTACTAGCATAAATATAATCATAGCTTCAATAATCAGACAAGAATATAATTCCTATTCATCATAGATGATATAATCTCTAGCATACTTGATCATGGAGACATACATCAAACCCTAGAACACCATATATTCAACCAAGATAAGCAACTCATGCAAAAATCCCATCTCCAACATATTCATAAATATTTTCATGCTTCAATCTCATCTCATCACAATAATATATACTCAACCCTATTCTTGATTCATCTTCTATCAACATCATCCTAGAAACATGAGTCTAGAATTTAAAAGAAGGGTTAAAAAGGCTTACTTGATTGATGAATACCTTGAAGGAGTTTCGAATGAATCTAAACCCCTATATGCCTAAATCTGTCCAAAGGAGATGAAGGAAGCATGGCCATGGTTGATGAAATCATTCGGCCAAGAGAGAGAGGAGTGTTCGGTCAAGAGAGAGAGAGAGAGAGAGAGAGAGAGAGAGAGAGCAAGAGAGAGAAAAGAGAAGAAGAGAGTCCATTACCATGTTTAAACACATATATATTCATTAGAGATCAAAGATTAACAAAGATGAAGTTGATTGAACAAACCTACCTTGAAGGTATTCATGAGCTTTCACAAAAATTTTGGTTTTTGATCCAAAAGAGCAAGTTGGATTTTGTAGTTTGATGTTAAAAATGGCATGGATGGACTCACAAAAATGAATAGATGAAATCTAGAATTTTTAGAGGTGGTTTCAAGTGATTTGAAGTGGTATTAGGTGAAAGGAAGGAGTAGGTGTTCTTAGTGTACTATATGTTCTTGAAGGTTGAAGAGAATATAGAGCTTTTGGATGGAGGCTGCCGAAATTCTGAAGAGATTAGGGGTGGCCGAATTTCTGTAGGGTTTAGGGAGATGATTTTCTGGTTTGGAAGGGAAAAGGAAAGGCTAGTTATTGAAATCCTTGAAGAATATTTTTGGGAAGCAATTTTGGAAACTAAATATTCAAGGAGATCTTTGATTATTGGATAGCTTTTGGAAGTCTGCCATGGATGAATTTCTGAACAGTGTTTTGGCTGAACGAAAGCTGTTTGAAGGAGGCTAAGGGTGGCTGAAATTCTTAGGGAGGATAATAGAGCTCAGTTAATGAATGTTTAAGGGTGGTTTGTGCAGAAAAGGATGGAGTTTTGGCCAGGATAGAACTAGGAACAAAGCTGGAAATAAATCCTGCACAGGATTTTCGCCCTTGCTGGAATTTTCCTAGGGTAGTTTCGACTGCCACTTCCAGCTAGCTTGCAAGGAGTTTGAAGGAGATTTTTGGGGTCTTCCATGGCTGGTTTCTAGCCTACTTTATGGAGGAAAAATGTGGCCAATATGCTGAGCAAAAATTGGAAGAAAACAGCTTGGTTTCGAACCTCCAAAGCTGCGAATCTGCCCAGAAATTTTTCTGATTTTGCATAGTATTTGTGCAGTCCGAAAATGGCCAGGAAAATTCAGATTTCAAGCTGATCAAAAGGGCCATTTTCTGGCAGCATTTGGAAGGGAATAATGGCAAAGAATTTAGACACCTTGAAGGCACAAGAAGCTGGATAATTTCAGTTCAATACATAAAGGGAAATGAACCTAGTTAGAGTGAATTTTTAGAAAGTTCAATAAGGAATTTAATTCACTTGAAATCCTTCCATTGTTTTGGTCCATAAGATGTCTTTTACTAAGACATTTTGAACCTTCAAAGCCACAACACATTGCTGGAATTTTTCTAGAATAAAACTGGCTTGAACAAAATGAACAAACTAATGAATTAAGAAATAGGAAAAATTAAGGATCAAGAGGAAATGAATTCCCCTTAGGAATTTTGTGTAGAGCAAAAGAGTAGGATTTGAAGACTCATATCATTTCTCTCATAGGAAAACATCTCTACCCTACTCCAAACACCACTAAGGCCGATAATGATACTTCCCAAGCAAAAATAAAATTTATTCATGCTATAGCTCTAATGATGGAATTTGAACCCAAGACCTCAAGAATTAATTCTAAGGCTCTAACCACTACACCACAACAACTCTTGTTCTTATTTCCTCTCTAAAAATATTTTCGTATTCAATCCTCAAGCTATCTCCATTTTTCCACCTTGGGCAAAAATTACCAGTTTGCCCTTCCCACTCAATAATCACAATCAAGCCCTCTAGACTATAAAACACAAATTCAATGCACATAAAATCATATAAAAATATATTTAAACATGAAATAAAATATGATATGCATCCCAACCCCCTTACTCTAAGGTTGGTTTCAACTAGGGTTTCACATTATAAACTTAAATTTACTTAACTCAAGTTAGTGAAACAAGGAAAACACTTCTCTCTCTCTCTTTTTTTTTCCTCTCAAAATTTTTTTTCAATGACTTAGGGAATTGATAGTCTCAAGTGAATGGATTCCTCTTCAGCAATTGTCCTTCAACATATTTTTTCTTTGCTTTTTCTTGTCTTTTTGCCTTTGGGATAATCTCAATAGAATACAGCGAATACACTTGCTACTTCTCCCCATATTCACCCCTTTTTATGTAAAAGGTCTTCAAAGATTAAAAATAAGAGCATTTCTTTTTCAACTAAATTCTTTTTATCCCGTAACAATGATTTTTTTTACACATTATTTTTTTCACATTTTTTTCCTCGCATTCTATATTCACAACTCAAAGTCAAGCAAATTTTTAATCCATAATACAAGAATTAGTCAACAACTCTTCCCATATTTCATCATTTCATCCTTATTCAAACTCAAAGAATAAAACAAAACTCAAATACCAAATATAACCAAGGTGAACTTAAATTCTCAAGACATAGCAAAATTCAACTTAATACAAAAGTTTAATTTTTAAATAAAAATCCAACCCTAATGAATGATAAATCCATATCCAAAATTAGTAAGAAAATCATCACTTCATTATAGACAAATAAACTCAATTTAGCTCCAAAATCTCAAAACTTCCAAATTTTCAAATTTTAATTTTTCAACAAATTGTTTATTACCCTAAAAGCACCAAGATCATAGATAAAAATTTGGACAAAGAATATTACTAAATCACTCTCCTACACTTAAACCGGACAATATCCTCATTGGCCAAAAGTTAACACAATAAAGTATCTCCAAAGGGACCAAAAATGATAAAGGAGCGATAAAAAGTTAAGCGATACTCCCCAAGTTTAATAAAGCTCCAATAGATATAAAAACGTGAAATAGATAGAAGAGGTTATCCAAGAGGACTTTATTCCGACTTGCAAAAGAAAACACAAATAAAATCACAAAGAAAATAATAATAAAAGAAAGACACATGTAAATAAATGAAAACAAACTAATGAAAAATTCTAATAACAACCCTAACAAAGCAAATAAAGACACGACTTATTCCACCACACTTAAGATGGACAATATTTTCCTTATTTGCAGAGGAAAAAGACACTTAACCAACAAAGGAAAACCCAATCTAAGATAAAGAGACAAACTCTTTCCACTCATCATGCTTTCTCATCAAACCTTTGTAAAAGAAATTAAAGTTCATTGAAAAAGGTAGGTATGATGAATGTAGAAAGAAGGGAGGTTTTTGAAAAATGTCTTGTTCATGAAAATAATTTTTCTCAGTAAAACAAAACACATTAACCTTATTCTCTAACATTCCTTTAGATACACAAATATATTTTCCAACATATGAGTGCTCATGGTATCCAAATAATGCATCAATCTTGAAATAAAAAATTTTCCCTTCAAAAGATGTGTCACAATGAAAATTCCCTCTTAAACTTAGCAATTGAGTTCTTAAATATGGGATTAAGAAATCCTTACTTTACAATGCATCTACAAATACCAAGTTACTTCCCTTTGAATGGGGTGAAAGATAGAAATTGTCACAATGCTCCAAGGACCTTATATGATGTAGCGTTGAAAAGTCCAACTCCTTGAGGCATGTCAAACTAAACACATCATCAATTGGAACATCATTCTCTAAGAGGTAGGAGGAACCTAAGAAATCATATGACAAAGAGAAATTACAATTATTAGCATATAGTGTAGAATTGAATACTTTTCTTTCCACGTTGGACAATTGTTTCTCATTTCCTCTCTCCTTTTCTTGGGGATTCTCTTGTGCAAGTGTTTGGGTCTTTATGGCATTTTCAACCAACTTAGCTAATTGTGTTCTTTGATGGCTCATTCATTGGGAAGATTCTTCGTACCCCCTATGAAACATGTTTGTGTTGGCGACAAAAGATTTAATTGAAGCTTCAAGTGACGTCTCAAAAAAAAGCATTAATCCAAGCTTGCAACCTTGCCAACGTATCATCATTATAGTTCCTTTGATATTGTGCCCGTGAATAATTCTTCATGAAGATGTTTGAGTTGGAATGTATGCCCTCTTAGACTAGGTTTGTATTGTATTTTTTACTTATACCAATAAAAGTATTTTTCTTTGAATTTGTTTGTCAAAATTTCTTTATATTTGAGCACGATTTTGTTGGAAAAGAACAATTGTGTTTAAGTAAATGGTATATGTAAATAGAGGGTCTTTCACAGTAAGGTATGAACCATGGGATACTTAACACATAAACTATTGTTATTAACCAGATGATGAGAATGGGAATCTCATCCTGGTAAGGTTATTGTGTTATAAATTCCAAATTTGGAATGGCTTACCTTTAGCTAATGAGTAATCTACTCATTTCATAACATAAGTGTATTTTGAATAGTAGAATAGGACTTGTAGTAGTCATTTCTAAAAGTAATATATGATAAAAACCCAAACTACTAATACCACAACGTTGACATATACTCTACAACTTAAGTATAAGTTGGTAGTCTAACGAAGCTAAAAATGTATGCTTTGATATAAAATAGTTGAGGTGTTTGAGAATGACCAATATAATTGTCTATTGGGTATATGTGACTAGTTAGTCAAGACAGACCTGTACAAGATAGTGTCTACACTATATCGCCCCTTGTAGTTGTCCAGATGATCTAATTATCCAGGGCCGTGGGGAATATAATTTGGATATTAGCTTTAGGGTAGCTCCCTTGGAAAGCTGAATTATTCCAAGAAGTCATGGATTATTGGACTAGAAGCCTAAGGACGGTAGTTGTCGTTTAGAGAGGTGTTCGTACACCATTTCCACTCTAAATGAATGGCGATATGTAGAAGGGTGTTTTAGTCATTTCACATGTGGGTCAAAGATATAGCTAACGCAGCATTGTTCTTGGGTCAATATTTTCTTACAGTGATATTAGAAAATATTTTGAATGAAAAATATAGCTGTTTATATAGAAATAGTACTTTGGTCATTTTAGTGGCCAAGGCGATATACCTTTTTGGTCGTTAAAATAGCTCGCAAGTCCTAATTATATTTGGTCGAGGAAATGGTCACACTGGATAAGGATTTAATTTTATTTAGGAAGTCTAATTTATTTTTTGGACTGGAATAAAATAAATAGAATGAGAGAAATTAAATTTATTATCTAGTTTCATTGTTTAATTAATTATTCTGGGCTTAAGCCCAGATTGAATAATTAGAACAATTTACCATCGTATAGCATAGGGAACAGCAAGTATACCAAAGATAAAATCACACATATTGGCAAGTATACCCATCGTATAGCGTAGGGAATATCAAGTATCGAATATACCTTACTTTATCCAAATCTTTATTGTTTTGTTAATAAAATAAGAAGAAACTAAAAAGAAAATTAAATAAAGATAAATATTGATCTAACTCAAGGATGCAATTTTATGTAACTAGACAATTATCTTGAAAACACAATATTGAATTACTTAGCATTCATCACAATTAATTATTGTCTTGGCATTATGAAGGTATATAAAGATAAATTACACTTCGTATGTCAATCTATGGAATAACTATATTTTGATTCATATTAACAAATTTGTCAGTCAAACTAACATAACCAAAACATGCATTAAGCTCATCACCATATTTTGATTCAATTAGCGGATTTGTCAATTGAGCCATCCTAACCAAAATATGCAAGAATCTCAATTACTTAAAAATATGAAATTAGCTAATGACCCTTTGTCAAGGCGAAATCAACTTAATCTTTAATCACTTTGTTGTATAGTCTTAACTTCATCGTTCAAGTCCATTAAAATTGTACAATTATAAAATCAATGCAATAAAACTCCTAACATAATTTTCCAAGTCAATTAGGAGAACTTGCATCAATAACCAATTATAACAAGTAATCAAATACCAAAGAAAATAATAGATTGATAAAAAAAATCCAATTAACTCAAAATTATAATCTCAAAAATAATATCTAATTACAATCAAAATATTAAACATATCATTGTTAAAGAAAAGTAAAAAAGGATAAAACTGATAGACAAGCCCTTCTTCTTCTCTTGAAAACATCATTTGAACAATACTCCTTGAAGTGGTGATTGAGTAGCTAGCTTGGATCCTTCAAATCACAGCTTTCTCTTGTGTTTTTCTTGTATTTATAAGCATTCTTGATACCAAAATTCGTTGCTTGAGAAGTCTAGTCCAAGTAGAATTTAAAGAAAATACCAAAATCCTTTGAAAAATACCAAATTCACGCACAACCGCCTCTGGGCAGAGTGGACCTTGTGCCGGGTCCAGTCAGGCCACCTGGTACCGGGTCCAATCTATTTTTCACCTCAATTTTGCTCTGTTTTTATGTTTGACCAGAATATACTAGGCACTTGCTCCCTTGGCTGGTCCTGGCGCCAAGTCTGTTATGGAATTGTTCATTTTGAGCTCTAAATCAACTTAAATCTACACAAATTTGTCAAAAATACTTTTTACAAGTAATATGTCAAATAGGAAAGAATATGCTTAGTTATTACAACAAAAGTATCTCAAAACAGCATGAAATAACTAGTAAAATAATGGTGACTTTAGCCCCTATCACTAGTGCCGTCTGAAAGTAATGCATAGTTTGCAATTAAATCTACTATTTATAAAACAAGAATAATCAAAAGATAAGTTCAAAAAGCAGTAGATAAAAAAAGAATGACATAAATAGCTTTCTTGCTAGCAGCTGCACAAAGGCTTCCATATGTGTACTAACTAGCCATACTTATTTTGCTAAGAGAAACTGCAAGCAAAATGATACTTCTCCTAGTTGCACTATTAATCTTCACTACAATGCAAAAATTAAATGGACCTAAAAATATCCTCCAAAAAGTAATCTAGAAATAAAATAGCCTCAGAAACTCCACAGGTGTGTGCACCTTAGGAATCTACTTCTACTGCAGAAAGTTTGAGAAGAAGGAATAGAAAATAGCTAGTGTTTTTCTGCTACATGCTTGGGGAGAATCTAATCGCATCCTTTACACCATTGTACATCTATTTAATCTTGTTAGCCCATTTTTCTTTCAAATGATAAGTAAAGCCACTGTTAATCACAAATGGGTACTCCACCAGTGTAACAGGTACACAGTTCTTTGGAACTCAAAGTCACACACACACAAAGCTATGAAAAGCTCTCATTTCTCTTCAATTCAACAATAACCAAAAGATAGCAAGACACTTTCATTCTTTATTCTTATGCATAAATTTGTTATAACTTTTCCAAGAAATATGAGATCTATCATTTTTATTGACATAAACCATCAAGATCCAAATAAAGACTGGCTAAAGAAATTAGATAAAGCTTTGAGCACATGAACAGTACTATATTATTTCAACAATTTATTGACTAACAAGTCTTATGAAACTGAACCAATAAAAAAATTGTTCATTTTCATTCAAGCAAAGCAAAAGACCCCAAGATCCTAGAGAAGAAAAGAGCTAAACTAGAAAAGAAATACAAAAAATGTAGAGAAAACAACTTTCTATTTTCCATTTTGACAAAAAATCATATGGTGAAAAGAAATACAGAAGTTCATGGATTTTCCCAAGCAGAAGTGTTGTACCAAAAATTGTAGAAAAGCATGGTCTGGGAAACCTACAGAGTAGAGATGCAAATCTAAATCATTATGCCAATAAACCATGGAACTGTACACGCATGCAACTGTACTAGTCATATTCCTTATTTCCCATATCTTTTTGAACTCATATTAGTTAAATACATCTTCTGTTAAAATTCAAAATAAACATACTGTATTCTTTACAAAAAAAAAGACTACATGCCAGTCCCCAAAATTTTCTTAAGCCTAGCTAAAAGATGCATGTTATACATAAGTTGAGAAGTATGAAATAGATAGGATCAGCAATTGCTTGTTGGTGTTATACCAAATTGGATTGAGGTGCTGCTAGTTATAGACTGTTTAAACTTATTTGACTAGAAAACTCACATAATATAGCAACACTGCCAAACCAGGGAAACACATAACCCCATAAGCTGAATCATTTTTTACATTAGAGTAGTCCTAAAAAAACATATATGTGAGACTTTGAACAAAATTCTGCTTAAAAAACAAAAAATGCTTATGATTTTATAAGAGACAAAATAGAATCCATCAACATGTTTAATTAAATACATAGGAAATAAATGAATACAAAATATAAATATGTCCCAAAATATATACCTTGGAGTTGGAGGATAAAATGATAGACATATGTGCCAAAGAAAAGCTTCCCTTACTTTCTAGTTCGTGCAATGATCTTTGGAAAAGGAAAACATAATAGCTTAAACGACATCTTACTTTTCTGTTATCATGTCATCCCCTTAGTTCTACCTTAAACTAAACTTCAATCCAATAACTGAAATTCCATTTCTTGAATTAAGCCGCAACATCAACTTCAGATGAAGAAACATTAGTTACAGGTATAGTTAGCTTTACCTTATGAATTGTATAAAAGGATTCTAGATATCTACACTATGAATCTACATCATTCAAGTTATACAAGGGTTTAAGTAGGTCTTGGAGAACTATAACATCATAAAGTGCTACAGTCATTCCTCCACTGGTTAAAGGATGCTACATGTTGAAAGCATCACCCATTAAGAGTGCTCTCGGTCTAGGAATTGGCGTTACTAGCGTGCTTCTGTTTGGTATTGTTCTAATATTCTTGATGCATAATTTTGAGTGTATTGATGTGTCTGAATCTGGGTATAAAAATCATATAAAAAGAAGCACATTCCCAATCATGTTAAATTAAAACATTAACCTCAAATTACATATATATGCAAGCGTACTCATCAATAGGCATAGCATAGGGTTTAAAACGAGTATTGATCCTCAAGAAACAAGTATGCATTAATAACTTTTCTTTCATTCTTTAACCGACTTAATAAAGGGAAAAAGCATAAAAATAAAAATAAAATAAAATAAAAGAATATATACTTGTCAAGAATAGATAATTTTATAACTCAAGCCATTATATTGACAAACATAACCTTAAAGTACCAAATCATTATCATAACTAATCACTCTCTTGGCATCATGAAGGATTAAGATAGATTCACTTCTTTTTCAATCCAAGAAATCACTATCTTAATCTCGTAATCAACATGATTTGTCTAGAAGATAGTGATTTCTTGTAATTTGTCTAGAAGATAGTCAATAGAAAGAAACAACAAATTAATCTCGTAATCAGCATAAGTAATTAAATACCAAGAATAACAATCAATTAATCAAAAGATCAAAGTAACTCTAAAAATCATGAATACCAAAAATAATGTCAAATTACAATAAAGCAATTAATACATCATTATTCAAGAAAAGAAAACAAAGTTAAAAGAAAGCACTCATAGACAAGCCTCTTTCTTCTTTCTTCGTAGACCCTCTTATACATTCCTTCTTGATTTTGAGTGAATTCCTCCTTCAATTTGAGTGATTTGATGTTTTGATCCGCGAATTCCTCTATTTTTCTTGTGTTTTTCCTCTATTTATAGGCTTTAGAAGTGCCTAATCCACCCCTCTAGGGTTTCTTCCCGAATAGAAGTAGGAAAGTACTAAAACTCTGGAAATTGCCAAAAAATGCACACAAAAATCGAGGCACTACCTCAGTACCAGTGCACAACCGGTGCTGCCTATCTTGCCTAAGGCCGGCATCGGTTATGGTTTGTTTCTCCGTCCGTTCATTAATTTTTCTTGATTTTCGTGCCAACCCTTCCAGATTGCTACTTGCACCACCTCTGAGCTCCCAACCGACGCCGGCTATGTTTTGTTCGGCTCTATTTCACTTAATTTTTATCACCTCAAAATGCATGCCAACAACATGTGGCTGCGCACCAGTTCTCTTGTCCAGGCCGACGCCGCCTCAATTAAGTTTAGCGACGTTTTACCTTATTTTACCCTAAAATCTGAAATAATGCACAAAATACCTTTCCAGGGGTAAAATCTCAAATATGAAGAAATATGACCAATTATTGCACAAAATGTATCACAAAATGGCCTCAAATAATTAGAAAATATATGACTAATTTGGGCCCTATCACATTCCTCCACACTTAGCTTGTTTCTTGTCCTCAAGTAAAGTATCAAAGACAAGTAGGAAAACACATGATTTCCTAAAATCACTCACTCAATTTCAAAATAATATTCCCAATGCTTTCTTTATTCAAGACAACAAAACATATGCTACTATTCCTTTCATAACAAATGCAAGACTTGTGTAAGTGAGGAATGACTTGTAGAACCATCTCAACACTAAACATCATTCTCAAACCATTAGAAAGAAGTTAGTTCAAAAGAAATATGCATTTTATAAGCTTACGTTTCATACACTCTTTCTACTAATCTGAGACATATCATGATTCTACTTAGATTAAGTAGGATTTTTAAACTTGTAATGTAAGACTAAAGGGTTTGTAATGTAGCTGTCAAATGAAGGATATAGAAAATCAGATATCAAAGAAGACGGGAGTTTGCAAGAAAAGGATAAACAACATGTACCAATAAATTTCAAACTTTTCTTGCTCTCCTATCACCAAACCAATTAAAAACTCATAACCTTGTATAGCAATCATATCACAATTCACGCAAATCTTGCATTCTTTTCCTCAATAATTCTTAACTCATCATTCATATTGCACAAGATCATCAAAAATTCAAGCAATTTTAATTCCAATTCTCTTCCTATGCTCTTCTTTTCTTTCTCTTTCAGCTTTTCTTTTTCTTTTTCTTTTCTTTTCAAATGCTGCTTTTGTTTGTTTCTTAGTTTTTTTTCTTTCAACATTTTCTAGCAGCCTTTTGTTATTCTCAATCTTTCTTCCTCTTTTCTTCCTCCTTTCTACTTTTACAACTCCAACTCAACAATGATGCATGACTGAAAGTAACAAGTCATGACATTTACACTAGTATTTTCCCTCACACTTCTTCTACTTGTACTTTTATCCATCAAGAACAATCAAAGATTTGGAAGAATTATCAAACTCTCAAAAAGAAGTAATGGACAAAGTATGATAACGGGTTTTAAGAAAGAAATTAACAACTTAGGCTCAAAATAGGCACTAGGGATAATATAAAATAGGTAGGCTTGAAAAGCTCAAACTTTCCAAAGAAGGCCTATTACCGTCATCCCTAAGTTAAATTATGAATGTCTTTCTTATTTCGCCTCGAGAGGTATTCAACTAAGTTCTAGAATGCTCAATGAATCTTAGTAGAAAAATAGGTTTAAACAATGTAAAGTATTTTTTCAAGAACTAATTAGTCCAAGTACGTGAAAAAAGTTATGCATAAGCCATAAATGATATAGAACATATGCTCTATGATCTAGTACAAAGACGTGCATGAAAAAATACATCTTGAAAGCTCAACAAAATTAGAAAAAATTTTGAAAAATCTGCTCAAAAAGTTCAAAGAAGAATGTCAAGATAAATAAAGCATAGAAGAATTCCCATTCTAACCAATTCCCCATACTTAAGATGAAAAATATTTTCCTTATTTGAGAGAGGGGAAAAAAAAAACTTAACAAAACCAAATACAAAGAAAAAATACAAACTCTTTGCACTCATCATGCTTCCTTATCAAACCTTTGGAAAATAGATTAAAGCTCCAAGTAGAAGATAGGTAGAATGAATGTAGAAAGAATGAAGGATTTTGAAAAATGGATGGTTCATGAAAATGATTTGTCCAGCAAAGCAAAACACATAAACCCCATTCTCTAACATTCCTTTAGACACATAAATATCTGCTTCAACATATGAGTGCACATGGTATCTGACGGATGCATCAACTTTGAAATCACCACTTAACCCTTCAAAAGAATTTTTACAATTAAAAATCCGCTTTAAACTTAGTATTTGAGTTTTTAAAGACGGGATTGGGAGATCCTTACTTTTCAATGCTTCTACAAAATACCAAGTTACTATTGGGTATCTCACGCATAAAATATATAGCACAGCGGAAAAATAAAACGAGATACCAACCCAGGATCCACATATGTGTGGAAAACAGGACATCAAGAGTTGACAGGTAATAGCTTTTTACCTTTCTTTGATCGTCTGAAGAACAAAAATTTTCTTCTTCAAGTCGAGGCATGATCCAGCAATCCTTTTGATCAAATACCATGAGAGTTAAATGTCCAACTACTATAATCATAGTGTGTGATTATCTCTAACAGAAATCAACATGGAGGAACACTCAAGCACCAAGATTTCTGTGCTAACAGAAACAACAATGGCGGCTAGGATTATGATCAATATCAACGAGAGAGAGAGAGAAGAAAGATGTCGTGAGTTGCCCTAAGGTTTGGAGTTATTTTTCGTGTCTTACACTCTTAGAAATGTTGTGCATATATCCTTTATATATTACACGAAATATGCCAGAAAAATTGTGAAACCCGAGCTAAAACCAACCATAGAGTAAGGGGGTCGGGATGCATATCATATTTGCTTGCATGCATAAATATATTTTTGTATAATTTCATGTGCTAAGATGTGTGATTTGTAGTCTAGATGGCTTAATTGTGTTTATTGAGTAAGAAGGGCAAAACAATAATTATTGCTTGAGGTGAAAATAGGGAGATAGCTTGAGGATCAAATATGAAAAATATTTGGGAGAGAAAATAAGAACAAGACTTGTTGTGGTTTAGTGGTTAGAGCTTTGGAATTAATTCTTGAGGTCTTCGGTTCAAATTCCATCATTGGAGTTTTAGCATGATTAAATTTTATTTTGTGTAGGAAGGCTATATTTCGACCCTTACATGCTTTAGGGAAGAGTAGGAGTGTTGTCCAAGGGGAGAGATGATAGAGATGTCCTAATCCTACTCTTGTGCCCTACAAAAATTTCTAAGGGGGTTCATACCCTTCTTGATCCTTAGCTTTCCTTACTTCTCAATTCATTAAGTTGTTCAATTCATCTAAGCTAATTCTATTTTCAGAAAATTCCAGAAAAGTTCTGAGGCTTTGAAGGTTCAAAAATGTCTAAGTGTGAGACATCTTGTTGGCCAAAAATGGGGAGGAGTTGTGGAAGGTTCCCAAGAGAATTAATCTCCACGGTTGAACCTTCAAACTCCAACATAAGTGTGTTCACCTTTTTCATGTAGTAATATAGAAATTTTCCAACTTCTTGTTCAGTCAAAGTGTCAAAAATTTCAGCCATCTTTTCGTCCCAAATGCTGCCAGAAAAATGACCATTTCACTTAGCTTGAGGATTGAACATTCCAGCCAAAACCGAGCTGCTCAAAAAACTGTGCAAACCAGAAATTTTTCTAGACAATTTTCGCAGCATTGGTGAGCCAAAACCAAGCTGTTTCTTCCAGTTTTTCACCCAGCAACTAAACCTCGTTTTTCCTCCATAAAGAAGGCTGGAAACTAGCTTTGAAGGACCTCTGCATACCCCTTCAAACCTTGTATGAACTGACTGAAAAATGGCAGCAAAATCTACCCAGAAATTTCCAGCAAACCATGCGAAAATCTATTTAGGATTTTCCAGCTTTGCTTTTTCTTCAGCCTTGTCTGAAACTTCCACCATTTTTCTATACAAACTCCCCTTGAACAGCCATGAACTGAGCTTCATCATCTCCCCCAGCATTCTACTGAAAAACCAGTCCTATGGCTGCTCCTAAAATATCTCCATCAATCACTCCAATCAAGCCATTGATTGAAGACCAAAATTCCAGCAAAAATATTCAGTAAACTACTATAAATCAACCCTCCTACGACCAGAAAATCCCTTCACCATTGTCCACCATATTTCAGCCACCCTAATGCCCCATCAAACAACACTCTTCTTAGTAGAAAATCAACCCTCCAATAACCAGAAAATCCCTTCACCATTGTCCACCATATTTCGGCCACCCTAAAGCCCCATCAAACAACACTCATCTTAGGAAAATTCTAGCAAGCCAATCGGCCATTGTAGCTTTTCAAAAGCTCTCCATCAACCAAGATCTTCCTACCATATTTGTTTCCAAAATTGATTTCCTAAATTATTCTCTTTGAAGTTCAAACAACCAGCTTTCCTTTTCCTCTCAAATCTGAAAATCCAATTACCAAAAACCATTCAAACAATTCGGCCACCCTATTCCCATAGAATTTCAGCCAGCTTCATCCAAATTCTCTCCATTCTCTCCAACCTTCAAGAACACCAAGAACACCTACTAGTATCCTCACATCTAGGACCACTCCAAACCTCTCCAATCTTCTCCAAAAACTCTAAATCACACCTACTCAACCCCTTGAAACAACTTCTGGAATTTTTAACATCAAATACCGAAATCCAAGTCTCTTTTTTGGATAAAAAACTAGAATTTTCTTGAAGGCTCAAGAACACCTTCAAGGTAAGCATGATCAATTATCTCCATCTTCACTCATCTTCAACTCTTAATGAATATATATACCTATATATATATACCTATATATATATATATATATATATATATATATACACTAATGAACTCTATTTCTCTCTCTCTCTCTCTCTATCTTTCTCTGCCGAATGGTTACTTCAACCATGGCCATGTTTCCTTCTTCCTCCTTGGACGAATCAAGCTGTCGACGCTAGAGGATTATTTTGAAACTCCTTCAAGGTCGTCATCTTTCAAGTAAGCCTCTTCAACCTTCTCTTTAAATTCTAGATTCATGTCTGTAGGATGATATTAAAATGGGATGGATTATGATTAGGGCTTGAGCATGTGTTGTTGTGTTGGAGTTGAGATTGAAGCATGAATAAATGTGTTTGTATGATGTAGATGGGATTGAGGCATGAGATGATTTGTCTTGGTTGATTGTATGGCATTTTTAGGGTTTGTTGCATGTCTTCATGTCGTGAGTAGTATGAATGATCAAGCATGTTAGAGATTAGGTCACCTTCGGTGAATAGAGTTTTGTGATTATGTATGATTGTTAAAGCCATGAATATATTTATGTTAGTAGAGTTTGGATTATGTCTTGGTAGATTGGGATCTATGTTTTATTCATGATTTGGATGTTTTATTGATTGATGTAGTGTGTATATTCATGATTATGGATAGCAATAGGAAATATGATCATGAACTTGTTGTCCCTAAGCTAATTTTATTTCAATGATAAAATGATTAAAACTATAATTTCTTATAGTGATTTCGAAAACCCTAGGGAAATGCGGATTTGGACTATTATATAAAATAATGATATTTTAGTCAAATAAATAATGACTTTTATTAAAGAAATAAAATATATAGATTTTATATAAAATAAAATATATAGAAAATAATAATATCGAATAAAGTTTTTTTATATAATTATTCATAATAGATAAAATATTAATTTTGTAAGTCTTATATTCATAAATACTATTAAAATTTATTTATTGTTTTTCAATCAAAACCCATTAAAATTTACTTACAACTAATTTTAGTTACTAATTATTTTTCAACAACTAATTATTAATGGATTAGTATTTTAAATAATTCCATCTAGGTCCTAGGACCCTTCATCAAACAAATCCTAATTTATTTATAGCAAAATTTAAACCTTCAGCTTATTAATACCTATTTCACAAACTCTAGTAATTTTAATATCAAGCTAGATTTATTTTATAAAACCTTTTATTTATTATCTGGCCTTAATGCTTGGGATACTAGGGTCATGGTTGTAGCAAGTTGAGCTAGGATTATTTGTGAAAGTGAATTTTGGCTTGAGTTTAATTATGGCTCATGTTTAACCCAGGCGGGGTTAGGTCAGCAGTTGGAGACCATTATTTTGAGAAAGGATTAGGTAAGCTCCTACATAAAACTTGTTTGATGCAAAATGGTTATTATGGCAAGCCAAATGTGGAGTGCGTGGACACTCACTTCTGTAAAGGCAATTGAGGATTGTCTCTTTTCTCATTTCAGGCAAACAATTATTTGGAAATCAAGGGGTAATTTTACTCAAACCCTAAAACTCTTTCTAAAAGCAGTTTTGCCCTAAACTTTGGAAATCCTTAATTGCCATTTTCAAGTGGAGCTATGATTTATTCATTTTCCCCCAAGTGGGATAAATTACATTGAGTACTCAATAAGGGCGGATTGCTAGGACTAGTCTTTGAGGGGTTAGGGTAAGTCTCTCAGTAGGTGGCCACCTCTGAGGGGTAAGTCCTTCCCGGATAAGATGTCAGTTCAATAGGTCGTACTCGGTCCGAGCTAGCAGTTTTCAGTCAAGTGGACTGTGTGTTGCTAGAATGGACAACCGATTTTGTTTGGGTGTAGAGATGGAGGAGTATATCACCCTGTAGGCCGATCACCTACATTTTGTCAATCTACACAAAGTATGACATTTCACCATTGTATGGTTATGGGGCCCAATATGTGGTAACCTATGACCACCCTTTTTGAGTGATTGATTTATTTGTACATGTATGGTTGGAAAAGGCAAAACGCCACTCCTGATTTTGACTATTGTTTATTGCTTGCCAGTATTTTTCTTATGAAATTCTTGCACCTTGCATTCATGGACTGTTTTCTCTAAACACTTAAAGTACACACGGACTTACAGAGATTTTCATCTCATCACCCGTTTTACCATGATTTCAGGTCGATCCTGCTGTGGGGATGAGTAGCTATTGTTGCCTACCTTGAAAGATATTTTGTTATTTATTTTATGTAATGTTTTGAGAGTTGAGAGTGAAAATTTTTTATTTTGAATTGCTTCATGAATTTTTGGGGTGTAATTAGCATTAAATTTTTAAGGTATTGTTTTATTTTTATTGTGTGTCCTAGTTATAAAGACCTCTTATCCTTTGGACATGGCGACATCCCCGCCCTGTTGGGCCTAGGCAGTGAGGTGTTACAAGTGGTATCACCGACTAGGTTTAGGTAAATATTAATAGTATATGTTCTATTTATTTAAGTTCAAATCCTTATCTAATCTATCTTGTTTATGCTGTAGGATGGTTAGAATGCTTAGAACTGCGAGGAAGGGGCAGCAATGGCTTCCTCTTATACATATCTACCTAGAAGACCTTCCAGTACCTCAGCTTGGTCCTCAGCCAGTTATTCCGCTGGAAGATAGCAGTGATGATGAGGTCCCGATCCATGAGCCACCCCTAATCCCAGTGATAGATATAAGTTCTGACAGTGAAGATTAGGTGATAGCCGTGGAGCATGTTCCCCATCTTCCTAGTCCTGTAGTGGATTTATTAGCAAATAGCGATGACTCGGGGGAGATAGATTATGAATCTCCACCTAGGCCTTCTTTCGTTCCTCCTCCCAGCCGAGTTGAGCCCGAGGAGAGTTCTAAGCAACCTGGGAAGGAGCCAATGGAGAGGTTTGCCAGTGGGTTTGGGGTAGACTTCTCTAAGAACTTTGGGGGATAGTTGTATGAGGCTGATCTTGAAGATTCTGATGAGGACTTGTGGGGCTAAGAGCTGTTATGATTAGGATGTTTTATTTACTGCTTTTCATGAACTTCTATGTTAAGGATTTTCTTTTTGTTTACTGCTTTGATTCCAAATTTATGCAAATAAGAGTACTTAGAGTACTCTATGGTTTGAAAAAATTTTATGCAATCATTTACACAAAAACTTGCACATGATTTTCTTTTACTTAAACCCGGTGTGAATGCATGCTCAAAATATTTTAAACTTGAATGCATACACTCATCATCTGGGCATGGTTTAGCATGGCACCCAAGCACCGTGTAGCCACATCAAGTAGAAGGAATTCGGAGGCAGAACTTATGGCACCGGAATGCAGTCACCCCACCGAGGAATTAAGAGTTTGCTAGATTTGAAAATGGGGTCAAAAACACCTGTTCAAGTGACAATAGGGCAAGCTTTTCGCCGAGTTTAGCAAGTGTGAATTTTGGCTGGATAGTGTAGCATTTCTTGGCTACGTGGTGACCAAGAAGGGAATCAAGGTAGATCCAGCAAAGGTTGAAGTAGTGTCAAACTGGAAGCAACTGGAGAACATTACTGAGATTTGAAGTTTTTTGGGATTGGCTGGTTACTACATGAGGTTCATCAAAGGGTTCTCGACGCTCGCATCGCCTATGACCCGACTACTGAGAAAAGATGTTCAATTTGTGTGGAGTGAGAAATGTGAGAAGAGTTTCTAAGAATTAAAGCGAAGACTGATGACTGCGCCAGCATTGAGCCTGCCAAAGGAAGATAAGCCTTACACGTTGTATACCGATGCCTCGAAAGAAGGATTGGGAGCAGTATTGATGCAAGAACAGAAAGTGATTGCTTATGCTTCTCGGAAGTTGAGATCTCATGAAGTCAACTACCTTATGCATGATCTGGAGCTGGCAGCCATTGTGTTCGCCCTAAAAAATTGGCGACACTACCTATACGGAGCTGAATATTACATATTCACAGACCACAAGAGTCTGAAATACATATTCACTCAGAAGGATCTGAATTTGAGGCAATGAAGATGGATGAAATTCTTGGAGGAGTACCGTTGTTCGATCAATTACCATCCCGGGAAGGCCAACGTTGTAGCTGACGCCTTGAGTAGAAAAGTTAGTATGGCCAGAATAAGAGTGCAAGAAATTCAGGTGGTTCAGGAAGTGTTGGACAGAAGGGTGGAAGTGCAAGAGAAGAGAATCGTTGTTAGCAACCAAAAGTTGGTTCCAGATCTAAGACGGGAAATCGTGGAAGCTCAACAAAGCAACGCAGAGTTTTAGCTTTTCAAGGACAAGAAGCTTAAACGACAAGGTAGTGAATTCCGGCAAGACGAAGAGGGAGTTTTACATTTCAAGGATCGGTTGTGTGTACCCGGAGAGCATCAACTAAAGGACAAAATTTTGGAAGAGGCCCACAAGAGTAAGTACGCCATTCATCCGGGGGAAGTTAAGATGTACCAGGATCTGAAGAGGACCTATTGGTGGCCCGGACTAAAGCGGGATGTGGTTAAGTATGTCTCGACCTGTCTTACTTGTCAAAAAGTCAAAGCAGAGCACAAGAAGTCAGAGGGACTATTGCAACCATTGCCAGTACCTGAGTGGAAGTGGGAGGAATGGCCATGGATTTTGCCACCAGACTCTCTATGTCAAGGACCCAGAAGGACGCCATATGGGTAGTGGTGGATTGACTGACCAAATTGGCCCATTTCATACCAGTGAATGTAAGAGACTCTATGGAGAAGTTGGCTCAGACTTATGTGCAATAAATAGTTCGTCTTTGTGGAGTACCTTCAAGTATTGTTTCTGACCGAGACGTGAGGTTTATGTCTCGTTTTTGGGGAAAGTTTCAAGAATCGATGGAGTCGAGTCTAAAGTTCAGTACGACGGCGCATCCGTAGATCGATGGGCAGTCAGAAAAAGTTATACAGATATTGGAAGATATGCTGAGAGCCTATGTTCTGGATTTCAGGGATAAGTGGATTTAGTGTGTGCCATATGCAGAGCTGTCGTATAATAATAGCTACTAAGCTTCAATTGGGATGGCACCGTACGAGGCTTGTATGGACACAAGTGTCAGGTACCGCTACACTGGAATTGGTCAGAAGATGGTCACGTAAGCAGAGCCGGAGAAGTCTGTGTTTAGGAAATTGTAGACAAAGTAAAGTTGATCAGGGAGAAGTCGAAGGCAGCTCAAAGCCGACAAAAGAGCTATGCGGGCAACCGGTGGAGAGAATTGGAGTTTCAAGTCGGGGACAGTGTATTTCTGAGATTGACGCTAAATAGGGGAATCTTGAAGCATCCGAAGGGTGGAAAGCTGAATCCAAGGTATTTGGGACCGTTCGCAATAAAGGAAAGGATTAGATCGGTAGCATACCGATTGGACTTGCCAGATAGAATGACGGGAATTCATGATGTGTTTCATGTGTCATAGTTGAAGAAGTACAATGTTGATCCCGGCCAAATCCTAAATAATGAGTCGTTGGTGTTGCAATCCGATCTGAGCTATGTGGAGAAGGCTGTGCGAATATTGGACCGCAGTATTAAGAATCTTTGGAACAAGCAGATACCGATGGTAAAAGTTTAGTAGGAGCATCATGGCACGCGAGATGCCACATAGGAATCAGAAAAGTGGGTTAAGTGGAAGTATCCCGATCTAAAATAGAGGTACGCCTGAATTTCGGGACAAAATTCTTCTAAGAATGGGAGGATGTGAAACCCCAGCTAAAACAAACCTTAGAGTAAGGGGGTCGGGATGCATATCATATTTGCTTACATGCATAAATATATTTTTGTATGATTTTATGTGCTTAGATGTGTGATTTGTAGTCTAGATGGCTTAATTGTGTTTATTGAGTAAGAAGGGCAAAATAGTAATTTTTGCCTGAGATGAAAATAGGGATATAGCTTGAGGATCAAATAGGAAAAATATTTGGAAGAGAAAATAAGAACAAGAGTTATTGTGGTTTAGT
This sequence comes from Voacanga thouarsii, assembly GCA_026120185.1. Taxonomy (NCBI): domain Eukaryota; kingdom Viridiplantae; phylum Streptophyta; class Magnoliopsida; order Gentianales; family Apocynaceae; genus Voacanga; species Voacanga thouarsii. The sequence goes on along the minus strand of JANUWF010001675.1, from coordinate 1,409,709 downwards.
GGTTAGAGCTTTGGAATGAATATCTCAATACTCACGGATATGAGAACCATCGCTTGATCAAATCAGGAAGCCTAACGCATGCTAGTCTTATCGCATTAATGATGTCCTGTCTCATTAATACTACAACTAGGGACTTTTAAGTACCAACACTATATAGTGTAGTAGGAATCTCATATCATGATTTTCTTGACACAGTGTTGTACTGGGGACTTTATCTAACAGTTATGTTACATAAAAGTAAACAAAAGAAACTTTAAGATAAATAATGCCTATTATTAAAATAAAATGTGTCATATATAATGTACAAGTGATTGCCTCTAGGGCATTACACTAACGATTACCTCCCTGAAATTGGGATGAATGGTTGAATTCGTCAACATCCTCAAAAGGTTTCTTAGAATGAATGATAAATCCAACTTCTTGAGGCATGTTGAATTCCATACATTATCATTGGGACCATTGTTCTCCAAGAAGTAAGAAGAACCTAAGAAATCATGTGACAAAGAAATATTAGATTTATGAGCACATAGAGTAGAACCAAATACCTCTCCTGCCACATCATGCAATTGTCCCTCATAGCCTCTCTTTTTTTCCATAGTCAATTGTACGGGCTAGCCTAAACTCATAAGTCTCCTCAACAATCTTAAATAATTGTTTCCTTTGATCACACAATTTTTGGGAAGCTTCTTCATGCCCCTGAACAGATGAAAACAAAAGATTTCACTAATGCTTCTAATGATGTCTCACTAAAAACATCATTGTGAGCTTATAATTTTACCAATACACTAATGCTTTTTTTTTCTTTTAACTATCCTAATTGAATGCATGACCACGAGTTCATAAATTAAATATTAAACTAAGATTAAAAAATTTCAAATAAAGAAACAAATAATGAAATAGATTCAGTCCGTCTAAAATATCGTGTTAGCAAAAGTCCAAACCTAAAAATAAGAAGAGTTAGTATTGACTCAAAATTATAGACGTAAATATCTTCCAATTCAAAATTCAAAGATTATACATATTCCACATTAACATTAGGTTAGTAAAATTAAATAACTAAATATACAATATATACAAACATACAAAGACAAGTTAGTTATTACGAACATGTATCTACATATTTACAACATATAGTGAAATTAAAATACAATTATACAAACAACAAAATAGGCCACTTACTCATACAAGGAATGTATATACATATTTATATATTTACATATATATATATATATATATATATATATATATGAACATATAACCATGGTTAAATCAATGAAATCTAAGCTTTCATAATATTATTTCCCGGTAACGGTGCCAAAAACTTGATGTATCTGAATTCGGGTATAAAAATCATATAAAAATAAGTGCATTCCCAATCAAGTTAAATTAAAACATTAGCCCCAAATTACACATATGAGCAAGCTTACTCATCATTAGGCATAGCATAGGGTTTAAAACGAGTATCGATCCTCAATGAACAAGTATGCATTAATAACTTTTCTTTCATTCTTTAACCAACTCAATAAAGGGAAAAAGCATAAAATAAAAGAATATATACATGTTAAGGTTGGAGAATTATGTAACTCAAACCATTATTTTGACAAACATAACCTTAAAGTACCCAATCATTAATCATAACTAATTACTCTCTTGGCATCATGAAGGATTAAGATAGATTCACTTCTTTTTTCAATTCATGAAATTGCTATCTGCTAGACAAATTAGCATCACATATTCTGACTCAACTAATTTATCCAAAGGATGCATTAAGCACAATCCTTGATTAAATTTCCATATTCTGGCAAACATAAAATATGAAATTAACCAATGAATCCATATTCTGGTAGACATCAATTAACCTCTAATTACCCAGTTCTTAGCAATTAACCCATTTTTCAAGCAAGTTAAGAGACAACAAATATGAAATTAAGGAATTGAAACTACCATCAACTCCTTTTCTGAGCAAGTCAATAGAAAGAAACAACAAATTAATCTCGTAATTAGCATAAGTAATTAAATACCAAGAATAACAATCAATTAATCAAAAGATCAAAGTAACTTTAAAAATCATGAATACCAAAAACAATGTCAAATTATAAAAAAAAAAAAAACAATTAATACATCATTGTTCAAGAAAAGAAAACAAAGTTAAAAGAAAGCACTCACAAACAAACCTCCTCCTTCTTCCTTCGTAGACCCTCTTATACAATCCACCTTAATTTGAGTAAATTACTCCTTGAGTTTGAGTGATTTGATGTTTTGATCAGTGAATTTCCCTATTTTCCTTGTGTTTTCCCTCTATTTGTAGGCTTTAGAAATGCCTGAATCCGTCCGTCTAAGGTTTTTTCCCGAATAGCAGTAGGAAACTACTAAAACTCTAAAAATTGCCCCAAAATATGTACAAAAATTGAGGCACTGCCTTAGTACCAGTGCACAGCCGGTGTCGCCTATCCTGCCTAGGACCAGTGCCGGTTGTGGTCTGTTTCTTCAGTCGTTTGTCGATTTTTCTTGCTTTTTGTGCCAACCCTTCCAGACTGCAGTTGGCGCTGCCACAGAGCTCCTAATCGGCGCCGACTATGTTCTGTTCTGCTTTGTTTCATCAATTTTTCATCTCAAAATGCGTGCCAGTAGCACGTGGCCGGCGCCGGTTCTCCTGTCCTGGCCGGTGCTGCCTCTATTCTGTTTAGTGATGTTTTTGCCTTATTTTACCCCTAAAATTTGAAATAATGCACAATATACTTTTCTAAGAGTAATATCTCAAATATGAAGGAATATGACTAGTTATTGAACAAAATGTATTACAAAATGGCCTCAAATTACTAGGAAATATATGACTAATTTAGGTCCTATCATGTATAAAAATAATTAAATTGAAATTAATCTCTAACCAAGTTTTAATTAAAACATTAATCATAAATTACACATATGAGCAAGTATACTCATCGTAGGCATAGTGTAGGAAATTAACGAGTATCGATCCTTAAAGGAATAAGTACACACTAATCACATTTCATTCATTGTTTAACTGTCCAAATAAAGTGACAAAGAAAAATATATACAACTTCAGGGATGTAAAATATGCAATTTAGACAAATACTTTTGAAAACATGATAATGAATTACTTAGCAAATATCACAATTAATTATTATCTTGGTCTCATGAAGGATTTAAAATAGATCCACTTCATTTGCAATCCACAAAATCACTATCTTCTAGTTAAATTAGTGAACATATTCTGTCTCAACTAATTTACCAAAACGATGCATTAAAATCAATCCTTATAAAAACCCCTAAATTCTAGGCAATTTAAAGTATGAAATTAGTCAATGAATCTACATTGTAGCAATCACCAACTAACCTTTGATAGTTCTTAACAATTAACCATTTTTTCAAGAAAGTTAAGAGATAACAGTTGTGAAAGCAATTCATTAAAGTCATTATTAACCCCTTTTTTCAAGAAAGTTAATAACAAGAATCAATCAATCAACTTCATAATAAAACAAGTAATCAAATACCTAGGAAAATAATTAATTAATCAAAGAACTAAATTAACTCAAAATCATACATCCAAGAATAATATCTAAATACAATTAACGAATTAAACTCATCATTGTTCATAAATACTATTGGACAAGCCTTTTAATTTCCAATGAAAAGTTCTTCAAAAACAATGTTCCTTGAATGACAAATTTCACTAGAGAAAATAGAAGTGGTACACTCTAAAATATTTTTCTAATGATTCACATTGTGCACACAATTTTTTCTACCATAAGTAGACTTAATTTATAGGCATACAAGCATCCTAAAAACCCACAGTAGAGAAGAAGTAATTTCCAATTAGAATTCAAAATTCTAAACAAATTCCACTGAAATCCACCGAGTTGATTCACTGAGCAACAATTTCCTTTTCTTTGCTGAAGCCACGAAGAATTGAGCCAAGCCCAAGCCACAGAAGCCATTCTTCCTTTTTCCTTTTCATTGAAGCCACCTGAAGCCACGCATGTTTTCTATTGAGCTGCCTAGCCATGGCTTTTTCTTTCTCTTTTCTTGAAAACAGCTAATCCGAACAACAATGCCAAGCCAAGCCGAGCTGAGCCAAGCTGCTAGACTTTTCTCCTTTCTTCTTCTTTTTGCTGAGCCACGACTTCATTCCTTGGGTTGGAGCCTCTTGCGGATCACTATGATCCTCGCAATGATACTTGAACAATTTTTGTCAATTATTCTACGGCTAGCACACGTGAATTATTTTTGCTTGATTTATTTTCTTTTTTTCATTCTTGCTCTAGACTTAGCTCAACACTGGGTCAGTCTTCTTGGCGTGACATCGTGTCTTCACTAGAACTTCTCCAATCTTACTCAAAATTCACCTATTTTTGCATAAAATCTCAACAAAGCATTCTCATAAGTGATTTATCAAATAGGAAGGAATATAACTAGTTAATATGTCAAAAGCATCACAAAATATCCTCAAATTACTAGAAATATATATATGTATATATATAAATAAATTTATTGATTCCCTTTATCAGTAGATACGAATGATCATGTAGCACTGGTGGAACCTAGCCCAAGTAAAGCATAAATTACTATAATTAATTCAAGCTAAAGCTCTAAATAGTTAACCTTTATTCATGTCAAAAGCAGAAATGGGGATTATTTTAAAAGAACAAATGCATCAAGAAATCTTAAAGAACTTTTGATATTCAAAAGTTCAAGGATGAACTGAACTCTGTAAGTACCTATGGAGCCACAATCGTCTTCAAATAGTTTTCCATTTCACCATTGGCAATGGAAGGAAGCTTTTGGCTAGGTACATCAACCAAGCAACGAATTTCTATGCTACTAATTGGATAAAATAAGTTGGGTGAAGGATCTCCTAGAATAACATGGCTAATGCTAGTGATGGAAAACAGGTTAAGTAATATTACACTACTCGTGTTAATGATTTCAGATTTTACCTTGGGGCTACAAAGAGACCGTCTCAAATTTGAGAAGCAGCCATCACAGACTATTGTAAGAGCAGCATAAGCTTGGAGTTGTTCACCAATTTTAGTTTCGTACTGAAAATTTTTTACAATGCCATTTTCTTCAAGTGGTAGGTTACAGTGCCTTACTTTAGTCGTACACTAATTACAATCGAATAAAAAAAGTAGTGAGGAGAATCAGAAGTACAGGAAGGCATAGTATAACTAAAACAATATTAAATGGAAATCATTCGCTAAAACTACATTTAGGGAAATGAACTGATAAACTATTTCAGTATGGAAGAGTTGAAGAGATTGCATCGCTTTCAGTTTGTATCCTTTAAAAACTACAAATATAAAATTGAACATCATTTCTGTAATTATAAACCTAGAAATGGCATAATCTAAACAAAGAAATAGCAAAAATATGGAGAGAAACGAAAACTTTTGGTACAATTCAACTCTTTCATCCAATGTGCTTCATACCTTAATCCATTAGAATTTTGAAAAATAAAATAAGAAAAAGGAAAATTGATCACTGGAACTTCATAAAACAACTAACAACAAAAAATATACAATATTCATTTAAGGACCACTAAAAACGGTACAATGAAGAACAAGGAAACGAAACACATACCCCATTCACAAGTTGACACACCTAGAAACAAAAATTGAAGAAAAAAGAACAAACCTTGAATGCCATTCAAGAAGATATCAGTTACCCAAAAGAAGAACAATAACATTTGTCATTAGAAAAAAAAAAAAAGGCAAGGTAATCAAATTTGGAACGATTTTTTTTTTATTTTTTTTGTTTTGGGGAAATTCACGATTTTTCCTTTAAGCGCCATACTTAAGCATTTCATTTTCTTTCTTCCAAATCAATAAAAAAAAGTTTTGAGAATTTTTATTCTTTCTTTTATTTTCTTCTTCTTAACTATCCTTAAGATTTTCTTGGAGAAAAATTATATACATAAGTTATGAATAAATTAAAACATATAATAGATGTAATTAATTATAAACTATACCTAAATTTTCTTGGAGAAAAGTTATATACTGAAATTATGAATATATTATAACATATAGAACATATAATAAATGTTATAAAATATATTTATTGTTATGCTTAAGTTTAAATTGTTACAAAACTACAGTATTTACTTATATTTGAAATATGTATACAAAAGTAATTCTCATTATATATATATAAAATAAAATTTTGAGAATTTTTATTCTTCTAAATGTAACTATTCTTAGGTTTTTCCTGGAGAAAAATTACATACTTAAGTTATGAATATATTATAACATATAATAAATGTTATTAAATATAAACTATCCTTAAGTTTTTATTGGACAAAAATTATACACTTAAGTTATGAATATATTCTAACATATAATAAATGTTATTAATTATAAACTATACTTAAGTTTTTATGGAGAAAATTTATATACTTAACAAATGTTATTAAATATATTTATTGTGATGCTTAAACTTTAAATTGTTATAAAACAACAATATGTAGTTATATTTGAAATATGTATACAAAAGTAAATGTTTATTATATACATATATATATATATATATATATTATTCTATTTTGTCCTTTCTTATTGCTTAAACATTTTTATTTTTACTTTGAAAAAATAAGTATTACTTTTGAAATCATTTTAAAAACATTTTCTTATTTTTATGTTATATAGAGATTCTTTCAAATTTGGTCACAATACTTTTTTAAATAATTTTAATAAATCTATCGATTGGATCGTTAATTTGACATACTTATCTTTATAAATACATTTAAGATGTTATGTAGATAATATGCCAGATTATGGAGCAAAATATATCCGATTGCCTTCAAATTTGATCACAATATTTTTTTTAAAGAAAATTTAATGGTTATCTTTATAAATACATTAGGTTTTCAGCTGTTATATAGAGATGATGTTAGATTATGTGGTAAAATATATTCGATTACCTTTAAATTTAATCCAGATGCTTTTGTTAGCAATTTAGATGCCTTTGTTAGAAATTTTAACAAATCTAACAGTTAGATCATTAATTTAATATGTTTATCTGCAACAAATCTATTTTTGTTCCAGTTAAACTTCTACCAACTACCTACTTTAGTTGGTAGTTCTTTGGAAAATTGGGCAGGAAAAATATTCCCCTCTTTTATTACCAACAGATTACTATCAGACATAGTTATCAACTACTTGCAATTTAATGATAATTTGTTGGTAAATATTTTTCTACTGGTTTACCAACATATTACTAATAGATGACCAACACAAATATCAATAACCAAATACACAAAATTGGTAATTTTGTTGGTAGCTTATTGCAAATTGATATGCTATGTTTCCAACGGATATTTCGGTTGGTAATTCTATTGGCAAAAAATTGACCATTACATTACCAACTATATTACCAACTGGAATATCAACCAACTACCCATTTTACTTGGTATTCTGATGGTAAATTGGCCGCAACAACATTCCCTCCCGATTTCCAACAAATTACCATCATAAATAGTTACCAACTATTCACATTTTGTTGGTCATCGGTTGGTAAATATTTTCCCTCCTGTTTACCAACTAATTACCAACTGAATACCAACAGAAAAATCACCAACAGAATACACATAGTTGGTAATTTTTTGGTAAGTAACTGAAATGCAGCATATTCCACACTTGTTGCAAATCTATTGGTAATTTGTTGGTAATTACCAACCGAACTTGGTTTGTTGGGAATGGTCTGTTGGTAATCAGCTTTTTTCTAGTAGTGTAATAGATTCTAATCTAGTAACAGGTGCAAATGTCTCATCATAATCAATGCCTTCCTCTTGATTGAATCCTTAGGCAACAAGTCTAGCTTTTTTCCTAATAACAACACCATACTCATCAAGGTTATTCCTAAATACTGACTTAGTACTAATCACGGAATGGTTAAGTGGTCTGGGAACAAGTTTCCAAACTTGATTTCTTTCGAATTGATTCAATTCTTCTTGTATGGCCACAATCTATAAATCATCACACAAAGCCATATCAATGCAATCATGTTCAATGGTTAAACATAAGGCAAAATTATTAATAAAGTACCTTCTAGTTTCGACACCAGAACTTGGATCTATGATAATTTGCTCTGTTAAATGTCTGATTTTATACTTCTATTCTTTTGGTAAGCTTGGATCAATATGATCTTCAGTTCTTTGCTCATTGTCTTCAGCTTTCTATTCTTCCAATTCTTCTTCTTCAGTATGGTTGTCAAGTGATGGAGCTTTGTGATGTTTAATGCCATTTTCTTTTGGAGTACCTACATCATCGTTATTTTTTCTAGAGGAATATATATTAGATTTATCAAATACAATATGTACGGATCTTCCACACGTAGAGTTCTTTCATTGTAGACTATATATGCTTTTCTGTTGGTAGAGTATCCAAGAAATATAGCCTCATCCAATTTACTATCGAATTTGCCAAGATTGTCTCGAGTGTTGAGAACAAAACATTTGAACAAAAAACTTTGTTGTATGAAATAGATGGGACTTTGTCAAACATAAGTTCAAATGGTGTTTTTCTAAGAAAAGGACTTAGCATAATACGGTTCACAATGTAGCATGCTATATTCACAGCTTCAGCCCAAAAATATTTTGGAAAGGATTTTTCACAAAGCATTGATCTTGCCATTTCTTGCAAATTCATATTTTTCCTCTCAACTATACTATTTTGTTGAGGGGTTTTTACTGCTAAAAAGTTATGAGAAACACTATTCCCATCACAAAATTTTGTTATCTCATGGTTGCAAAATTCTCTATCATTGTCATTTCTAATTGAAATCAATTTTCACTGAAGGGATTTTGAACATGATTGAGTAACTTTGAAAATTCATAAAATGCTTCATCTTTTTGTGCAAGAAATAAGGTCCAAGTAAATCTCAAAAAATCATCCACTAATACATAAACATACCTTTTACCACCAAGGCTAGTGGTCCTTATTGGTCTAAACAAATCTATATGCATAAGTTCAAGAGGTTTTAAGGTTGAAATCATTTTCTTGGGTTTAAAGGATGTTTGGGTTTGTTTCTTAAATTGGCAAGCATTACACAATCAATTTTTATCAAATTTCATTTTGGAGAGATGTCTAACAAGCTCTTTTGAAGAAAATCTATTTAGCAAATCAATAGACACAAGGCCTAACCTTCTATGCCAAAGGTAGCCAGCATCATCATATGTGGAAAGACATTTTATATCATGAGCAATAAGATCATCAAGATATAATACATAAGACATTACCAATACGATCTATAACAAAAATAATTTCATTGGTAGAATTATCAATAATAGTGCATGAATCTTTCAAAAATTTAACCTTAGAGCCGTTGTCACACAATTGGCTAATATTAAGCAAGTTGTACTTCAATCCATCAATCAACAATACTTGCTTAATAATAGTGGAAGATCCTTTAGCAATATTACCTATACCAAGTATTTTTCCTTTTTTCTTGTATCCAAAGCTGATAAATCCATCATTTATAGCTTGAATGTCTTCCATTAGTGCTGCATTTCCCATCATGTGTCTAAAGAACCTATTATCCAAGAACCACTTTGTGGAGCTCATCGTTCGCGACAAATGTACCTTATCTTCTATGGCCATAAAGCATATGTTAGCTGTTTTAGTTTCAAATTTACAATTTTCTTTAGTTTTGGATCCTTTTTTGCCCCAAGTCTCGACCAATCCTTTTCTTTTCTTTGTCTTCAACCCTTTCTTTTCTTTTTAGTTAGCTTAGCCTCCATTTCTTTAGTTATTGGACAATCAGCAATAAAATGTTCTATCCTTCTGCACTCAAAGCATTGAGATTTGAAGGATGAAGTTTATCCCTTCATTTTGAGAAATTTCTTACCTTTTTAAAATTTCTTTTTCTAAACATCTTCTTGATTTTTCTAGCAGCCATGGCCAATTCTTCAGTGTCTAATGTAGTGCCATAGTCACTTTCAGATTGTTCACTGTTAGCCTCATCATCTGCAACTTTTAAGGCAGTTTCTCTTTTTCCTCTATTATCATCATCATATTCTTGAAACATTTTAAGTTTTATTTTATGAGTCAAAAGAGATCCAATCAGTTCTTCAGTTAGTAGATTTTTCATGTCCTTAGATTCTTCCATAGTTAAGTTCCTGGGCTGCCAGCTTTTTGGAAAGATGTCGAGTATTTTTCTATTTTGCTCTCCAAGGGAATAGATTTCCCCATATTACTTTAATCTATGCATATTATTTGTAAATCTGGTGAATATATCGGTTGTGAAACCCCAGGCGAAACCAACCTTAGAGTAAGGGGGTTGGGATGCATATCATATTTTATTGCATGTTTAAATAATTTTTATATGATTGTATGTGCTTTGGATTTGTGTGTTATAGTCTCAGGGCTTGATTATGTTTATTGAGTAAGAAGGGCAAAATGGTAATTTTTGCTGAGGTGAAAATAAGGAGATAGCCTGAGGATTAAATAGGAAAAATATTTTTTGAGAGAAAATAAGAACAAGAGTTGTTGTGGTGTAATGGTTAGAGCATTGGAATTAATTCTTGAGGTCTTGGGTTCAAATTCCATCATTCGAGCTTTAGCATGATTAAATTTTATTTTTGCTTGGGAAGGTGAAATTTTCGGCCTTAAGTGCTTTAGAGTAGAGTGGAGGTGTTGTTTTAGGGGAGATATGATAGGAGTATCCTAATCCTATTCTTGTACCCTACAAAAATTCCTAAGGGAATTTATTTCTTCTTAATCTTTAATTTTTCCTAATTCTCAAATTGTTAGATTGGACAAATTTGTTCTAGCTAATTTCATTCCAGAAATTTCAGTAAAGTGCTGTGGCCTTGAAAGTTCAAAATGTCTTAGTGAAATACATCTTATGGATCGAAAATGTGGAAGAGATGGGGAAAGTTCCAAGAGAATTAATTTCCCTAGTGAACCTTCAAAACTTCACTCTAGCTAGGTTCATTTTCCTTCATGTAATGATCTGAAAATTTTCCAACTTCTTGTGCATGCAAAGTGTCGAAATTCTTAGCGATTATTCCCTCCCAAATGCTTCTAGAAAATGGCCCTTTTGATCAGCTTGAAATCAAAAATTTTAGGGCCATTTTCGGATAGCACAAATGCTGTGCAAAACCAGAAAAATTTTTGGGCAAAATAGCAACTTAGGTGGTCTTAGACCAAGCTGTTTCCTTCCAGTTTTCTCCTAGCTCCTTAGCTACGTTTTTCCACCATGAAGAACGCTGGAAACCAGCCTTGAAAAACCTCTGAATGCCTCTTCAAACTTTCTGCAATTTGGCTGGCAAATGGCAGCAAAAGCTGCCAGAAAAATTTCAGCAATGGCGAAATTCTGTGCAAGAATTTTCTAGCTTTGTTTCCTATTCCAGCCCTAGCCAAAACTTCATCCTATTTCTGCACAAACCTCCCTTGAACAACCATGAATAGAACTCTATTGTCTTCCCCAACCTTCTGCACGAAAATCAGTTATGGCTGCCCCTAAAATATTTCCAACAATTACTCCAATCATGCCTTGATTGGATACCAAAATTCCAGCAATCCTAATTTAGAAAACTTCCATAAAATAACCCTTAAACAACCAGACATTTCCTTCCCCATTGCACCCCCTATTTTTGGCCACTATTAACCTTCTTCATCCAGCCGAAACACTGAACATCAATCGGCCATTACAGCTTCCAAAAAGCTCTCCATTGATCAAGGATATTCTTGCTATATTTTATTTCCAAATTTGATTCCCAAAAATATTCTTTTAGGATTTCAACAACCAGATTTTCCTTTTCCTTTCAAACCAGAAAAATCATCTACCTAAACTACACAAACAATTCAGCCACTGCACACACACAGATTCTTCAAACAACAGCATATAAACATTCCACATAGTGAAGCCTTAGTGCACATGCCCCAATTTGCAAAATTTCTCAAAAGTATGCTTGTAAACAAAAAATGGTTGGAGGAATTATCCACTATGGTGTTAAATGAAGAGTGTTCAACTATCTTGCAAGACCAATGGAGAATGCCATGAAAAGAAAGTGATCTATAGAGTTTTTCTATTCCTTATCTTGTTGGTACTTTTACATTTTGCAATCTTTAGTTGACCTAGGTGCTAGTATTAATCTGTTACCTTATAAAACTTTCAAAAAGCTAGGCCTAGGTAAACCCACGCCTAATAGGATGAGTATTCAACTTCCAGATCTATCGATTAAATATTGTAAAGGAATAATTGAAGATGTCTTGGTTAAAGTGGATAAATTCATATTCCCTGTGGATTTTGTAATTCTTGACATGAATAAAGATTCTAAAGTTTCTTTAATCCTAGGTCGACGATTTTTAGCAACTGCTAAAGCTTTAATTGATGTTCATGGAGGAAAACTAACATTTAGGGTTGGGGACAAGGAGGTCATTATAAAAATCCACAAAAGCATACAACATACTAGTTCTTGTGATGATTCTTATCTAAGGATTGACATTCTTAATGAACCTATCTTTGACTTTGTGCAAGAATCATTTGTCCAAGGTTATATGGAATAATCTATTGCATATTTGGAGGACTTAATTGAGGGCTATAGGTAGGAAAATTTTGAGGAAATAAAAAAAGGTAGTTCGAGAAGGATGAAGTCATCCATTGAGGAACCACCAAAATTAGATTTGAAAAACCTCCCCGAGCACATAGAATATACATTTTTGGAAAGATATGAAAAGCTGGCCGTGATCATTGCCAAAGACCTTAACTATAACCAAAAGACCAAAAAGTCTATTGGGAAGATATAAGGGAGTGATTGCATGAAAAATTATGGATATTAAAGGAATTAGCCCTTCTTTGTATCCATAAAATCTCGTTGGAAGAAGAAGCCAAACTGGTAGTACAACCCCAATATAGGATGAACCCAAACATGAGCGATGTGGTAAAAGGGGAGGTGATTAAACTCTTAGATTCTCTCATCATTTACCCTATTTTTGACATTATTTGGGTTAGTCCAACACAAGTGGTTCCAAAAAAAAGAGGAATGACTGTGAGCCCTAATGAAGAAAATGAGTTGATCCCAATGAGATTGGTAATCAATTGTAGGGTGTGCAATGACTATAGAAAATTGAATGAAGCAACTCGAAAAGACCATTTTCCTCTCCCTTTCATTGACCAAATATTAGAAAGGTTGAGTTTTATTGCTTTTTAGATAGTTTTTTTATGGATACTTTTAAATTCCCATAGCACCGGATGATCAAGAGAAGACTACATTTACATGCCCTTTTGGTACTTTTGCATATCAACGTATGCCTTTCGGTCTTTGCAATGGCCCCGAAATGTTCCAATAATATATAATGGCTATTTTTGTAGGGCTTGTAAGAGATATCAGGGAAGTATTTATGGATGATTTCTCTATTTTTGGTGATTCTTTTAATTTATGTTTAACAAATTTAGACAAGGTCCTCTAACGATGTAAAGAGACCAATCTCATGCTTAATTAGGAAAAATGCCACTTCATCGTACAAGAAGGTATAGTATTGGGACACAAGATTTCAAGAAAAATGTATTGAGGTTGATAGGACAAAAATTGAGGCAATTGAGAAACTCCCCCCTCTGACTTTTGTGAAGGCAATTCAGAGCTTTCCTGTGCATGTAGGTTTTTATAGGAGGTTTATCTTGAATTTCTAAATAATTTCTAAACCCCTTACTTCTTTGCTTGAAAAAGATGCTATTTTCGATTTTGATGAAAAATATCTCAATGCTTTTAATGTGCTTAAAACAAAATTGATTAATTCTCCTATTTTAATTGCACTACATTGGTCTCTTCCATTTGAACTAATGTATGATGCAAGTGACTATGCAATAAGTGCAGTGCTTGGACAAAAGAGGAATAAGTACTTTTAGCTAATTTACTATGCAAGCAAAACTCTTATGGTGGCACAAGAAAACTATGCCACAACAGAAAAAGAGTTGCTTGTAATAATGTTTGCTTTTAATAAATTTCATTCTTACCTTTTTTTTTGGGTCCAAAATCATTGTGTATACGAATCATTCTCCCCTTAAGTATCTACTAAACAAGCATAATTCCAAACCATGATTGATAAGATGGGTTTTATTGTTCTAGGAATTTGACTTGGAGATTAGGGCCAAAAGGGAGCAGAAAACTTGGTTGTGGATCACTTATCTAGGTTGGAGAATCCCAACCTTGGGTTATTGGCCAAGGAAGACATAAATAATGCCTTCCCGGATGAACAACTTTTACTTATTGATGGTGAGATTTCTCAACTACCTTAGTATGCAGATTTTGCTAACTACTTGATTACAGGAATTCTTCTAGACCACTTTGATGCCCAACAAAAGAAGAAATTCCTCTCCGAGGTAAAGCATTATTTTTGGGAAGAACCGTACTTGTTTTGGTGTTGTACAAATCAAATCATTCGAATGTGTGTGAATTCTATGAAAAGTATCTATATCTTGAAACATTGTCATGAAGGACCCGTGGGAGGCCACTACCAAGCCAACAACACCACAAGAAAGGTACTTGAGTCCAGTTATTATTGGCCTACACTCTTGAAGAATACTCATGGCTATGTTCAAAATTGTTATAGGTGTTAATGTACAGGTAACATCTCTAAATCTAATAAGATGCCATTACAAATTTTTCAAGCTTGTGAAATTTTTTATTGTTGGGGGATTGATTTCATGGGCCCTTTTTCTAGTTCTTTGGGCAACAAATACATCTTGGTAGCGGTAGAGTATGTATCAAAGTAGGTTGAGGCACAAACCTTGCCTACTAATGATGCATAGGTTGTTGCCAAATTTCTAAAAAATCTTATCACCTAATTTGGAGTATCCAAGATGCTCATTAGTGATAGGGGGACCCACTTTTGTAATACCCAACTAGCTTAAACTCTTAAACATTTAGGGGTTACTCATTGGGTTACTACTCCCTATCATCCACAAAATATTGGACAAGTTGAGGTGGTCAATAGAGAATTAAAAAGAATTTTGAAAAAAGTGGTCAATCATACACAAAAGGATTGGAGTTTGAAGCTAGATAATACTCTTTGGGCTTATAGGACTGCTTTTAAAACTCCCATTGGTACCACCCCCTATCGCTTAGTGTATGGGAAATCCTGTCATCTAATGGTAGAAGTTGAACATAGGGCTCATTAGGCAATAAAACTTGTCAATTTTGACCTTTATCTTGCAAGAAAAGAAAGAATTCTTCAAGTAAATGAGTTGAATGAGTGGTGCAACGATGCCTACCATAATTCAAGAATTTACAAAAATAAGATGAAACAGTGGCATGATAGGCATATTCGTTCTCCCCATGAGTTTCAAAAAGGAGATAAAGTGTTAGTCTTTAATTCTAGGCTTCGAATTTTCCTAGGTAAGTTAAGATCTCGATGGTTGGGGCCGTATGAGATACATCACTTCAGAGCGATTGCGGTTTCTCACCAAACTCAAAGGATCATTAAGGGAAATGGAAGTAGATTAAAACCTTATTTGGGAAACAAACTTAACACCTTGGCGCATCTCGACGTTCTCCTTTATGAGCCTTGACAACTCCTTACACTTTTGTACTTAACTTTATTTATTCTTTCCGTATGTTATTATCTCGGTTTTATGTTTTTTTGTAGATTTATGTTTTCTTTCTTTTGTTTCTTTCCTTTTAGTAGGTACTCCTATAATGACCCCACCTTGAGATGGATTTAACCTGATAGCACCATAATGTCATGGAAGTATTTTCTTCACTTTATTCTTCTTCTTTCTTCATCTTGGTCTTCGTGGTTGTACCTTTCTTATTTGATTTTTTGCCATTGAGGACAATGTCCAATTTAAGTGTGGGAGGAGAATAAAGGCTGAAGAAGTACTTTTCCATATTATTTGATGAATATAGTTTGTGTTTGTGATTTTTTTTTCGAAAATTTTAGTGGTTTCATTATTAAGCAATGTTGTAATTCTTTCTTACGTAGATATGAGTTTTATTATTTATTAGGTGGAATTTGATGAAATGGCTTTATTGGAAAAGATATTTGCCAAGACTTAAGAATTTTGATTAATGTTGTTTATGTATTGGTGTTTGAATGTTATTTGACTTATCTAGTTGAAATATAGAAGATATGATGAAAATGGGAAGAGTTTATTGGCTAACATTTATATTATGAGTTTAAATTTTGCTAGATTTGAGTTTTGATGAAAAAAAATGTGAGTATAAAAAGATCTTTGAGAGGAAAGATTAAGAAGGATGTTGAAATTTTTTATTTAAGTTGAAGAGAAAAACAATGAGTGAAAATAACACAATTGTTGGCGTGAATTAGAAAAAAAGGCTCTTATTGATGATCTTTGAAGACCTCTTGCTGAAAAATGGGGTTAATATGGGGTGAAGTAGCAAGTGTATTCGGTGCACTCTCTTGAGGCTATCCCGAAGGCAAAAAGGCAAAAAAGAGCATAAAAAAAAGAATTGTGAAAAAATGATGAGTGATGACTAAAGTGAAGGCTAATATGGTGTGTGAAGAGAAATCCATGCACTTAAGGCTATCAATTCCCTAAGTCATTGAAAAACTTTGAGAGAAAAAAATTTTGAGTGCTTTCCTCACATCATAACTTGACCGTGCAATTTTTAGATTTATAATGCTTGAGTTGGTAGATGGCTTGACCTATATGATTCATGTTAGCCATATTTTTACTTGAAAAGTGAAATATCTTTCTTAAACTAAAGTATGAACTTGATTAATTTGACTTCAAGAGTTTTGTGATGTCTTGGCCAATTTTTCAAAGTTTGAAATTATTTTCAAAAGGTATGAATGACAATGGTTGTATCTAAAGTTTGAAAGGAAGACATGATCTTTGCGATGATGAAGAAACTTTTGGAATGAGAAGGTATAATCACTTGCAAAAGGAAGAGACAAATTCGGTACAATTAAAATAAGAGAGTTGATCAATTTCATTTTAAGCACATTGAAAGCATTGAGACACTTTTCATCAAAATAAAAAATAGCATCTTTTTCTAGAAAAAAAGTAAGGGATTTAGAAATTTTTTAAAAATCTAAGATAAGCCTCCTATAAAAAGTTGCAAGATCAAGGAAGCTTTGAATAGCCTTCACGGAAGTTTGAGGAGAGAGTTTCTCAATTGCTACAATCTTGGCCCTATCAACCTCAATACTTTTCCTTAAAATCTTGTGTCCCAATACTATACCTTCTTGCACCATGAAGTGGCATTTTTCCCAATTAAGCATGAGGTTAGTCTCTTCACACATTTGAAGCACTTTTTCCAAATTGGCCAAACACAAGTCAAAAGAATCACTAAAACAAAAAAATCATCCATACTACCTCCATGCTGTCTCCCACAAGTCCTTCAAAAATAGCCATCATACATCTTTGGAAAGTTTTGAGACTATTGCAAAGACCAAAAGGCATACGTCAATATACAAAAGTACCAAAACGGCATGTAAAGATGGTCATCTCTTGATCCTCTGGAGCTATGGGAATTTGAAAGTAACTGGAAAAACCATCTAAAAAATAATAAAAACTTATGTCTGGCTATCCTTTCTAACTTTGAACCAATGAAATAGAGATGAAAATGGTCCTTCGTAATTGCCTCATTCAATTTCCTATAATCAATGCAAATCCTTCAACCGGTTATCAATCTTATTGGGATCAACTCATTTTTTTCATGTGGATGCACAGTCATTACTCCCTTCTTTGGTTCCACTTGCGTTGGGCTTACCCAAATACTATTGAAAATGGGGTATATGATGTCGGAATCTAGGAATTTAATCACTCACCTTTTACAATATTAATTATATTCGGGTTTAACCTATATTAGGATTGCATTATAAGTTTGGCTCCTTCTTCTGATAAAATTTTATGAGTACAAAAGCAAGGGCTAATTTCCTTGATATCCGTGATTTTCCATGCAAAAACTCCCTTATATTTTCCCAATAGATTTATCAATTTAGTCTTTTGATCACAAGTAAGGTCTTTTCCTATGATCACTAGCAATTTTTCCGCAGCCAAAAAAGTATATTCCAAGTGCTTGGGGAGGTTTTTGAGATCCAATTCCGATAGTTCATCCATGGATGACTTAATCCTTCCCAAACTGCTTTTTTCAATTTTCTCAAATTCTTCCAACTCATGGCCCTCATTTGAATCCTCCAAATATGCAATAGATCATTCCATTAAGTATCTAAAACAATTGGCAAATGATTTCTGCACAAAATAAAAAATCATTTCATTAAGGATATTAATCCTTAAACAAGAATCATGACAAGAAAGAGTATGCTACATGCTTTTATGGATTTTGATAATAACTTCTTCATCTCCAATCCTAAGTGTCAACTATCCCCCATGAATATCAATTAACACTTTGCCAGTTGCTAAAAAAGGTCGACCTAGGATTAAATGGAACTTTAGAATCTTCATCCAAATCAAGAATAATAAAATTCATAGGAAATATGAATCTATCCAATTATTCCCCTAGGATATTTAATAGATCTATCCGCAAGTTGAATACTTATCCTAGTGGGCTTGGGTTCACCTAGGCCTAGCTTTTTGAATGTTTTGTCTGGCAAAAGATTAATACTAGTACCTAAGTCCACTAATGCATTACAAAATGTAAAAGTCCCAACAAGACATAGAATAGAAAAACTCCCTACATCACTTTCTTTTCGTGGCAAAGTCCATTTGTGAAACCCCAGTCAAAACCAACCCTAGAGTAAGGGGGTTGGGATGCATAACATACTTTACTGCAAGATTAAATATATTTTTATTTGATTTTATGTGCCTTGGATTTGAGTTTTAATGTCTTGGAGGCTTGTTGGTGAATATAAAGTGAGAAGGGCAAAATGGTTATTTTTGCTTGAGGTGAAAATAGGGAGATAGCTTGAGGATTGGAAAGGAAATAAGTTGCTAGTGAAAATAACAACAAGAGTTGTTGTGGTGTAGTGGTTAGAGCTTTGGAAATTAATTCTTGAGGCCTTAGGTTCAAATTCCATCATAGGAGCTTTAGCTTGGTTAAATTTTATTTTTGCTTGGGGAAGTAATAATTTTGCCCTTAGTGGTGTTTGGAGTAGGGTAGAGATGTTTTCCTACAGGAGGCATGATAGGAGTCTTCAAATCCTACTCATTTGTTCTACTCGAATTTCCTAAGAGGAATTCAATTTTTCCTTGATCTTTGATTTTTCCTTAGTTCTCAACTCATGAGGTTGAGCAAATTGTTCTAGCCATTTTCTTTTCAGAAATTTCAGTGAAGTGCTGTGGTCTTGTAGGATCAAAATGTCTTAGTAAAGGACTTCTTATGGTTCGAAAATGTGAAAAAGTTGTGGGAGATTTCAAGAGGAAAATTCCTTTAGTAAGCTTGCTGAAAAATTCACTCTAGCTAGTTCATCTTCCTTCTTGGAATGAACTGAAAATTCTCCAGCTGATTGTGCCATCATGGTGTCGAGATTCTTAGCTAACATTCCCTCCCAAATGCTGCCAGAAAAATGGTCTTTTGGATCAGCTTGCAACCTGAATTCTTTAGCCATTTTCGGACTGCTCAAAGCTGGAGCAAAAGCTAGGAAAAATTCCTGTACAAATCGCAGCTTTGAGAGTCCAAAACCAAGTTGTTTTCTTCCAGAGTTTGTTCAGCACCTTAGCCATATTTTTCCTCCATGAAGAAGGCTAGAAACCAGCCTTGAAATCCCCTGGAATTTGCCTTCAAACTCTTTGCAAACGGGCTAGAAAATGGCAGCTGAAAAACTGCCCAGGGAAAACTCCAGCTTGCGAAAAATGCTGTGTAGGAAATTGTCCAGCTTTGTTTCCTAATCTTCCTTAAGCCGAAACACCATCATTGTTCTGGATAAACCTTCCTTAAACCTCCAGTAACTGAGCTCCATTATTCCCCTTAAGCTTCTGCACAAAATTCAGACATGGCTGCCCGAAAATCTCTCCAACAAATCCCTGCAATTATCCTTGATTGATTACCAAATTTTCAGCCACCATAGTTTAGCAACTATCCATAATGTATCCCTCAAATAACCAGACTTCTTCTTCACCATTATGCTCCCTATTTTTGGCCACCATGAGCTTCCTTAAGCCAGCATTAATCCCACCGAAATTCTGCTCAAAGCAGTCAGCCATGGCAATCTTCCAAAGCTCTCCAACAATCAAGATATTCTAGGATATTTAGTTTCTAAATTTACTTTCTAAAAATATTCTTCAAGGATTTTAACAACTAACCTTTCCTTTTCCCTTCTAAATCAGAGAATCATCTTCCTAAACCCTATAGAAATTCGGCCAGCCCTAGTTCTCACAGAATTTTGGCAGTTGCAAACTACAATCTCACAAATTCCTTCAACATTCAAGAACACACACACACTACACCAAGAACACTTACTTCTTCCTTTCACCTAATACCCCTCCAAACCACTTCAAACATTCTCTAAAATCTCCAGATTTGACCTACTCACTGACGTGAGTCCATCAACACCATTTTTAACATCAAACTCCACAAATCAACTCGCTACATCGGATCAAAACCAGAAAATTATGTGAAGGTGCAAGAACACCTTCAAGGTAGGTTTGTTCTAACAACTTCATCTTCTCCAATCTTGATCTCTAGTAAGAATATATGTGAATAGATAGGCTAATGGTCTCTCTCTCTCTCTCTCTCTCTCTCTCTCTCTCTCTCTCTTCCTCTCATGGCCGAAACTCCCTCTCTTGGCCGAATGGCTTCTTCCTCCATGGCCATGCTCCCTCCACCTTCCTTGGAAGATTTTAGGCATCTAGGAGTTGAGATCCATTCTAAACTCCTTCAAGGCATCCCTTAACCAAGTAAGTCCCTTCAATCTTTTTTTTAAATTCTAGATTCATGTCTCTAGGATGATGTTGATAGTATGTGGATTGTGATAGGATTTGAGTATGCATTGTAGAGATTGAAGCATGAATATATGTATGATTGTGAAGGAGATGGGATTTATCCACGGAAGGATTATATTGTTTGATTGAATGATGATTTGGGGTTTGGTGCATATTTCCATGTCATAGGTAGTATTTGTGATGAAGTATGCTAGAGATTATGTCACCATTGGTGATTAAGACTTATATTCATGTTGGATTATTGAAGCGATGGCCATATCTATACTAGTAGAGGTTAGATCAAATCTTGATAAATTGAGATCTATGCTTGTATGCATGATTTGGATGAATTGATGAGTTGAATGGTTGTATATGTTCATGATTGTGAGTAACCTTGGAATTATGATCATGATCTAGTTGTCCCTAAGCAAATTTTTATTTCATGAATAAAATATTTAGTAATATAACTTTGCTAGTGATTTCGAAAAACCCTAAGAAGGGTGGATTTGGAATATTATATTTATATAAAGGAAAATTTAGTCAAATAAATAATAGTTTTAATAGAAAAATAAAATATATAGATATTCTATAAAATAATGAGATCAACTAAAGCCTTTTATGGAAATAATCATGATTAGTAAAATACTTATTTCTATAAATTTAATTATCATATTTTAATCAAAACCTATTAAAACTTATTTGTTGTTTTTCAAGCAAGATTCATTAAAATTCATTTTCAACTAACTTTAGTGATCAATTATTTTCTAACAACTAAATTATTAATAAATCATTAACAAATAAGCTCTACATTTTTCTTAGCAAGTTTTAAACCTTTAACTTATTAGTACCTATTTCCCAAAACATTAATTATTTTAAATATCAAATTATCCTTAGCCTATAAACCTATTTATTTATTGAGTGGCCTTAAAGCTTGGGACACTAGGATCATGATAGTAGTAAGTTGAGTTGTTTTAAAATTGGGGAAGAGGATTGTAGCTAGAAATTGATTGTGTTTTGTATTTGCCCATGTGGGGTTAGGTCAGTTGTTGGAGACCTTTTATTTGTGAGCAAGAGTCAGGTAAGCTCATGCATAAAACCTGATTGATGTGAAATGTTTTTCTTATAGCAAGCCAAATGTAGAGTGTATGGACACTCATTTATGTAAAGGCAATTGAGGGTTGAACTCTCTCTTATTTCAAACATTTGAATTATTTAAAAATCAAAGAGCAGATTTGCCAAACTCAAACTCTTTCTAAAGTTGATTTTTACAAGGGCTTTGGAACCCTCAAAATGCCATTTTCATGTGGAACAATGTTTTGTTCATTTTATCCCAAGTGGGAAACGTCGTTGAGTACTTAATAAGGGTGGACTACTTGGACTAGTCCTTGAGGGGTTAGGGTAAATCTCTCAGTAGGTGGCCACCTCTGAGGGGTGAGTCCTTCCCGAATAGGACGTCAGTCCAGTGGGTCCTGTCGGTCCGAGCTAGCAGTGTTCTTTTCAATCAAGTGACTGTGTTTTGCCGGAATGGACACCTGGTTGTTGTTTGAGTATAGAGAAGGAGGAGTATCTTGCCCAGTAGGCCGATCACCTACTTTTGTCAGTCTGCACAAAGTGTAGCATTCTGACCGGCGGTATGCACAAAGTGTGGCATACTGACCATCCGGTTGTGGGGCCCAACGTGTGGTAACCCATAATCCTTTCTTATGAGTGGTTGATTTTGTTGATCATGTATGGCTGGAATAGCTAAAATGCCACTCTTGCTTTTGACTAATATTTATTGCTTGCTAATATTTCTCTTATAAAGATTTCACACTTTGCATCCATGAACTGCTTTCACTAAACACTCAAAGCACACACGGACTTACTGAGATTTCTGTCTCATCACCTTTTTATCATGATTTCAGGTCGATCCTACTGTGAGGATGAGTAGCTAGTGTAATCTTCCTGGGAAGAGATTGTTATCGTTTATTTCTATGTATTGCTTTGGGGAGTCGAGAGTGGATAATTTTATTTACTGTTGTGTTTTGGGAATTCATGGATTTATTCTTGGAGTATTTTGGGATGTAATAAATTTTTTAGTTAAAGTATTATTTTATTCCGCTGTTTGATTTGTATGACCTAGTTATAAAGACCCATTGTCCTTTGGATGGGGCGACATCCCCGGCCCTGGCGGGCCTAGGTAGCGGGGTGTTACAAGTAGTTTCAGAGCCTAGGTTATAGGCAAATATTGATGATATATATTCTATTTATTTAAGTTTAAATCTTTATCTAACTTATCTTGTTGATGCTGTAGGATGGTTAGACTGCTTAGGACAGCGAGGAAAAGGCAGCTGTGGCACCCGCCTATCTTTTTAGACCTAGAGGACCTTCCAGTTCCCCAACCGGCCCCTCAGCCAGTTATCCCTATGGTGGATAACAGTGATGATGAGGTTATCCTTATGGAGAATGACAGTGATTGTGAGATTAACCATATGGAGGATAGCAGTGATGACGAGGTCCAGATCATTGAGCCACCCCCAATTTCGGTGATTGACATAGGCTCGGATAGTGAGAATGAGGTGATGATAGTGGAGCCTGAACCCCAACCTCCTAATCCCGAGGTGGACTTAGCAGCAGATAGCGATGACTTGGGGGAGATAGACTATGAGTCTCCACCTAGGCCTTCTTTCCTTCATTTCTTCAGCCGAGTTGAGCCCGGGAAGAGTTCTAGGCGCCCTGGGAAGGAGCCCATGGAGGGATTTGCTAGCGAGGATGGGGTTGATTTTTCCAAGAACTTTGGGGGATGGTTATATGAAGCTGATGATGAGGGTTCTGATGAGGATTAGGGGACTAGGAGTTCCTTTGATTTGGATGTTTATTTGTTTATTGTTTTTTTCAAGAACTTTTATTGTTAAGGATCTTAATTCTGTTTTCTATTAAGATTTCGAATCTATGCAAGTCCATTTTTGAAAGAGAATTTATTCCTTAGCTAAATTTACATCCGCTTTCCATTTACATCTATTTGTCAATGCATGCAAGTACAACTAACATGGTTTGACCTTGAAGTGCATACACTTATCATCTGGGGTGTGGTTTAGAGTGGCACCCAAGCGTCGTGCAATCTCAGCAGGTGGAAGGGTACCGGAAACTGATCAGGTGGCACCAGAAGTGGGAGCAGCCCAGATGCAAGCACCCAATTGGGGTGAAGGGTACAATCAGAGTATGTGATCAAGGTCTGAAGTTCCAATTGATGTGACTATGGCCAGGCATTCAGTAAGATGGTCGAGATTTTGCAGTTAATGACCGAGCGATGGAACCCTTGGGGTGAGGATGAGGCCTTAGAGAGGTTTGTGAAGTTTCAGCCGCCCGTCTTCCTAGGCGAAGCAGAACAAGATCAGAAGGCAGAGCAGTGGGTTGAATAGCTAGAGGACATATTTGCAACGCTCCAGTACACCGAGGAGTGGATGGTTAACTTTGTAGCTTTCCGATTGAGAGGACCAGCTCGGGCATGGTGGCAGCAGGTCCAAGACGACTGGGAGGCGGACGAGCAGGAATGGATGTGGTCCAATTTCATTGAAGCCTTCAGGGCTGAATACATTCCATATTGGATTATAGAGAAGCGAGAGGACGAATTTCAAAATTTGAGGCAGGGGAGCATGTCAGTTGCTCAATATGCGGGGCGATTCACTCAATTGTCGAAATACTACCGGAGATTGGTGGATACCGAGTAGAATAGGACAAGGCAGTTCGTTAAGGGTCTGAAACTACAGCTGAGGAGGGCATTGGCACTTGCCCCACCGACCACTTATTCGAGGGCTGTGGACGCAGCCACTCGAACGGAGAATGAGGACTGCAGCCGGATGGCAATAAAACCCTTCCAGCCACCGAGACAGCCGCAAGGACAATTTTCGAGACCGCAACTCCACAAGCACTCCGCCAATCATTAATTGCAGAACCGGGGAAAGTAAGCCCGGACAGCACCAAGTGGACTTGCCCCAAATCTCCCATCATGCAGGCAGTGTGGAAGGAAAGGCCACACCGAGAGAAATTGTTGGTCTAAGGGTGGTGAAAAGAAATGCTATCACTGTGGCGACCCGAACCACCTGAGGAACGCTTGCCCCAAATTGCACCGCGTTGGGCAAGGAAACCCAGCTTAGAACCCGGGGCCCAACCGAGCCAACCCCGCGGGAGTATCCGGGAGTGGAGCAATGAAGCCGCAAGTGAAGGCCAAGGTATTCGCTCTCAACAGAGAGGAAGTTGAGGCCAATGCAGCGGTGGTAGAAGGTACGTTCACTATTCAAGGACGTTCCATTAATGCTTTGATTGATCTTGGCTCTACTCATTCCTATATAAACAAGTTGTGTGCATGTCATTTGGGTTGGGATGGAATAGAGCTACCTTTTATTTTAGAGGTGAGCACACCTCTGGGGAAAATGGTGCAAGCGGATTGGTATATAAAGGACTGTAAAGTTAATGTGGGGAAAGACAGTTTGGAGAGGGATTTGATAGTATTAGACCTTGAGGATTATGACTTGATTTTGGGGATAGACTGGTTTGCCAAACATGGGGCTAGGGTAGACTGTAGAAATAAGATAGTCCAGTTCATCAGACCGGGTCGTGATGTATTGGAATTTAATGGCAAGAGGGTGAGAGAATGTAAGTACTTGATTGCGGCGGCTAAAGCCCAGAAATTATTGAAGTAAGGGTGTCAAGGGTACCTGGCTTACGTGATGAACAAGCTGAAGGACCAGTGCACCCTGGAAGACACTGAAGTAGTAGGGGATTTCCCCGATGTGTTTTTGGCAGAACTTGATTCTCTACCTCCTAGCCGAGAAGTGGAATTCACCATCGACTTAGTTCCAGGAGTGGAACCAGTACCGCGGACACTGTACCGGATGGCACCGGCAGAGTTGAATGAGCAGTTGGAGGAGTTAGTGAGTCAAGGTTATATCAGACCTAGCAAGTCACCTTGGGGAGTGCCTGTGCTATTTGTGAAGAAGAAGAACGACATTCTGAGGCTATGCATCGACTACCGAGGTTTGAACAATTTAATGGTCAAGAACAAGTATCCCTTACTGTTGATTGACGAGCTATTCGACAAGTTACAAGGATCCAGTTGCTACTCTAAGTTGGATCTGAGGCAAGGGTACTACCAGGTGCGGATAAGAGAAGATAATATTCCCAAGGCAGCCTTTAACACCAGATATTGACACTACGATTTCGTAGTGATGCCGTTCAGGGTGACTAATGCTTCAGCAGTATTCGTGGACCTGATGCACCGGGTATTCCGACCTTATCTGGACAAGTTCATGGTAGTCTTCATCGACAACATTTTAATTTACTCCAAGAGTCTAGAGGAGCATGCGGAGCATCTGAAGCTCGTATTAGAGAAATTGCGGGAGCACAAGTTGTACGCTAAGTTCACCAAGTGCGAATTCTGGCTAGACAGTGTGGCATTCCTTGGCCATGTGGTGACCAAGGAGGGAATCAAGGTAGATCCGGCAAAGGTTGAAGCGGTATCAGACTGGAAGCAGCCGGAGAATATTACCGAGATCCGGAGTTTCTTGGGATTAGCTGGGTATTACCGAAGGTTTATCAAGGGATTTTCGACGCTCGCATCACTAATGACCCGTCTCTTGAGAAAGGATGTTCCATTTGTGTGGAACAAAAAATGCAAGAAAAGTTTTCAAGAGTTGAAGAAAAAATTGATGACAACACCGGTATTTAGTCTACCGAAAGAAGGCAAACCTTACGCACTGTATACCGACGCTTCGAAAGAAGGACTGGGAGCAGTGCTGATGTAAGACAGGAAGGTGATTGCTTATGCTTCTTGGAAGCTAAGACCTCATGAAGTGAACTACCCCACTCATGATCTGGAGCTGGCGGCTATAGTGTTCGCCCTCAAGAAATGGCGACACTACTTGTATGGAGCCTAATATGAGGTGTTCACCGACCATAAGAGTTTGAAGTATATCCTCACTCAAAAGAACCTAAACCTGAGGCAGCAAAGGTGGATGGAATTCCTAGAAAAATACTGTTGTCCGATCAACTACCATCCCAGGAAGGCCAATGTTGTGACAGACGCCCTGAGTAGAAAAGTTGGAATGGCCACGACTGAAGGTGTAGGAAATGCAAGCAGTCCAGGATGTGTTGGACAGAAGGGTGGAAGTACGAGATAGAGGAATTATCATCAGCAATTTGAGGTTGGTACCAGATCTGAAGAAGGAAATCGTGGAAGCTCAGCAAAGTAGCGCCGAGTTTCAACTTTTCAAGGATAAGGAGCTTAAGCGGCCAGGAAATGAATTCTGTCAAGATGAGATGGGAGTTTTTCATTTCAGAGATCGATTATGTGTGCCCGGAGAGTAGCAATTAAAGGACAGAATTTTGGAGAAGGCGCATAAGAGTAAGTATGCCATTCATCCGGGGGAAGTCAAGATGTACCAGGATTTGAAGAGAGCTTATTGGTGGCCCAGACTGAAGCGAGACGTGGTCAAATATGTTTCGACCTGTCTCACCAAGCGGAGCATAAGAAGTCAGCGGGACTATTGCAGCCATTGCCAGTGCTGGAATGGAAGTGGGAGGAGGTGACTATAGATTTCGTCACTGGACTTCCCAAGTCAAGGACTCAAAAGGACGCTATATGGGTGGTGGTGGATCGACTAACCAAGTCGGCCCATTTCATACCGGTGAATGTGGGGGACTCAATGGAGAAGCTAGCTCAGACTTATGTTCGAGAGATCATCCGACTTCATGGAGTACCTTCAAGCATAGTGTCAGACCGAGGTTTACGTCTCGTTTTTGGGAAAAGTTTCAGGAAACAATGGGGTCGAATCTGAAATTCAGTACGACGGCGCATCCGCAGACCGATGGGCAGTCAGAAAGGGTGATCCAAATATTAAAGGATATGTTGAGAGCCTGTGTCTTGGATTTCAGAGATAAGTGGATCGAGTGTGTACTGTATTCCGAGCTGTCATATAATAACAGCTACCAAGCCTCAATTGGGATAGCACCATATGAGGCTTTGTATGGGCACAAGTGTTAAGTACCGTTGTATTGGAGCTGGTCGGAAGATGGTCATGTGGGCAAAACCGGATAGGTCTATATCCAAGAAATGTTGGATAAAGTGAAACTAATTCGGGAAAGGTTAAAAGCGGCTCAGAGTCAACAGAAAAGCTATGCGGACAACCGGCGAAGAGAATTGGAATTTCAAGTCGGGGATTGCATATTTCTGAAGCTAACACCAAATAGGGGGCATTTTGAAGCATCCTAAGGGCGAAAAGTTGAATCCGAGATATTTGGGGCCGTTTCTGATTAAGGAAAGAATTGGACCGGTAACTTACCGATTGGACCTGTCGGATGGGTTGACGAGTATCCATGATGTGTTTCATGTGTCGCAATTGAAGAAGTATAATGCGGATCCCGATCAAGTATTGAATGATGAACCGTTGGTGTTGCAGTCAGACCTGAGCTACGTGGATAAGCCTTTGCGGATATTGGACCGCAGTGTTAAAACTCTCCGAAATAAGTAGATACCAATGGTTAAGATTCAGTGGGACCACCATAGCACGTAGGATGCCACATGGGAGTCGGAAGATTGGGTTAAGCGAAAGTACCCCGAGTTGATATAGAGGTATGCTTGAATTTCGGGACGATATTCTTCTAAGGAGGGGAGGATGTGAAACTCTGGCCAAAACCAACCTTAGAGTAAGGGGGTTGGGATGCATCACATACTTTACTGCATAATTAAATATATTCTTATTTGATTTTATGTGCCTTGGATTTGAGTTTTAATGTCTTGGAGGCTTGTTGGTGAATATTGAGTGAGAATGGCAAAATGGTAATTTTTACCTGATGTGAAAATAGGGAGATAGCTTGAGGATTGGAAAGGAAATAAGTTGCTAGTAAAAATTGTGAAACCCCAGTCGAAACCAACCTTAGAGTAAAGGGGTTGGGATGCATATCATATTTTATTTCATAGTTAAATATATTCTTATATGAATTTTTATGTGTTCTGGATTCGAGTTTTATTGTCTTGAAGTATTGTTGGTGAGTATTGTGTGAGAGGGGCAAAATGGTAATTTTTCCCCGGGGGTGAAAATAGGGAGATAGCCTGTGATTGAATAGAAAATAATTTTTCTAGTAGAAATAACAACAAGAGTTGTTGTGGTTTAGTGGTTAGAGTTTTGGAATAGATTATTGAGGTCTAGGGTTCAAATTCCATCCTAAAAGCTCTAGCTAGATTAAATTTTATTTTTGCTTAGGGAGGATTAGTTTCGGCCTTAAGAGCCTAGAACAAGGTGGTGATAATGTCCTAAGGGAGACATGTTAGGAGAATTCTCATTTCACTCTTTACTCTACTCGAAATTCTTGAAGGGAAATTCATTCTTCCTTGTTCTTTAATTTTTCTCAATGCTCAACTCATTAGTTTGATCAAGGTGTTCTAGCCTTTTTCTTTCCAGCAAATTCAGTAAAGTGCTGAGGCCTTTTAGGATCAAAATGTCTTGGTAAAAGACTTCCTATGGTCTGAAAATATGGATGAGTTGTGAGGAATTCCATGAGGAAAATATCTCTAGTGAGCTTGCTGAAATTTCACTTCAAATTAGTTCTTCTTCCTTCATGGCATGAGCTGAAATTTTCCAGCTTGTTGTACCTTCAAATGTCGAACTCCTTAGCTCACATTTCCTTCCAAATGCTGCCAGAAAAATGGCCTTAAGATCAGCTTAAAACATAAATTATTTCTGCCATTTTCGGACTGCACAAAAGCTGTGCAAAACCAGTGAAAAATTCTGGGCAAATCGCTACTTTGGCCCAAGCTGATTTCTTCCAGATTTTGTGCAGCACCTTAGCCATGTTTTTCCTTCATGAAGAAGGCTAGAAACCAGACTTGAATACCCCTGAAACCCCCCTTCCAGCTCAATGGAAAATGGCAGGAAGTAGCAGACGAAAATCTGCCAGAAAAATCACTGTGCAGCAAAATTTCTGGGCAGAAATTTGTCCAGCTTGTTTCCTCTTCCTCTTCCAGCTGAAACACCAAACCTAATCTGTCAAAACCTTCCTTAAATCTCCATCAACAGAGCTCCATTGATCCCCTTAGACTTCTGCACGAAATTCCATCAATGGCTGTCCGAAAATCTCTCCAACAAATCCCTGCAATTTAGCTTGATTACTTCCCAAAATTCCAGCCATCTTATTTAGCAACCTTCCATAATATTTTGCTCAATTGACCAAACTTCTTCTTCATCATTGTGCACCTTACTTTTGGCCACCATAAGCCTCCATAAGCCAGCATTAATCCCAAGAAATTCTGCTCAAACAGTCAGCCATGGCGGACTCCAAAGCTGTCGAATAATCAAGATATTCTGGGAATATTTAGTTTCCAAATTCACTTCCTAAAAATATTCTACAAAGATTGTAACAACTAACCTTTCCTTTTCCCTTCTAAATTAGAGAAACAACTTCCTAAACCCTATAGAAATTTGTCCAACCCCATCTCTCATAGAAAATTCGACAGCTGCAAGTTCCTTCCCTCTCTCTCTCGATTTTCTGCAATCATCAAGAACACACACACCACACCAAGAACACCTACTTCTTCTCTACACCTAATACCCCTCCAAACCATCTCAAATCCCCTCAAAAACTTCTAGATTGATCTACACATTGCTATGATTCCATCAACACCGTTGTTAACATCAAACTCCTCCAAACATCTTCCTACTTCTGATCAAAACCAGAAATTTCTGTTAAGGTCAAGAACACCATCAAGGTAAACTTATTCTAGCAACTTCATCTTTTCTAACCATGATCTCTAATGAGAACCTATGCGAATAAACATACTAATGATTTCTTTTTCTCTTTCTCTCTCTCTCTCTCTCTCTCTCTCTCTCCCTCTCTTGGCCGAATGACTTTTTCTCCCATGAACAAGCTTTCGCCATCTCCCATGGGCAAAGTTAGACATCTAGGAGTTGAGATCTACTCTAAAGTCCTTCAAAGCATTCATCAACCAAGTAAGTCCCTTCAACCTTTCTTTTAAACCCTAGATTCATGTCTCTATGACGATGTTGTTAGAAGGTGGAGGGCGAGGGGATTAGTATATATATATTGTTGAGAATGAAGTATGAATATATGTATGATTGAGAAGGAGATGGGATTAATGCATGGAAGGATTGTCTTGGATGATTATATGATGATTTGAGGTTGATGCATATCATATGTAGTATTTGTGATGAAGTATGCTATAGATTATGTCACCTTTGGTGAATAGGATTTATATTCATGTTGGACTATTGAAGCCATGATCATATTTATGTTAGTAAGGGTTAGATCATATTTTAATAAATTGAGATATATGCTTGTATGCATGATTTGGATGATTTGATGAATTGAAGGGTTGTATATGTTCTTGTTTGTGGTTAGCCATAGAAATATATTCATGATCTAGTTGTCCCTAAGCTAATCTTTATTTCATTAATAAAATATTTAATAATATGATTTTTCTAGTAAAATTTTGAAAACCATGGGAAAATGTAGATTTGGTCTTTTATATAAAATAGTGATATTCTAGTCAAATAAATAATAGTTTTTGCTGAATATATATATATATATATATATATATATACTATTTAAAATGATAAAATCAATTAAAGCCATTTATGGAAATAATTATAATTAAAAAATATTTATTACTAAAAATTTAATTATTATCTTTTAACCAAAACCCATTAAGGATTTGCTTATTATTTTTCAAGCAAGACTCATTAAATTTATTTTCAACAAATTTTAGCTATCAATTATTTTCTAACAACTAAATTTTTAATAAATCATTATTTTACCTAATACTACCTTGGACCCTTTTTCAAATAAACCATAATTTATTTTTATCAAGATTTAAACCTTCAACATTTTGTACCTATTTCCCAAGCTCTAGTTATTTTAATATCAAACTAGAATTATTTTATAAACCCTTTTATTTATTATTGAGCCTTAAAGCTTGGGACACTAGGGACATGACTGTAGTAAGTTGAGTTAGTTTTATTTGAGAAAGTGAGTCTTTGGCTTGAGTTTGATTGTGGTTTGTATTTACCCTATGCGGGTCAGGTCAGCTATTGGAGACCTTTGTTGTGAGCAAGGATCAGGTAAGCTCCTGCATAAAACCTGTTTGTTGAAAAATGATTTTTTTTATGGCAAGAGAAATGAAGAGTGCATGGTCACTCATTTCTGTAAAGGCAATTGAGGATTATTTCCATTCTCATTTCAGACAAATAAATTATTTGTAAATCAAGGGGCGGTTTTACTCAAAACCTAAAATTCTTTCTAAAACCAGTTTTGTCCCAAACTTTGGAAATCCTGAATTGCCATTTTCAAGTGGAACTGTGTTTTGTTCATTTTCTTCCCAAGTGGGATATGTTACGTTGAGTACTCAATGGGGGTAGGCTGATAGTACTAGTTTTGAAGAGCAAGAGTGAGTCTTCTGGCAGGAGGCCACCTCCAGAAGATAAGCTCAACTTAGAGAAGCGTCAGTACTACTTAGTCAGGCCGGTCCGAGTTAACAGTTTTTTTTATTTCAGTTAAGTGATTGTGTTTTGCCGGAATGGACACCCGGTTGTTGTTTAGGTATAGAGAAGGAGGAGTATCTTGCCCGGTAGGCCGATCACCTACCTTTTGTCAATCTGCACAAAGTGTTGGCATTCTGACCGGTTATGGGGCTCAACGTGTGGTAACACATAATCCTTTCTTTCGAGTGGTTGATCTTATAAATTATGTACGGCTAGATAAGCCAAAACGCCACTCTTGCTTTTGACTAATATTTGATGCTTGCCAATATTTCTCTTATAAAGGTTTTACACTTTGCATCCACGAACTGTTTTCACTAAACACCCAAAGCACACACGGACTTACTGAGATTTCTATCTTATCACCTTTTTATCATGATTTCAGGTGGATCCTGCTGTGGGGTCGAGTAGCTAGTAATATCTGCCTTGGAAGAGAATGTGTCTTTTGATTTTATGTATTGCTTTGGGGAGACGAGAGTAGATAATTTTATTTATGGATTTGTTTCCATTTGGAAATTCGTGGATTTATTCTTGGGTTGTAATAAATCTTAAGTTGAAGTATTATTTTTATTATTTTTATTCCTCTATTTTATTTGTGTGACCTCGTTATAAAGACCCCTTATCCTTTGGATGGGGCAACATCCCCGGCCCCGGCGGGCCTAGGTAGCGGGGTGTTACAAATGGTATCAGAACCAAGGTTTAGGCAATCAGTTGGTTTTCTAGATTTCTATTCCTTAAGTATTTCGACCTGGTTCTAATTCTCGTGTTTTGCTTATAGGATGGTCAAGAGAGCTGCATCGGCTGTCAGAGACTGGCTCGTTGGTTGCGGGGATCCTTCTGCCCCATTACCTATAGTGGATCCACCCTCGTCTGATTCGGAGACAGAGCCTGAGGGAGGTTGGTTTTTGAGTGAAGACGAGAGGGAGCATAAGCCGCTTATGCTAGATGACCCGGTTGATGAGTTAGAGATGGAGGTTGATGGGGGCCTAGGTGAGTACTATGGGAATGATGAGGGTGAGGTAGATGAGCTTGTTAGTGAGAGTGAGGGAGATGAGGAGATGGTTGGGCTGAGCGAAGGGGAGGCAAATGAGTTTGGGGATGAGAGTGATGATGAGAGTGAGGAAGAGATAGATGGGATAGAGGAGGAGGATGAGGATGCGATGGAGGCTCCCAGGACCCTAAAGATAGGTGGGTTTGATAGGACTTTTACTTGCTATGACCGCAAGGAGTCTAGTGATGAGGGTTATAGGCTGAGGGATGGATTTACCCCGGCATTAAGAGAACTTAGGAAGCCCGCTTTAGGAATGGAAGATAAGGGGAAAGGGAAGCTAGAAGAGGGACCTAAGAGGAGCGGACTTCAATATGGACTGGGTATAGATGCTAAGTTAAGGATAGAGGGATTGTTTGACCTGTACGACTCGGAGGACGAGAGGCCTGCACCTAAGGGTGTGATTAGATTGGCTTTGGATGAGTTTTATGAGGCAGCTATGAGAACTAAGAAGGGCAATGAGGGTGATTTAGGTCAGCCAAGTGAGAGTGCGTGTTTTGCGAGGGATTATGTGGGAAAACCCGATAGCTCTGTAGGGTAGCTCATGGAACCAACCTTTGACGATCCGGATGCCTCTACTGACTCTAGCGGCGAGTAGAGTGTAGGAGATTATCAGTATTTGCTCTTTCTCTCTCTTTTGGGATTTTCATTCTTTTGTTCATTTATTCTTTTCAAAGAAGTATGTTGCTTGTAGGGTTAGATTATTTTGCTGAATAAAAGGGTATCACGTGTCATAACCCTTCTTTATGAAAGTATTATTTTTATGAGAAACATGAGTTTATTTATTGTTTGGTTTTCCTCTAAATAATAACATCAAAATTTCTTTCAAAAAAATAAAATAAAATAAAATAATATATATATATATATATATATATTTGCATATGATTTTCTTTTACATAAACCTGAATGTGAATGCATGCACAAAATGTTTAAACTTAAATGCATACATTCATCATTTGGGTATGGTTTAGAATGGCACCTAAGCGCCGTGCAGCTTTAATAAGCAGAATGGTTTCGGGAGCCGATCAATGGTACTGGAAGTCGAGACAGCCCAGATGCAACCACCCAACCGGGGTGAAAGGAGTGGTCTGAATATGGGATTGGGGTCTAAAGTTCCAATTGATGTGTCATTGGGCCAGGCATGCAGTAAGAAGGCCGAAATTCTGCAGACTCTGACCGAGCAAAGGTACCCTAAGCGAGAAGACGAGTTCCAGAGCTTAAAGCAGGGGAATATGACAGTAACTCAATATGCTGCTCGACTCAATCACTTATCCAAGTACTGTCAACGGCTAATAGATTCAGAGCAAAACATTACCCGGCAGTTCATGAAGGGATTGAGACAGGAACTTCGAAGGGTATTGGCACCATTTCCATCAACGACTTATGCTGCAGCGGTGGAAGCCACAACTCGTACCGAGAATGAGGATAAAGGTAGAGCAGATAGCAAAGCATCGAACTTATCTGAGCGTGTTACTTCTAAGAGGCCTGTAGGGCAGCAACACGAAAATAAAGGAAAACAAGCACGGACCGAGCTAGCTGGGGCCACTGCAGATGCAATAACCTGCCATCACTGTGGCAGGAGGGGGCACGAGATGAAGGATTGCTGGTCTAAGAAGGAGAACCGAAAATGCTATATTTGCAGGGACCCTTCGCATATGAGGAATAACTGTCCAAAAATTGGAAGTACCAACCAAGGAAACCCAACAATGCTTGCTCACTCGGCCAGTCGAGCCGACATTGGTGGAGCTGCAGGAAGTGAGGATAGGAATCTCAAGTGAATGCCGGAGACCAAATGCGGAGGCACTAGAAGCAGATGCAGCAATAAGAGAAAGTAAGCCTGCTATTATGAAGACATTATGATTTATTCTAATCCTGCGCATCGCTATAACAAATTGCATTGGCCATGTTAATGGGAATGTGATGGATCGAAATTGCCCGTACCCGATGGTCAAGGTTCAGTGGGAGCATCATGGCACGCAGGATGCCGCATGGGAATCAGAAGAGTGGGTTAAATGGATGTATTCTGATCCAAAATAGAAGTATGCATGAATTTTGGGACGAAATTCTTCTAACGAGGAGAGGATGTGAAACCCCAGTCGAAACCAACCTTAGAGTAAGGGGGTTGGGATGCATATCATATTTTATTTTATGGTTAAATATATTCTCATATGAATTTTTGTGTTCTGGATTCGAGTTTTATTGTCTTGAAGTCTTGTTGGTGAGTATTGTGTGAGAGGGGCAAAATGGTAATTTTTGCCCAGGGTGAAAATAGGGAGATAGCCTGTGGATTGAATAGAAAATAATTTTTCTAATAGAAAGAGCAACAAGAGTTGTTGTGGTTTAGTGGTTAGAGCTTTGGAATAGATTATTGAGGTCTAGGGTTCAAATTCCATCATAGAAGCTTTAGCTAGATTAAATTTTATTTTTGCTTAGGGAGGATTAGTTTCGGCCTTAAGAGCCTAGAACAAGGTGGTGATAATGTCCTAAGGGAGAAATGTTAGGAGAATTCTCATTTCACTCTTTACTCTACTCGAAATTTTTGAAGGGAAATTCATTCTTCCTTGTTCTTTAATTTTTCTCAAGACTCAACTCATTAGTTTGATCAAGGTGTTCTAGGCTTTTTCTTTCCAGCAAATTCAGTAAAGTGCTGAGGCCTTTTAGGATCAAAATGTCTTGGTAAAAGACTTCCTATGGTCTGAAAATATGGATGAGTTGTGAGGAATTCCATGAGGAAAATATCTCTAGTGAGCTTGCTGAAATTTCACTTCAAATTAGTTCCTCTTCCTTCATGGCATGAGCTGAAATTTTCCAGCTTGTTGTACCTTCAAATGTCGAACTCCTTAGCTCACATTTCCTTCCAAATGCTGCCAGAAAAATGGCCTTAAGATCAGCTTAAAACATAAATTATTTCTGCCATTTTCGGACTGCACAAAAGCTGTGCAAAACCAGTGAAAAATTCTGGGCAAATCGCTACTTTGGCCCAAGCTGATTTCTTCCAGATTTTGTGCAGCATAGTAGCCATATTTTTCGTCCATGAAGAAGGCTGGAAACCAGACTTGAATACCCCTAAAATCCCCCTTCCAGCTAGCTGCAAAATTCCTGGAAGTAGCGAACGAAAATCTGCCAGAAAAATCACTGTGCAGCGAAATTTCTGGGCAGAAATTTGTCCAGCTTGTTTCCTCTTCCTCTTCCAGCCGAAACACCAACCCTAATCTGTCAAAACCTTTCTTAAATCTCCATCAACAGAGCTCCATTAATCCCCTTAAGCTTCTGCATGAAATTCCATCAATGGCTGTTCGAAAATCTCACCAACAAATCCCTGCAAAATTCCAGCCATCTTATTTAGCAACCTTCCATAATATTTTGCTCAATTGAAAATACTTCTTCTTCATCATTGTGCACCTTACTTTCGGCCACCATAAGCCTCCATAATCCAGCATTAATCCCATGAAATTCTGCTCAAACAGTCAGCCATGGCAGACTCCAAAGCTGTCTAACAATTAAGATATTCTTGGAATATTTAGTTTCCAAATTCACTTGCTAAAAATATTCTTCAAAGATTGTAACAACTAACCTTTCCTTTTCCCTTCCAAATTAGAGAAACAACTTCCTAAACCCTACAAAAATTCGTCCAGCCCCATCTTTCACAGAAAATTCGGCAGCTGCAAATTCCTTCCCTCTCTCTCTCGATTTTCTGCAATCATCAAGAACACACACACTACACCAAGAACACCTACTTCTTCTCTACACCTAATACCCCTCCAAACCATCTCAAATCCCCTCGAAAACTTCCAGATGTCATCTACACATTGCTGTGAATCCATCAACACCGTCATTAATATCAAACTCCTCCAAACATCTTGCTACTTCTGATCAAAACCAGAAATTTCTGTTAAGGTCAAGAACACCATCAAGGTAAACTTATTCTAGCAACTTCATCTTCTCTAACCTTGATCTCTAATGAGAAACTATGCGAATAAACATACTAATGATTTATTTTTCTCTTTCTCTCTCTCTCTCTCTCTCTCTTTCCCCTCTCTTAGCCGAATGACTTTTTCTCCAATGAACATGCTTTCGCCATCTCCCATGGACAAAGTTAGACATCTAGGAGTTGAGATCTACGCTAAACTCCTTCAAAGCATTCATCAACCAAGTAAGTCCCTTCAAACTTTCTTTTAAACCCTAGATTCATGTCTCTGCGACGATGTTGTTAGAAGGTGGAGGGCGAGGGGATTAGTATATGTATATTGTTGAGAATGAAGTATGAATATATGTATGATTGAGAAGGAGATGGGATTAATGCATGGAAGGATTGTCTTGGATGATTATATGATGATTTGAGGTTGATGCATATCATATGTAGTATTTGTGATTAAGTATGCTATAGATTATGTCACCTTTGGTGAATAGGATTTATATTCATGTCGGACTATTGAAGCCATGATCATATTTATGTTAGTAAGGGTTAGATCATATTTTAATAAATTGAGATATATGCTTGTATGCATGATTTGGATGATTTGATGAATTGAAGGGTTGTATATGTTCTTGTTTGTGGTTAGCCATAGAAATATATTCATGATCTAGTTGTCCCTAAGCTAATCTTTATTTCATTAATAAAATATTTAATAATATGATTTTTCTAGTAAAATTTTGAAAACCATGGGAAAATGTGGATTTGGTCTTTTATATAAAATAGTGATATTCTAGTCAAATAAATAATAGTTTTTGCTGAATATATATATATATATATATATATTATTTATTTAAAATGATAAAATCAATTAAAGCCATTTATGGAAATAATTATAATTAAAAAAATATTTATTACTAAAAATTTAATTATTATCTTTTAACCAAAACCCATTAAGGATTTGCTTATTATTTTTCAAGCAAGACTCATTAAATTTATTTTCAACAAATTTTAGCTATCAATTATTTTCTAACAACTAAATTATTAAAAAATTATTATTTTACCTAATACTACCTTGGACCCTTTTTCAAATAAACCATAATTTATTTTTATCAAGATTTAAACCTTCAACATTTTGTACCTATTTCCCAAACTCTAGTTATTTTAATATCAAACTAGAATTATTTTATAAACCCTTTTATTTATTATTGAGCCTTAAAGCTTGGGACACTAGGGACATGACTGCAGTAAGTTGAGTTAGTTTTATTTGAGAATGTGAGTCTTTGGCTTGAGTTTGATTGTGGTTTGTATTTACCCTATGCGGGTCAGGTCAGCTATTGGAGACCTTTGTTGTGAGCAAGGATTAGGTAAGCTCCTGCATAAAACCTGTTTGATGAAAAATGATTTTTTTTATGGCAAGTCAAATGAAGAGTGCATGGTCAGTCATTTCTGTAAAGGCAATTGAGGATTATTTCCATTCTCATTTCAGACAAATAAATTATTTGTAAATCAAGGGGCAGTTTTACTCAAAACCTAAAATTCTTTCTAAAACTAGTTTTGTACCAAACTTTGGATATCCTGAATTGCCATTTTCAAGTGGAACTATGTTTTGTTCATTTTCTTCCCAAGTGGGATATGTTACGTTGAGTACTCAATGGGGGTAGGCTGATAGTACTAGTTTTGAAGAGCAAGAGTGAGTCTTCTGGCAGGAGGCCACCTCCAGAAGATAAGCTCAACTTAGAGAAGCGTCAGTACTACTTAGTCAGGCCGGTCCGAGCTAGCAGTTTATTTTATTTCAGTCAAGTGACTGTGTTTTGCGGGAACGGACACCCGGTTGTTGTTCGGGTATAGAGAATGAGGAGTATCTTGCCCGGTAGGCTGATCACCTACCTTTTGTCTGTCTGCACAAAGTGTCGGCATTCTGACCGGTTATGGGGCCCAACGTGTGGTTACCCATAATCCTTTCTTTCCAGTGGTTGATCTTATAAATTATGTACGGCTAGATAAGCCAAAACGCCACTCTTGCTTTTGACTAATGTTTGATGCTTGTCAATATTTCTCTTATAAAGGTTTTACACTTTGCATCCACGAACTGTTTTCACTAAACTCCCAAACCACACACGGACTTACTGAGATTTCTGTCTCATCTCCTTTTTATCATGAATTCAGGTGGATCCTGCTGTGGGGTCGAGTAGCTAGTAATATCTGCCTTGGAAAAGAATATGCCTTTTGATTTTATGTATTGCTTTAGGGAGACGAGAGCGGATAATTTTATTTATGGATTTGTTTCCTTTTAGGAATTCGTGGATTTATTCTTGGGTTGTAATAAATCTTAAGTTGAAGTAATATTTTTATTATTTTTATTCGGCTATTTTATTTGTGTGACCTCATTATAAAGACCCCTTGTCCTTTGGACGGGACGACATCCCCGGCCCCAGCGGGCCTAGGTAGCATGGTGTTACAAAAATAACAACAAGAGTTATTGTGGTGCAGTGGTTAGAGCTTTGGAAATTAATTCTTGAGGTCTTGGGTTCAAATTCCATCATAGGAGCTTTAGCTTTGTTAAATTTTATTTTTGCTTGGGGAAATAATAATTTCGGCTATAGTGGTGTTTGGAGTAGGGTGGAAATGTTGTCCTATGGGAGGCATGATAGGAGTCTTCAAATTCTATTCATTTGTTCTACTCGAATTTCCTATGAGGGATTCAATTTTTCCTTAGTTCTCAACTCATGAGGTTGAGCAAATTGTTCTAGCCATTTTCTTTCCAGAAATTTCAGTGAAGTTCTGTGGTCTTGTTGGATCAAAATGTCTTAGTAAAGGACTTCCTATGGTCCGAAAATGTTAAAAAGTTGTGGGAGATTTCAAGAGGAAAATTCCTTTAGTGAGCTTGCTGAAAAATTCACTCTAGCTAGTTCATCTTCCTTCTTGGAATGAACTGAAAATTCTCCAGCTGATTGTGCCATCAAGGTGTCGAGATTCTTAGCTAACATTCCCTCCCAAATGCTGCCAGAAAAATGGTCTTTTGGATCAGCTTGCAAACTGAATTCTTTAGCCATTTTCGGACTGCTCAAAGCTGGAGCAAAAGCAGGAAAAATTCCTGTACAAATCGCAGCTTTGAGAGTCCAAAACCAAGCTGTTTTCTTCCAGAGTTTGTTTAGCACCTTAACCATGTTTTTCCTCCATGAAAGCCATGAAAGCCTCTGGAATTCCCCTTCCAACTCTTTGCAAACGTGCTGGAAAATGGCCGCTGAAAAACTGCCCAGGGAAAACTCCAGCTTGCGAAAAATGCTGTGCAGGATATTATCTAGCTTTGTATCCTAATCTTCCTCCAGCCGAAACAGCATCATTGTTCTGCATAAACCTTCCTTAAACCTCCAGTAACTGAGCTCCATTATTCTCCTTAAGCTTCTGCATGAAATTCAGACATGGCTGCCCAAAAATCTCTCCAACAAATCCCTACAATTATGCTTGATTGATTACCAAATTTCCAGCCACCATAGTTTAGCAACTTTCCACAATGTATCCCTCAAATAACTAGACTTCTTCTTCACCATTATGCTCCCTATTTTTGGCCACCATGAGCATCCTTAAGCCAGCATTAATCCCACCAAAATTCTGCTCAAAGTAGTCAGCCATGGCAGACTTCCAAAGCTCTCCAACACTTAAGATATTCTAGGATATTTAGTTTCCAAAATTACTTTCTAAAAACATTCTTCAAGGATTTTAACAACTAACCTTTCCTTTTCCCTTCCAAATCAGAGAATCATCTTCCTAAACCCTACAGAAATTCAGCCAGTCCTAGTTCTCACAGAATTTCGGCAGCTGCAAACTACAATCTCACAAATTCCTTCAACCTTCAAGAACACACACACTACACCAAGAACACCTACTTCTTCCTTTCACCTAATACCTCTCCAAACTACTTCAAACCTTCTCTAAAATCTCCAGATTTGACCTACTCACTGCCGTGAGTCCATCAACACCATTTTTAACATCGAACTCCAACAAATCAACTAGCTACTTCGGATCAAAACCAGAAAATTCTATGAAGGTTCAAGAACACCTTCAAGGTAGGTTTGTTCTAACAACTTCATCTTCTCCAATCTTGATCTCTAGTGAGAATATATCTGAATAGACATGCTAATGGTCTCTCTCTCTCTCTCTCTCTCTCTCTCTCTCTCATGGCCGAAACTCCCTCTCTTGGTCGGATGGCTTCTTCCTCCATGGCCATGCTCCATCCACCTTCCTTGGACGATTTTAGGCATCTAGGAGTTGAGATCCATTCTAAACTCCTTCAAGGAATCCCTCAACCAAGTAAGTCCCTTCAATCTTTCTTTTAAATTCTAGATTCATGTCGCTAGGACGATGTTGATAGTATGTGGATTGTGATAGGATTTGAGTATGCATTGTAGAGATTGAAGCATGAATATATGTATGATTGTGAAGGAGATGGGATTTATGCATGGAAGGATTATATTGTTTGATTGAATGATGATTTGGGGTTTGGTGCATGTTTCCATGTTATAGGTAGTATTTGTGATGAAGTATGCTAGAGATTATGTCACCATTGGTGATTAGGACTTATATTCATGTTGGATTATTGAAGCCATGGCCATATCTATGCTAGTAGAGGTTAGATCATGTCTTGATAAATTGAGATCTATACTTGTATGCATGATTTGGATGAATTGATGAGTTAAATGGTTGTATATGTTCATGATTGTGAGTAACCTTGGAATTATGATCATGATCTAGTTGTCCCTAAGCAAATTTTTATTTCATGAATAAAATATTTACTAATATAACTTTGCTAGTGATTTCAAAAAACCCTAAGAAGGATGGATTTGGAATATTATATTTATATAAAGGAAAATTTAGTCAAATAAATAATAGTTTTAATAGAAAAATAAAATATATATATATATTCTATAAAATAATGAGATCAACTAAAGCCTTTTATGGAAATAATCATGATTAGTAAAATACTTATTTCTATAAATTTAATTATCATCTTTTAATCAAAACCTATTAAAACTTATTTATTATTTTTCAAGTAAGATTCATTAAAATTCATTTTCAACTAACTTTAGTTATCAATTATTTTCTAACAACTAAATTATTAATAAATCATTAACAAATAAACTCTAAAATTTTCTTAGCAAGTTTTAAACCTTTAACTTATTAGTACCTATTTTCCAAAACATTAGTTATTTTAAATATCAAATTATCCTTAGCTTATAAACCTATTTATTTATTGAGTGGCCTTAAAGCTTGGGACACTAGGATCATGATAGTAGTAAGTTGAGTTGTTTTAAAATTGAGGAAGAGGATTGTGGCTGGAAATTGATTGTGTTTTGTATTTGCCCATATGGGGTTAGGTCAGCTGTTGGACACCTTTTATTTGTGAGCAAGAGTCAGGTAAGCTCTTGCATAAAACCTGATTGATGTGAAATCTTTTTCTTATGGCAAGCCAAATGTAGATTGTAT
This sequence comes from Voacanga thouarsii, assembly GCA_026120185.1. NCBI lineage: Eukaryota > Viridiplantae > Streptophyta > Magnoliopsida > Gentianales > Apocynaceae > Voacanga > Voacanga thouarsii. Next base: position 1,366,928 of record JANUWF010001675.1, on the reverse strand, counting down.
GGACACTCATTTATGTAAAGGCAATTGAGGGTTGAACTCTCTCTTATTTCAAACATTTGAATTATTTAAAAATCAAAGAGCAGATTTGCCAAACTCAAACTCTTTCTAAAGCTGATTTTTACAAGGACTTTGGAAACCCTCAAAATTCCATTTTCATGTGGAACAATGTTTTGTTCATTTTATACCAAGTGGGAAACGTCGTTGAGTATTCAATAAGGGTGGACTACTAGGACTAGTCCTTGTGGGGTTAGGGTAAGTCTCTCAGTAGGTGGCCACCTCTGAGGGGTGAGTCCTTCCTGAATAGGACGTCAGTCCAGTGGGTCGTGCTGGTCCGAGCTAGCAGTGTTCTTTTCAGTCAAGTGATTGTGTTTTGCCGGAATGGACACCCAGTTGTTGTTTGAGTATAGAGAAGGAGGAGTATATTACCCAGTAGGCCGATCACCTACGTTTGTCAGTCTGCACAAAGTGTGGCATTCTGACCGGCAGTATGCATAAAGTTTGGCACACTGACCATCCGGTTGTGGGGCCCAACGTGTGGTAACCCATAATCCTTTCTTATGAGTGGTTGATTTTGTTGATCATGTATGGCTGGAATAGCTAAAATGCCACTCTTGCTTTTGACTAATGTTTATTGCTTGCCAATATTTCTCTTATAAAGATTTCGCACTTTGCATCCATGAACTGCTTTCACTAAACACCCAAAGCACACACGGACTTACTGAGATTTCTGTCTGATCACCTTTTTACCATGATTTCAGGTCGATCCTACTATGGGGATGAGTAGATAGTGTAATCTGCCTGGGAAGAGATTGTTATCGTTTATTTCTATGATTGTTTTGGGGAGTCGAGAGTGGATAATTTTATTCATGGTTTTGTTTTGGGAATTCATGGATTTATTCTTGGAGTATTTTGGGATGTAATAAATTTTTAAGTTAAAGTATTATTTTATTCCGCTATTTTATTTGTGTGACCTAGTTATAAAGACCCCTTGTCCTTTGGACGGGGCGACATCCCCGGCCCTGGCGGCCTAGGTAGCGGGGTGTTACACTATTGGTCCTGAAAGATTGCTGAGCATTCTTCATTTGAAACCACAGTGGATAATTCCTCCAACTTCTTTTTGTTAACAAGTATGCTTTTCAGGAATTTTGCATATTTGGGCATGTGCATCAAGGCCTCGCAAAGGGGAATGTTTATGTGCAATTGTTTGAATATTTCTAAAAACTTGTCAAATTGTGCATCTTTTCTTGCTTTGTGTGTGCGAGTGGGGTAAGGTACTAATGGCTAAAAATCTAGTTTTTAAGTTTATTTTTCAAAAAGTTAAGCAAGTGGGGTTGGTTCCGGCCCATCTTCTTTAGATGGTGTCAGCTCCGTGCAAGGATCGGGTAGCTCCTTATCATTCCGTAATGTTATGGTTGTTGAATCATGTTGTGCTTCTACCCCTAATGGTGATTTTATCACTAGATCCATCAAAAACCAAATTTTCCTTTCCATGTTTCTAATCATTTCCTCAAATTTTCCCAATATCTCATATATCTCGTGAAAACATTAGGTTATATGGGTAGCAAATTTTCCTAATACCCCTTCTAAAGTAGTGGAGTTGGACAGTCGAGATATCATCTCTTGAGAAATGTTATAATACCATCCTATGTTCCAATTGTCCATCTCACCTACATAAAGGACATCGTTAGTACTATATATAGTTAGTGCAATATTAAGTTAAGTTGGTTAAGGTACATGTTCACAAATTAATTTTAAAAAATTACAACATTTAAGGACATTAAATTACAAATATACAAAAAAATAAAATCTGACACGTAGTCAAACAAGGAACATATATACATATTTACATATTCACATATACATATGTAAATATATAAACATGGTTAGATCAACAAAATCCAAGCTTTCATGATATTATTCCCCGGCAACGGTGCCAAAAATTTGATGCGTAAATTTTGGGTGTATAAAAATCATCAAACTTAAATCCAACCCTTAGTTAAGTTTTAATTAAAACATTAATCCCAAAATACACATGCAAACTAGTGTACTCATCGGAATTAAAGAGAATCGATCATCAAAGGAACAAGTATGCACTAGTCACTTTTCATTCATTGTTTAACCGACCCAATAAAGTGATAAAATAATAAAGAGAAAATTAAAGAAATTTATACAACTCAAGGATGTAGAAATATGTAATTTAGACAACTGTCTTAGAACACATGATAATGAATCATCTAGAAACTATCTCAAGTAATCATCATCTTAGTATCATGAAGGAATATAAAGTAAAATTCGATCATTTCCCAAGTCATGAATCTACTTATATAGACTCCACTTCTTTCCCAATCCATTGAATCACTATCTTTTGATTAAATTAGTAAATTTTCCAATAAAACCAACATAACCAAAACATGTATTAAACTTAATTCCTCATAAACATAAAATTAGCTATTGACCCTTTGCTCAAAGTGAAATCTACTAATCTTTGATCAATTTAGTCATTTAATCTCAACTTTATTTCCCAAGTCCATTATGATTTGACAAAGGCAAAATCAATGCAATAAACTCCTAACATCATTTCCCAAGTCAATTAGAAGAACTTGCATTAATAACCAATGATAGCAAGTAATCAAATACCAAAGATGGTAAAGAATTGATCAAATAACTAAATTAACACATAAACATGAATCCTAAAATAATATTAAATTATAAATAAAACATTCAATACATCATTGTTAAAGAATAAGAAAATAAAGGTAAAAGAAAGCGGTCATCGATAAGCCTCTTTCTCCTTTGAAGACTCTTTTGAATAACCCTCATAGGATGGTGAATCTCTTCTTCTTGAATGGTTTGAATTTTTGCTCTTGGATTCACTCTTTTTAATCTCTTGTGTTTTCTCTTGCTTTTATAAGTTTCTTTAATGCCAAATTCGTTGCTTCAGATGCCTTTGGACGAGTAGGAATTGGAAAATACCAAAATCTTTAGAAATTTCCCAAATTCGTGCACAAAAAATTTTCTTCTAGAATGGGCCTGGCGTCAGGTGCATTCTGTTTCTCCGCAGAATTTTGCTCGATTTTCGTCTGGCCAACCAGAATAGACCAGGCGCCTGGTCCACTTGCCCGACCTAGCGCTATGTGTGTTATGGAAATCTCCAATTTTGCTAAAAAATAATTTAAATTTGCATAAATTTGTAAAAAATACTTTTTACAAGTAAAATGTCAAACAGGAAGGAATATTCCTAGTTGTTACAAAAAAAGTATCTCAAAGCAACCTCAAATAACTAGAAAAATAATGATGATTTTAGCCCCTATCAATTCTCATTAATCTTGTTTGTTTAAATTCGAAACACATTTCATATTGATGCCCTATAATTGAAAGCAAATAGGTAGTCCTCTCAAAAGAAAGTCAACCTACATGTAAAGCCCAAGAAATTTGCCTTCGGCTAATACGCTACACCGTGCCTATTACAACCCAAGCATGTAGCCATAATCACCTGGTTGAAAGGAAATGTTGTAAAACTATACCTGATGTATGTATCTAGTTATTTGATTTGTAGTAGCACTGGCTCTTCCCCATACTACCTTCAGATGAGGCTAAACAATTGTTTTACTTGCAGTCACATGGGCGTCCCCATTTTTGTACACCCCTCATACGAGGTCTAGCAAGGGTTGATCACTAAGTGTCCCACCCAACATAAATTACTGGCTTACACATGAGTTACTTATGAATTAGGACAATGCTAGCTAGGGAACTAGCTAATTTTAAATATCTTGTTGCACCTTTTGAAGTAAGATGACCCCTAGAACTGTTCAAGTTACCTGAGTTCATCTACCTCTAACACAAGCTTGTATAGTTCATTAAAGCCCTCTATTGAGAACTCAACGTCTTCATAGCTATATAGTAGTATTTGTCAATTCCAACTGTGAAACAATTTTGGGGTATACTTGTTAAATAAGTCACAATCTTGTGATAAGCCGTGAAATGCCTTATGTAAGAAATCATATGTCATCATGTTTTTTAGAACCATACAAAAGGACTCACAAGGTCTGCATTTCTAAGGAATGTCATATAACCTATTTTTACTTGCATGTAGTAGAAAAACATTTATTTCAAACTAGGCTTAGAAGCCTAGAGTTTACAATAGTCTTATTTTGTAAAACCATTTGATAAAAGATCTGTTTCAAATCATTTTGGAAGGCCACCAGTTGAAAGGGTACTTTTAAACAAAAAGAACTCATAATATCCAAGTTTATTAAATCTATTGAATAGAAATGCTCATGTTCATATAGTTTAGTAGACTACTAGTCAAAGTAGTATTTATAAAAGAGAAGGACTCACTAAGATTTTTCTACTTCAAGAAAGTTGCCACCTATCACTGCACTTCACTGTTTTCTTGACATATATGTACAACTGTTATTATCCCAAGAACAAGTGCCATACTCAGCTAATGGAATCATTCTTGTGTAGAACACATGAGATATATCCATGCAATATTCTACTCCCCCCCCTTTGTTCTATCACACACGGACATACATAATTGCCATAAGCTTCATATAACTTAACATAAAATAATTATACGGAGTGGTATCTATGTAAGCATTCTCAGTGTTCCATGGTGAGCAATAACTACACCAGTTTAAAAATGCCTTTACATATCTAAGTATGACATTGTCCTTCTTAGATTATCACGCTGAAGTTCATCAAGAAGTTGGTCGGCGTAATTGTATGATGTTTTCAATAATAAGTCTAAAACAACCTCAGTATAAAATTCACAAATATTTAAAAACATACTTTTAGATATCAAAATAAATTGAGAATGTCTTCAATTAACAACAAACTCCTACCAATAGCTAGTTTTTCCTTTCCGCAACTACGACGTCACTACACATATAGCTGAATACAAATCTAAAGTCAAAACTAAGTGTAATTCATTAAGTGTTGAATTTAATAAATAACTTTGGTGTTCCAAACCACAGAGTTTCCTGCAATCAAATCAATCTCATATTATTTCTAATTTACTTTAGCATTATTGTAAGATGCATATAGTCATGCTCCTGTTACACTAATCAGTAATGATCACTGAAGAATTTAGCACCTTTGCTTAAACATCATATTTTCTCTTCTTATGCATGTTTGTTAATGTTCTATACTTTTATTATTCGTTCATTCAATTATGACACAAACTTCAAATGAAATACAAATTGTGCTACAAATACTGTAGTCTTGTTCTTAAGCATTTTAGTGTCTCCCTTATTTTATTCCCTTCCATAGAATTGGCATATGTACTCGCTTCACCTAACTTTTATTCTTATCTTCCTCGTTTTGTTCAAGTGCCATGTTGGTTATCTTCAACTTAACCTTTCCAGTGCCTGTTCTTTAGGTATACACACCTGGAAATTATCACCTTATCCTATCAATAATCAGAACATTTTGAGAATATGCATGTCCCCGTGTTGGTTTATACAACTTGCACTACAAGAAACATTGACTTTAGAGATGGAAAACTGCGTCGGCCATATACCATCACTAATTTGCTACAAAATTGTGACGGGAATGAGGGCAACAACCAATGGCTGACCATTCATTGGAACTTCATCACTAGTTAGCTACGACTATAAACCGTTGATGGTGTTCACAAATAAAAAAAAAAAATCTGAATTCAACAACTAACTTCACTAATACATAGCTAATTAATGACGGTACTGCAATGGTGATCTGAAATTCAAAAACCAAATCACAATTTATCAAATAACCATCGCTAATTCGTATCTAAATTGCGACTAAACTCGCTATTTAGCGACCAAACCCTTGTATCATTACTATTAGCGATTGGTTAGCTATGCTATTTATGTAGCCGTGGTTTGCTATGCTATTTATGTAGTCAGAGCTAAACTCTATCTATTTGCTACAATTAAGCTATGGCCTATGAAACAAAATTTTTGGAGGGTAAAATTTTCATTTATCCATAGCTAAGTCATCGTTATTTGCTACAGTTTAGCTATGAATGTATAAATGCTGATATTTTGTTCAAAATTTAAAATTATTTGATCACCATAATTAATCTCTATAATTACATATTTTGATATAATTTATGATGTGCATGCCATTATACAATAATGACATATGAGATATATTTTCTCAAAATATCAAATAATTAATATATATATATATATATATATATATATACATGTTTAATTAATCTAGTTATATACTATATTGATATATTAATGGTTATAGTTGTATACTTATCTATGGTATGTATGTAATACACTAGTATTTAAATAATTGTGTATGTATGTATGTGTATATATATACACACATATATAAACATGTGTGTGTGTCTATGTATGTATATATATATATATATATATATATATATATCTCTATATATGTTATACTATACTATTTATAGAAATTATGTATGTATGTATGTATGTATGTATGTATGTATGTATGTATGCATGTATATGACATTTTTCCTATCTAAATATTTTTAAATTTTGTTTAAAAAAATATATTAATATAAATAGACTGAAGTGTTATATGCAATTAAAATATTATAAATGTCTTGTCATTATAATTCTTGAACTTTTGTTAAAACATGTAGCAAAGTATACATGATTCTAATATTCTTTTTTTTTTTAATATACAACTTACCTAAAAAGAAAATTGTACTTCAGGTTTTGTTAAATTTTAACTAAATTGATATTAACAACTAAATTTTAATTTTATTAAATGTTTAATTGTTTATTACATATTTTTAGTAAAAAGATCTAAACTGTAACGAAATTAATTATCAACTAACATATAAAATAAATCATTTATTATTTAATTTCGAGTTTAGTCTAATAAAAAAATTCGTACAACCTATATGAAATTGTGTAAACGATAAGATCTAGCCTTATATATTAATATAAAATAAAATTATAAGTAGTGAGAGGTGTCCCCAAAAAAAAAAAAAAAGAAATACATATATTCCCATCGCTAAGCCCTCGCTATAAGTGAGAGTTTAGCGAGGGCACAATTGCCGTCACAAAATCCTCTAATATATCTAACACTTGGTCATTTTTTCCTATCTTCTTCTTTCTCTCGACGACAGTCACGCTACGAAAAATTATCTTCCCTGACCCCCGGCGCTGTGTCCCTCGGCCCTCATCTCTTTTACCGTCCTTCTTTCCACCGTCGTGACTCCCCCCGGTACCATTAAGCCATTGTCATCAGTCTGCATTCCCCTCCCCCCTGTTGGTCTAAGCCCTGCCGTCATTCGGTATATGAGTGGTTGCCAATGACTCCTGCTCTTCCCGCTGATGTATGCCCTCACCGTCGTTCAAAATTTTTGTGTTGACAAATAAGTACGTACTCTTCCAATTTATATTTCTAACTTATAATTCAATTTCTAGTGCTTGATTAAATTGTACATGGAAAAGACCAAGTTGGATTAGCTTCGTCAATAATGGTAATGTAGAGAAGATAAAAGATCTTATTATACTCCTTTTCTTGTTAAATATTTGAGTATAATTGGAAGAGAATGACTGGCGCAGGGGGTGCCGTGAAGGTGCCTATCACTGCCACTGCCAAGGGCTAAGTCACTGCCAGAGTATCTAGATTTATATGGGAAGTGTCAAGAATTAGCAAGGGTCTATCTGCTATTGGGTTTCTTAAGGTGAGTTCAGAGATGTTAGCTTTAATTGCTCTTTTCTATCTTGAGCTAACAATTTCTGTAAATAAGTGTACATATGTATGGGACAGAAATGTGAAGAGAGAAAAGCCTTTGCTCTATTATTCAAACAAATAGTATTATATAGGAATTTACTATGTTTGGAAAACCAAAGGCACACAGAAAAAAGCAAAGCACAAATATTTAATGTAGAAGGTGATTTGCCCATGAGGACTTGCTCTAATGGAAAAATAGAGTAAATTTGAAATTAAAACATGCCAACAATTTTCTGCTCTCACGGGTTGCCTAATATTCTTGTATTGTTATTGAAGAAATCTTGTAGTAGTTTAAGATTAGGATGAAGGTTTGCTGCAATAATTGTTTTGATGTTTTAAGCTATGGGTTGTACAATTCTTTTCTTAGAACTTCAATGTTGCCAAAATTTTTCATTAGTGTTTTTCAAGCATCAAAATCCATATCAATTTTCTGTCTTTGTTGTACCTTCATTTTTTATGCATAGGCTGGTAGTAGGAATCTCATGAGATTCCACTTAATGTAGGGTAGATTAGCAATTTAAGTTTGCATTTGTTTATGTCCCTCATTTTAAAAATCTAAAAATATCCTTGTGGTTGCTTAGATTTCTTCTAAGATATTAGAATACATTTAGCGTTGATTTTGTGATGCATCATTGTGATGCCTTCAAAAGTAGCCTAGTGTCAGATTTTGGAATTTGGACCATGTGACCAAATTGGATATAATATTGGAAAAGCTAATGCGTCAATTAAGACAGAGGTTGAATAAGAAAATTAATTCATGGTTTAATTGGATATTTGAAGTGATGGGAGTTAAAGACCAAGCACAATGCAATTAACCTATAGTTATTGAATTTCTTTTGCTAAAGATTTATTTAAGTCCTTGCATCCTTATAAAAATTTCATTTATACTAATGCTTTTAGGATTTATAAATCCTTTCATCTCACTAAATTTATTTGATGTTTAAAATAAATCTTTACTCAAATTCATAGAAAATGCCATGTGTAAAATATTTTGAGACCATATACATTTTACATATTATGAAATGTTTCATGATCATGATATACACATTATGAATTGTTTCATGATCATGATATTTTAGATATTGCCTTTGAAATGAATTATGATCATGATATTTTGGAAATGCCTAGATATGATTTTTTTTACATCTAATGGGAATCTATTATATGTTTAACTTATATGAATGGATCCCCGTGAGTAATGGGTGATTATTCCTCACGGGTAATGGGTGATTACCCTTAGGTTAGTTTTGTTGAATGTTTTTTTTTTTTTTTTTGTAATTTTTTTGAATTTTAGTTGATTTGAGGTAGCTTAGTGCCTAGAAAATTTCTAGTTTATAGGGAAAACTCTACCAAAATTTGGATAGGATGGACATGATACTATAGATAAATAGATTAAGTAAGGCATGATTTTATCCAGTAGATTTTATTAAACAGCCATCCTCTTAATACAAAGAGTTGCAAGGCAAAAATATAAACATTGACCTTTTGTAATCAAAGTAATCAGACTAACAAATCCATCTTTCATACTCATTCTCCTTTCCTGATAGGTTACATAGTATTTGCTTTTCTATCTTCCACTCAATGGAATAGAATTCAATTGACCCTAACCACACAAAAGAAATAATTGAACTTTATCGACAATACAGCTCTACAAATCTTGCAGGAAGATCAACCCCAAAATAGATGGATTTAATCAACATAGGAGTTTTAAGTAAAAAATAGTACATATACTAAACCTCGAACTTAAATAATGCATGTTGCAGTGTATAAACCGAAACACGGCTAGTAATTCAGCTAATTCCCCATTTTTTTTCTCTCATTCACGTTACAAGATAAGTTATTTGTTCTAGTAATTTTTCTTTAGCTTTGCTCGTCTACAAAATGGTACATGAGTTTCTACATTTCAACTCAAAATATTGTGCATTTCAATTTAAAATATTGTAACTTCCATTTCTAAAAGTAGAATTGTTGGGATCTTTTAAAAAAAAAAAAAGTTCAAATCATATCAAAAAGCAAAAACTTTTAGATCTTCAAAACATTTCTTCATCTCTTTCAGGTACCCTTCGTATGTGTCTATCCTTCCTCATCTGGTAATTAGACTATACACTTATCTTGGCAGTTTTCATCATGTGGCAACCACTTTTCATTATTCTGGTGAAATTTCAAAGATAATGTGGATTATTGTTCTCTCTTTCTAAACTTTTCCTGCTAGATTTACGAAGGAGTACTTCACTATGAAGAATGAATATGAGTTCATGCTTCGAGTCTTTGGATAGATAAGAAAATAGCCGATTAGAATTCTAACTCTTGTCATTGGTACAACTGCTATTATGCCAGAGAGCCAGATAATGGCTTGCTATTTTCTTGTCTTTTTAGAGACTTGAAGCATGAACTTATATTCATCCTTCGTAGTGAAATAGTCCATCACAAATCTAGCAGGAATAGTCTGGAAAGAGAGAACAATAGTCCATGTTATCTTTGATATTTCAATAGAATGATGAAAAATAGTTGCCACCTAATGAACACAACCCAGACAAAGTGGATAGTTTAATTATCATATAACATGGATAATAGATACATATTGAGGGTACATGAATGAAATGAAGAAGGGTTTTGAAGATCTAAAAGCTTTTGCTTTTTGATATGATTTAAACTTTTTTTTTTTTAATGATCACCATTCTGCTTTTAGAAATAGAAGTTGGTGATGGTGACACCCCCTCAGATATCATAAGACTAGGGGTAAATAATGCATGTAGCCATTATTATTATTTTTTATACATGGCATGTGATTTGAAAACACATATCCAATCAATAGAACTAAATGAATCTTATTCAAAATATAACCCTAACATGAATCCATTCATACATATGTTAGTATCTAATGTGCAATATCACTTGCTCCAACGTAAATGGAGGATTAGAGTTAGATGTATAGAAGGCATGTCCCTGGTGTGAAGGGAATTACAATTGAATTTCGAGATAGGGTTAAAGGTTTCTTTGTCGTTGCATTGTCTAATGCAAGATCATATGTTATTCATTGTCCTTGTGCAAAGTGCTAGAACAAGAACTATATTAATCTGGAATAAGTTGAGCTTCACTTATACAAATAGGGATCTGTTTGTAATTACCATCGATGGATATGTTATGGTGAAACATCTATTCTAACACCGACAATTCCAATCTCAACTGGGATGTATGGTTGTCGGTGCAAAATTGATTTCTAGAGATTCCTATCGAGAAATGGTTTTAGATGCAGCTAGTCATGATTTTCTACCGAACCAACCCCTCTCAGAGTCTATTGATGAACCACCTAATGTTGAAGTCCAAAACTTCTATTACATACTTAAGGCCGCAAACACTCCTATTTAGGATGGGTGCAAAAACCATTCACAACTGAGCTTAGTTTGTAGGTTGTTGAATATAAAATCTAGAAATAATGTCTCAGAGGGCATTCAACTAGGTGGTTCCACTATTGAAGAAAACTGTGCCTAGTAATAATAAGATTCCAAATGACTTCTATCAGATGAAGAAGCTAGTGTCAGGGCTTGGTTTATCGGTTTAGAAAATTGATGCATGTAATAATGGATGCATGATTTATTGGAATGATGATATTAACTACTGGGAATGTAAATTTTGTAGCCATGCTCGGTATATACAAAGGAAATTTGGGAACAATGAAAGTCTAAGTAGATTCTTTATAAAAAGATGTACTACTTTCTTATAACATAAAGGTTACAAAGGTCGTATACATCCAAAACTATAGCTAAACACATGAGATGGCATGTTGAGAGCAATTCGGAGAATGGCTATATGAGTTATCCATAGGATAGTGAAGCTTGGCAACATTTTGATAGGAGTCATCCAGATTTTGTAGGAGAAGTGCACAATGTAAGACTAGGTTTATGTACTGATGGGTTTTTGCCATTTAGGTTATCGGGCAAGTAATACTTTTCCTGGCTAGTTATTCTTATGCCATACAATCTTCCTCTGTGGATATGTATAAAAGATCCAGTGATTTTCTTCACCGTTACAATTCTTGGTCCAAAAATCTAAAGTATAAGATCGATGTTTATCTACAGCCTTTGGTTAATAAATTAAATCATTTGTGGTTAGATGGTTTGCTTGGTTATGACATATCTAAAAAACAAAACTTATAAATGCGGGCTGCACTCTTGTGGACCATTAATGACTTTCTGCATTTGGTATGTCGAGTAAGTGGAGTACAACCGACAGATTGGCATGCCCGCATTGCATGAAGCAGATAAAGTTATTTCATCGGTAGCATGGTAGAAAACATTGTTGGTTTGATTGTTATTGTCGTTTCTTACCAATGGACCATCTTTACAGGTGAGATACAAGATCATTTAGGAGAGATAGAGGCTGTGAAATAGCACCACGAGTACTACATTTGACTGGCGAAGAAATTTGGTCTAGAGTATGTCATTTCCAAAAAATAACAGAATCAGGTCGTGAAATTAGTAGTAGTGATGGCAAAGGAGCAAACCACAACTAGGCCAAAAGGAGTATTTTTTGGGATTTACCCTATTGGTGTACACATTTGGTCCGACATCATATAGATATAACGCACAATGAGAAGAATGTATTTGACAATATGTTTACCATAATTATAGATGTGAAAGGTAAAATAACGGACAATTTGAAGGCAAATCTTGATGTTGAAAATTTATGTCATAGGCCGGAGTTGAGGATTAGTACTACAGCTAATGGATTGGTCTCTATTGTAACACCCCGAGGCCTAGGCCCGCTAGGGCCGGGGATGTCGCCTCGTCCAAAGGACAAGAAGTCTTTATAACTAGGTCACACAATGAAATAGCAGAATATAAATGATACTTGAACTTAAAATTTATTACATCCCAAAATAAATATCAATCCAAGAATAAATCCCAAAATACCAAAAACAAATCCGTAATGAAAATTTATCCATTCTCATCTCCCCAAAACATTACACAAAAATAAATCATCAGAAAATCTTCCAAAGCAGGCATAATCTGGCTACTCATCCCCACAGCAGGATCGACCTGAAATCATGGTAAAACGGTGATGAGACAAAAATCTCAGTAAGTCCGTGTGTGCTTTGGGTGTTCAGTGAAATCAGTTCGTGGATGCAAAGTATGAAATCTTTACAAAAGAATTATTGGCAAGCAATAGACATTAGTCAAAAGCAAGAGTGGTGATTTGGCTTTTCCAAGCATACATAATCAATAAAATCAACCACTCAAAATAAATGATTTTGGGTTACCACACGTTGGGCCCCATAACCGGTCAGAATGCCGACACTTTGTGCAAACTGACAACAGGTAGGTGATCGGCCTACCGGGCAAGATACTCTTCCTTCTCGATACCCAACAACAACCAGGTGTGCATTCCGATAAAACACAGTCACTTGACTAAAATAAAACAAACTGCTAGCTCAGACCGGCACGACTTACTGGACTGACATCTCATCCGGGAAGGACTCACCCCTCAGAGGTGGCCACCTACAGAGATATTTACCCTAACCCTTCAAAGACTAGCCCTAGCAGTCCACCCTTATTGAGTACTCAATGTAATGTATCCCACTTGGGAAAAATGAACAAAACACAATTCCACTTGAACATGGCAATTAAGGGTTTCCAAAATCTTTGTCAAAACCAGTTTTAGAAAGAGTTTTGAGTTTGAGTAAATCTGCCTATTAATTTTCAAATGAATCATTTATAGGAAATAAACAGGAGACAACCCTCAATTGCCTTTACAAAAATGAGTGTCCATGCACTCTACATTTTGCTTGCCATAATTTAACACTTTTCGTCAATCAGGTTTTATGCAGGAGCTTACCTAATTCTCGCTCACACAATAAGTCTCCAACAGCTGACCTAACCCCGTATGGAAAAAACAAACCACAATCAATCTCAAGCCACAATCCACTTCCTTAATTTTAAATTAACTCCACTCACTACTATCATGATCCTAGTGTCCTAAGCTTTAAGGCCAAACAACAAGTAAATAGGTTTGTAAGCTAAGGTTAATTTAACATTTAAAATAATTACTGTTTTGGGAAATAAGTACTAATAAGTTAAAGGTTTAAATATTTCTAAGAAATTTTAGAGTTTATTTGGTGAAGAGTCTTAGGTGGTTTTTAGGAAAAATAATGATTTATTAATAATTTAGTTGTTAGAAAATAATTAAAAACCAAAGTTAGTTAAAAATGAGTTCTAATGAGTATTGCTCGAAAAATAATAAATAAGTTTTAATAGGCTTTGATTAAAAGATAATAATTAAATTTACAATAATAAGTATTTTACTAATTATGATTGTTTCCATAAAAAGGCTTTAGTTGTTTCATTACCTTATATAATATCTATATATTTTATTTTTAGTAAGAGCTATTATTTATTTGACTAAAATATCCTTAATATATATAATATTCCAAGTCTACCCTTCCTAGGGTTTTTTCAAAATTACAAGCCAAAAATCATAATATTAAATATTTTATTTGAAGAAATAAAATTTAGCTTCTGGACAACAAGGTCATGATCATATTTCCATGGCTATTCACAATCATGAACATATACAATCCTTCAATTCATCAAATCATCCAAATCATGCATACAAGCATAGATCTAAATTTATCAAGACATGATCTAACCTTTACTAGCATAAATATGATCATGGCTTCAATAATCCAACATGAATATAAATCCTATTCACCAAATGTGACATAATCTCTAGCATACTTCACCACAAATACTACCTATGACATGGTAACATGCATCAAACCTCAAATCATCATACAATCAACTAGGATAATCCTTCCATGCATAAATCACATCTCCTTCACAATCATACATATATTCATGCTTCAATCTCAACAATACACACTCAAATCCTATTACAATCCACCTTCTATCATCATCCTAGAGACATGAATCTAGAGTTTAAAAGAAAGATTGAAGGGACTCACTTGGTTGATGAATACCTTGAAGGAGTTTAGAATGGATCCCAACTCCTAGATGCCTAAAATCGTCCAAGGAAGGTGGAGGGAGCATGGCCATGGAAGAAGAAGCCATTCGGCCGAGAGAGAGAGTTTCGACCATGAGAGAGAGAGAGAGAGAGAGAGCATTAGCATGTTTAGTCATATATATTTTCACTAGAGGTCAAAATTGGAGAAGATGAAGTTGTTAGAACAAACCTACCTTGAAGGTGTTCTTGAACCTTCATAGAATTTTCTAGTTTTGATCCGAACTAGCGAGTTGGTTTGTGGAGTTTGATGTTGAAAATGGTGTTGGTGGACTCACGGCAGCGAGTAGGTCGAATATGGAGATTTTAGAGAAGGTTTGAAGTGGTTTGGAGGGGTATTAGGTGAAAGGAAGAAGTAGGTGTTGTTGGTGTATTGTGTATGTTCTTGAAGGTTGAAGGAATTTGAGAGAATTTGATTTGCAGCTGCCGAAATTCTGTGAGAACTAGGGCTACCGAATTTTTTGTAGGGTTTGGGAAGATGGTTCTCTGATTTGGAAGGGAAAAAGAAAGGCTAGTTGTCAAAATCCTTGAAGAATATTTTTAGGAAGCAAATTTGGAAACTAAATATCCTAGAATATTTTGATTATTGGAGAGCTTTGGAAGTCTGCCATGGCCGACTATTTTGAGCAGAATTTCGGTGGGATGAAAGATGGTTCAAGGTAGCTTATGGTGGCTGAAAACAAGGTGCATAATGGTGGAGAAAAATTTTGGTTATTTGAGGGATATATTATTGAAGGTTGCTAAACTATGGTGGCTGGAAATTTGGTAATCAATCAAGCATGATTGCAGGGATTTGTTGGAGAGATTTTCGGGCAGCCATGTCTGAATTTTGTGAAGAAGCTTAAGGGGAATAATGGACCTCAGTTACTGGAGGTTTAAGGGAAGTTTATAGAGAACAAGAATGGTGTTTCAGCTGGAAGAGAATTAGGAAACAAAGCTGGACAGTGGACTGCACAGAATTTTCGCTGAGCTGAAATTTCTGGACAGTTTTTTAGCTACCATTTTCCAGCCAACTTGCATAGGGTTTGAAGGTAAACTTTAGGGGCTTTCAAGGCTGGTTTCCAGCCTTCTTCATGGAGAAAAAACATGGCTAAGGTGCTGAACAAAATCTGGAAGAAAACAGCTTGGTTTTGGACTCTCAAAGTTGCGATTTGTACAGGAATTTTTCCTGGTTTCGCTCCATCTTTGGGCAGTCCGAAAATGGGCAAGAAATTCAAGTTGTAAGCTGATCCAAAAGACCATTTTCTGGCAGCATTTGGGAGGGAATGTTAGCTAAGAATCTCAACACCTTCAAGGCACAATAATCTGGAAAATTTCAGCTCATTCCAAGAAGGAAGATGAACCTAGCTAGAGTGAATTTTTAGCAAGTTCACTAGAGGGTTTTATCCTCTTGGAATCTCCTACAACTCTTCCACATTTTCAGACCATAAGAAGTCTTTTACTAAGACATTTCGATCCTACAAAGGTACAGCTCTTTACTGAAATTTCTGGAAAGAAAATGGCTAGAACAACTTGATCAAACTAAAGAGTTGAGAAATAAGGAAAATCAAAGATCAAGGAAAAATGAATTCCTCTAAGGAAATTATAGTAGGGCAAAGGAGTAGAATGAAGATACTCCTAACATGACTCTCTTAGGACAACATCACTACCCTACTCTAAGCACATAAAGTCGAAATTATTACATCCCAAGCAAAAACAAAATTTAACCAAGCTAAAGCTCCTATGATGGAATTTGAACCCAAGACCTCAAGAATTAATTTCCAATGCTCTAACCACTACACCACAACAACTCTTGTTCTTATTTTTCCAATATATATATATATTCAATCCTCAAGCTATCTTCCTATTTTTACCTCAAGCAGAAATTACCATTTTGCCCTTCTCATTCAATACCCACCAACAAGCCTCCAAGACAATAAAACTCAAATCCAAAGCGTAGAAAATCATTTAAAAATATATTTAAACATGCAATAAATTATGATATGCATCCCAACCCCCTTACTCTAAGGTTGGTTTTGACTGGGGTCTGACATCTATACCTAAAGCATGCTACACATTAACGATAGAACAAATAAAAAATTCAATTAGAGTGGGTGAAAGACTTGCAACTCCCTAATGGATTTGCATCCAACTTAGGCCGATGTGTTGATTTCAAAAAGTTGAAGATGTCAGGTATAAAAAGCTATGATTAACATGTGTTTATGGAGTATTTACTCTCGATTTCACTCAAGAAATTCCTACAATCTAATGCATGGGTAGTCCTAACTAATTTAAACCAGTATTATCAAGAGTTATGTGCTCCAATGTTGTCAGTGGCTCATATGAAGAAATTGGAGTTAGATATACCCACCCTTATATGTAAGTTGGAGAAAATCTTTCTGCCCAGGTTCTTTGATGTAATGGAACATTTAATAGTACATTTACTGTGTAAGGCAAAAGTTTGTCATCCAATCTAATACAACTAGATATATCCTTTCGAAAGGTAATCATTGTTTTATTCCCTCTAATTTAATTTCCTGGTCATGTAATATCACTAATTTATATTCTTGGGTTGTAAGTTCTTGCATCATTTGAAAATGAAGGTGAAGAATAAGACAAGAGTTGAAGGGTCAATTTCTAATGCCTATCTTGTTGAAAAATCATCCATTGTTTTCTCTTGATACTTTGAATCCATATGCAAACAAAGCATATGACTATAGCTCACAATGAAGAAGGAAAATGTGCTACCTCGAGGGCAGAGGAACAAATATTGTCTATATGCAACTCTCCTGGAAATATTTAGGCAATAATTCAAACTAGGTTTCTCATATCGAATGAATATAAAGCATCTTTCAATTATATGTTGTTAAATTGTGAAGAGGTCTAACCATACATCGAGTATGACTTTTCTAAACTCAGAATATGCTCAGTTGGGTTGTCAATAAGGCATCTTCTTAATGTTCTATTTTGCACCACTTAGGATATTCATTGCACAAGTACAATACAGAGAACTAAACATTTTAAAAGAAGAGGTTGACCAAAAACTAGAAAACGAATTTGGTTCATGGTTTAGAGATTACGTAAGTTTTTTAGCTCCCATATTCTTGAGAAAATCAAGATTCTTATAACTTAACTTACTATATACTCTTTTATTTATATAGCTGCACAATGGACATAATGCTGTTACAAATCATTCCTAGCAAAACATTGCTTGCGGTCCATCGAGACAAGTGAAATCATTTCAATGATATATTCTGAATGGATATCGATTTCACACCCACGAGTATTTTAAAGGGAAGTGTACAGCAAATAGTGAGTATGCATTAAGAAGAATGGTACTAACACAATTGAAAATGACTGTAATGGAATCATGAAAGAGATTATAGAGGTCTAATTTCTTGGTCAACCATCACAACCAGTTTTACTCTTCAAATGTGATTTGTTTGATCAAACCCCAGACTGAGGAGTTAGAGTGCATTCGCAGTTCAAACTAATTGATATTAACTAGTTAAGTAGATACCCAAAGTACGATCCGTTTGTTTTAGCAGTGCAAGCATATCTAATTTAGTCTTGTAAATATCCAAGAGTCCCAAGAGCAAGATATGATTGGTTGTTTGTGTATAGAATCAAAGCTCGTTATGTGTTTAATGCCCCTTTAGTTGATACAGCTTATCAAGAAGACATTGATGACAATAATGTCGTGTGTATATTTTTGGTGAAAGATGATGCGTTTTTATTTAGGTATAAAAATTATATAAAAATAAGCACATTCCCAATCAAGTTTAAATTAAAATGTTAATCCCAAATTGCACATATGAGCAAGCGTACTCATCGTTGAGATAGCATAGAGTACAAACGAGTGTCATCCTCCAGGAACAAGTATGTATTAATCACTTTACATTTATTGTTTAACTGACTAAATAAAGTAAAAAAGAAAGAACAAGGAAAATAAAATAAAATAAAATAAAAGAATATATACATGTCAATGATGGAGAATTATGTAACTCAAACCTTTATTATAGCAAACATGATCTTAAAGTACCTAATCATTATCATAACTAATTATTCTCTTGGCATCATGAAGGATTAAGATAGATTCACTTCTTTAGTCAATCCATTAAATCCCTATCTTTTAGATAAATTGGAATTACTTGGTCTCGGCTCAACTATTCCATCCAAAAGATGCATTAAACACAATCTTTAATTAAATTACCTTGGTCTCGGCAATTTTAAAACATGAAATTAATCAATGAATCATTGGTCTCGACAGACATCAATTAACCTTTAATTACCAGTTCTTAGCAATTAATCCCCTTGGTCCAATAAGTTAATCGACAACAGAATATGAAATTAATGAATTGAAACCACCATCAACCCCCTTGGTCCAGTAAGTTAATGGAACAAAACAACCAACTAATCTCGTAATAAGTATAAGTAATCAAATACCAAGAAGAACAACCAATTAATCAAAAGATCAAATAACTCCAAAAATCATGAATACCTAAAACATTGTTAAATTACAATAAAACAGTAAACACATTATTGTTCAAGAAAAAGAAAATAAAGTAAAAGAAAGAACTCATAGACAAGCCCCCTTCTTCTTCCTTTGAAGACCTTCTTGCACAACTCTCCTTGATTTGGTGGAATTCCTCCTTGCTTTGAGTGATTTTCTGTTATGATCAACGAATTCTCCCCTTTCTCTTGTATTTTCCATCTATTTATAGGCTTAGGAAGTGCCTAAACTCGTTAGTGTAGGGTTCTTGGCCGAGTAGAATTAGGAAGATACTAAAACTTTGTAGATTACCAAAAACCACATGCAAAAATCAAAGCTCTGCCTTATCCAGCGCCACCTTGGCTGCTGGAGCCAACGCCAGTTGTGTTCTGTTTTTTCAGTTGTTCATCGATTTTTTTTTATTTTAATGTAACATTTTCCAAAGTACATCCGACGCCGATTTGGTTCTGTTCCGGTCTTGATTCAACTATTTTTCGTCACTCCGAAGTGCGTGCTAATAGTACGTGGCTGGCGCTGCTTTTTTTGGCTAGTCCAGTGCCGTCTCTATTCTGTTTTACGACGTTTTTACCTCTAAAATCTGAAATAATACACAAAACACCTTTTCAAGGGTTAAATCTCAAATATGAAGGAATTTGACTTGTTATTAAATAAAATGCATCAGAAAATAACCTCAAATAACTAGGAAAAATATGACTAATTTAGGTCCTATCAATTCCCCCACACTTATCTCTTTGCTTGTCCTCAAGCAATGTATCAAAGATAAGTTGGAAAAACACAAGTTTTCAAAGAATCACTCAAATCAATTCAAAATGATATCTCTAATGCTTTCTTCATTCAAGAATATAAAATATATGTTACTACATCTTTCATAACAAATGCAAGACTATGTAAGTGAATAGCAACTTAGTGGAACCATTCCAATACTTGACAATATTCTCAAACCATTGGAAAGAATTTAGTTCAAAAAGAATATACATTCCATAAGCCTACTTTTCATACACTCTCTCCACTAATCCGCGACATATCATGATTCTACCTAAGTCAAGTAGGACATTCAAGCTTGTAATGTAATGCTAGAGGTTTGTAATGTGGCTTGTCAAATGAAGGATATAGGAGAATCAAATATTAAGATGATGAGAGTTTGCAAGAAAATGATAAAGAAAATGTATCAATAATTTCCAAACTCTTCTTGCTCTCCTATTAATCAAAACCCATAACCTTGTATAGCAATTATAGCACAGTTCAAGCAAATCTTGCATTTCCATAACTCATTCTCACTTCATCTATTATTCTTTGAAAAGATCATTCAAATTTTCATCAATGGTGCCAAGAAATTGATGTGAACTCAAGTTTTTCAGAAATTTCTACAGGTCAACCACCATTCTTCTTGTGATCTTTCTTCTCTTTCTCTTTCACTTTTCTTTTCTTCTCTCCTCGTCTTTTTCTTTTTTTTTTTCAAATGCTGCTGTTGTTTGTTTCACAAATTTTCTCTTTCCATCTTTTCTTAGCAACTTTTTGTTTTCTATTCTTGTTTTCAATCTTTCTCTTCTCTTTCTTCTCTTTCTCTTTCTAGCTCAATACAACTATTGATACATGACTGAAAGCAACAAGTCATGATCTTTTCACAAGTATTTTCCCTTAACCTTCTCTTACATGTACTTTTATCCCTCAAGAGCAATAAAAAATTTGGAAGAATTATTGAAACTCTCAAAAAAAAAATTAATGGACAAAATATGATAACGGGTTTTAAGAAAGAAATTAACAATTTAGGCTCAAAATAGGCACTAGGGATAATATCAAATAGGTAGGCTTGGAAAACTTAAACTATCCAAAGAAGGCCTATTACCATCATCCCTAAGTTAAATCATGAATGCTTTTCTTATTTCGCCTCGGGAGGTATTCAAGTAACTTTTAGAATGATTCATGAACTTTAGTAGAAAAATAGGTTTAAGAACAATGTAAAGCATATGATCAAGAACTACTTAGTCCAAGTGCGTGCAAAAAGTCATGCATAAGCCATAAATGATATAGAACATATGCTTTATGGTCTATTATAAAGATATGCATTAAAAATACAGCTTGAAATCTCAAAGAAGATCAGAAAAATGTTGAAAAATTTGAAAAAATTTGCTCACAAGAAGGATGAAGTATAAAAGACTGGTGCATAGAAGAATTCTCAATCTAACCACTCCCCCACACTTAAACTGGACATTGTCCTTAATGGGCAAATATATAGAACAAGGAAGAAGCAATGCCATGGGACAAAAAATATAAAGGAGAAGAGATAAGAAAGGCAAAACTTCCATTCATTGTGCAACTTGTTGTACAAGAGTTGAGTTCCTGGAGAATGAGGCATCGGCAATGTAACACCCCACTACCTAGGCCCAACAAGGCTGGGGATGTCACCCCGTCCAAATGACAAGGGGTCTTTATAACTAGGTCACACAAATAAAAATAAAGACAATACTTTGAAATTGAACTTATTATAACCCAAAAATTTAGAAACAAATCCAAAATAAATTGATTACTATCATCTCTCAAAACAACATATAAAATAAATAACATAAAGTCTTCAAAGCAAGCAACAAATCTAGCTACTCATCTCTGCGAGCAAGATCGACCTGAAAACATGGCATAAAAGGTGATGAGATAAAAATCTCAGTAAGCCCGTGTGTGCTTTGAGTGTTTTAGGTAAAACAGTTCATGTATGCAAGCTGTAAAAATTGTGTAAGAGAAAGTGCTAGTAAGCAATAAATAAAGTTAAAAATAAAGAGTGGCATTTTGCTTTTCAAACCAAACATGTGCACAGTAAATACAACCACTTAAATGGGTAGCCATGGGTTACTACACGTTGGGCCCCATGACCATATAACAATCAGAATGCCACACTTTGTGTAGACTGACAAAAGGTACGTGATCGGCCTACCGGGTAAGATACTCCTCCTTCTCTACACCTAAATTTACCAGTTGTCCACTTCGAAAACACACAGTCCACATGATTGAAACTTGCTAGCTCGGATCGGCATGACCTACTGGACTGGCATCCTATCCAGGAAGGACTCACCCCTTAGAGGTGGCTACCTTCTGAGAGACTTACCATAACCCTTAAAAGACTAGTCCTAGTAGTCTACCATTATTGAGTACTCAACGATAATTGTCCTACTTGGGAAAAACTGATAATACATTGCTTTATTTAAAAATAGCAATTAAGGGTTTCTAAAATTCTTGTCAAAGTTGGTTTTTAGAAAGAGTTTAGTGTTTGTGCAAAACTACTTGTTTAATTTTCAAATGATTTTTTTGACTGAAACAAGAAAGGAAACAGTTCTTAATTGCCTTTACAAAATGAGTGTCCATACACATCGGATTTGGCTTGCCATAGAAATCTTTTGTCTTCAAATAAATTTATGCAGAGGCTTACCTGATTCTTTGCTTGAGCAAATTCAAAAATCTTCCAAAGCTGACCTTACCCTCGCTTGGGGTAAACACAAGTCATAAGATTATACTCAAGCTATAATCGCTTACATAAATAATCCTAGTTCAACTAATTATAATTATGACCCTAATATTCCAAGCTTTAAGACTAGATGATAAAGGATTTTATAAAATAAGACTAGCTTGATAAGATAAAATAACTAGGGGTTATAAAATAATTACTAATAAGTTATAGGTTCAAATAATAAATCTTGAGTGTTGTTATTAATAAATAAACTAGGGTTTAATTGTTGAAGAATCCTAAGTTCTACACGATATTAATAAATGGTCATTCTTAAATAGTATTTTTAACATAAATATTAAATTATTACTAATCTCTTAATTGATACATAGTAAATAATTAATAATAAATAAAATCAATAATAAATAAATTTTATCAAGTTTTGATTAATAGATAACAAATAAATATAAATAGTATTGATGAATATAAGGTCTACATGGTCATTAATATTTTACTTCTTTGTATCAAAGGATTCAATATCATTTATTTGACTAGTAAAATATTACTATTTCATTGAATATTCCAATTTCAAAACTTTCTAAGAATTTTGAAATCTTCGGAGAAAAACATAGTAATAATTTTAATTAGGGTAATAAAATTTGCTAATCAAAATAGCCTAGGATCAACAAGGTCATGATCATAATTTTCCTATTGCTAACAAGATTCATGAGCATGTACTCCAACATCAATCAACAAACTATTCTATTCATAAACAAATTCTTAAATCGATACCTACTGTCTCCTGATCAAATCTCTACTAAGCATAATCATACTCAAGGCTTCAATGAAAATAAGGACATAATATCCTATTCGCCAAAGGTGACATAACATTCTAGCATGCTTAAACATTCATAATTTCTTAAGACATGATGAACATGCATCGATCCACAAGGAAATTCATAAAGCTTAACCATGATCAATCATTCTCATGCTCCAATCTCAACTCCTTCATACATATGCATATACTCAATCCCCCATTCATATTCTATCCTTCCTATCAACAACCAAGAGACATGAATCCAAAATTCAAAAGAAAGGTTAAAGAGAAATACTTGGTTGATGACTATCTCGATGAAGATTTAAGAAGATTCACGCACTTGAGAGTCTTGAATTGTCTAAGAGAGGAGAAAGAAAACGGTCGTGGTTGTAGCAACCATTTTAGCTGAGAGAGAGAGAGAGAGAGAGAGAGAGCATTAGTGTGATATGTTAAAGATTGATGGGAAGAAAATGAACAAAAGTTGTTCTTGGTTACCTTGATGATGTTCTTGAGACTTCACGGAAAATTCTGGTTTTGATCGGATTGTCAATTTTTGTTTTTGAGATTTGATGTTATAAAATCCAGAAATGGACCCTAGGGAGTATGTTGGCATGTTCTGGAGTTTTTGTGAGGGATTTGAGGTGTTTAGAGAGGTCTTTGACTTGAAGAAAGGTAGTGTGTGTTATTAGTGTTCTTGGTGTTCTTAGTGAAAATGGAAAGGATTAGAGAGAAAATGCTGGAAGAATTTCTAAAGGGACTGGGCAAATGATTAAGGGAGTTCTGGGATTTTGATTTTCAAATTAGCAAGGAGAGAAAAATCTGGTTGTTTGAAATTCAAATAGAAAAATTTAAGGAGTGTTTTAAGGTAAAAGATATGGTAATGGTGTTTGATTGATGGAGGTTTCTTGGAGCTGCAAATGGCCGACTAGTTTGCTGTGTATTGCTGAATTGAATGAGGGTTGAGGGAGCTATAAGGCTAGTAGAATTTTTGAGTTCAATAGTGGGAGGATTTCTGGTTATGAAGCTTAATCCAAGGGTGTTTTCATGGAGTAAATGCTGGAAATTTTGGAATTCAAATGGAAGTTTGATTTGTGTGATTGTACGAGAAATTTTAGGAGTGGCTATGGAGTCTAGTTGTGCAAGGTTAGTGCAGGGGGTAATGGAGTTTAATTCACGGCTGAACAAAGGTTAACTTACAGAGGTTTTGAGGAGGCTTTCAGCTAAGGCTTGAAAGGAACAAGGCTGGAATTTTTTTTCTGGTTATGTTTCGAATTGGTTGCTGGAATTTGCTGTGCAGTTTTCTGCAATGTTCCAGCCGATTTGCAAAGGGTTTTGAGAGGTGTTTCAGGGTCCATTAAGGCAGGTTTCCAGCCTTCTATATGGAGGAAAATCAGAGGTAATTTACTGGTTTGAAGGCAGAAGAAATAGTTTTGATCTCGGCCTACTATTTCTGGTTTGGGCAGTTTTGTGCAATCCAGTTTTTGCACAAGAATTTCAATCTTCAAGCTGAATAAATTGGCCATTTTTCTGGAAGCAATTGAGTAAGAAAGATGGCTGAGATTTTCAAAGGTTAGGCTGCTCAAGAATCTAGAAAAATTTCAGATTTCTTCTATGGAGAAGATGAACACTATGGAGTGGAGTTTGATGGTTCAACCATGTAGATTAATTTCCCTTGGGAACATTCCTTAACTCCTTCCCTATTTTTAGACAAATCTCCAACCTCTAAGAGCCATTTTCGAAATTCAAAAACCAATAATCCTTGCTGAATTTTTTGGAATTAAAATATAGATTTGGATAAATTTTGGACAAGCGTAATTGGTGAAGAGGTTAGGATAAGCTAGAGGTAATAGAAGGACAAGAATTCTTCTAAAATTCTTTTAGGACATAAGGATAGGATTAGAACATTCCCTTCATGTCTCCCCTAGGACAACACTCCTATTTTTTTTTATTTTTTTCCCTATGGAATGCAAGAGACGAAAATCCCACCTTAAATTAAAATAATCATGACAAAAACTTAAATGATGGGATTTGAACTCAAGACCTTAGAGATTAATTCCAAGGCTCTAACCACTAAACTACAAGAACACTTGTTCGTATTTTCTCACCCAAATATTCTTCTTATTTAATCCTCAAGCTATCTTCCTATTTTGACCTCAAGCAAAATTACTGTCTTACCCTTCATACTCAATAAGTATAACCAAGCCTTCTAGACTATAAATAATAATTCTAAAGCACATAAAATCATTCAAAATATATATATATATATATATATATATATTCATACAAAGTAACATGATATGCATCCCGACCCCCTTACTCTAGGGTTGGTTTTAGGTGGGGTTTCACAGGGAAAGTAACTGAAAAGAAAAATACAAAAGAGCACACCAAAGCATAAAAACTAGAAAAGAAAATTAAACTAAAAAGAAAAGAAAGAAAATAGTACAAAAAGAAAAGAAATAACACAAAGGAAAGAAGGCAAGAATTGTTAGTTCTCAGTGTTGAAGTACACCGTCACTTGCTTGGTGTTGGGAAGACTCTCACCAACACAGCACTTCACGCGATTGCCATTTACTTTGAAAGTGCCATTGGTGGGGTGAGTAATTTCAAGGGTACCAAAGGGAAATATTTTACTTACCGTATATGGTCCCAACCACCTGGATTTCAACTTACCGGAAAAATGTTTTAAGCGAGAATTGAATAGCAACACTTTTTTATCTTTTCCTTGTACTGCATTGAATGATCATACGCATCCTCTCGCAATTCCTCTAAAGCTGTGAGTTGGAGTAACCTTGACTATCCAGCTGCCTCAAGATCAAGGTTAACAAGTTTAATGGCCTAATAAGCTTTATGCTTAATTTCAATAGGTAAATGACAAGCTTTTCCATAAACTAATCGAAAAGGAGTCATACCAATTGGGGTCTTAAAAGCTGTCCTGTATGCCGAAAGAGTGTCATCTAATTTTAGACTCCAATCATTCCTAGTATGGTTAACAGTTTTTTCCAAGATTCTTTTGATTTCCCTATTAACCATTTTGACCTGACCACTTGTTTGGAGATGATAGGGGATGGCAAAGTTATGCTGCACTCCCAAATGTTTGAGAACATTGTCTAATTGAGTGTTACAAAAATGAGTTCCCTTATCACTAATGAGAACCTTAGGTACACCAAAACGGGTGAACAGTTTTTTTAGGAATTTTACCACCACCCTTGCATCATTAGTTGGTAAAGCTTGTGCTTCGACCCATTTTAGAAATATAGTCCCCTGCTACCAAAATGTATTTATTACGCAAAGAGCTAGGAAAAGGTCCCATGAAGTCTATAGCCCAACAATTAAATACTTCACAAGCTTGAAAATTTTGTAAAGGCCTCTCATTCGATTTAGAAATATTACCTATGCGTTGATACTTACCACAACTTTGAACAAACCTGTAGGCATCTTTGAACAATGTGGGCCAATAGAATCCAGACTCAAGCACCTTTCATGCAGTGTTGTGGGCTTGGTAGTGACCTCCGGCAAGCCCTTCATGATATTGTCGAAGGATGTCCTCCCCTTCTTTAGTGTCCACATGTTGTCAAATGATTTGGTCTGCACAACACATAAATAGATACTGATCTTCCCAAAAGTAATGTCGTACTCTGGAGAGGAATTTTTTCTTTTGTTGCATTGTGATATTTTTTGGAATAATTTCTGTAACCAAGTAATTAGTAAAGTTGGCAAAACAAGGGGCATTTAGAACCTCACCTTCTATGAGCAAGAGTTGTTCACTTGGAAAGGTGTCATTGATGTCCTCCTCTACCAATTAGGCCAAATTAGGGTTATCTAATCTTGATAAGTGATCCGTAGCCAGGTTTTCAACACCCTTTTTATCCCTAATTTCTAAATTAAATTCCTGCAATAATAATACCCATCTTATCAATCTTAGTTTGGAATCATGTTTGATCAATAGGTATTTTAGGGCAGAATGGTCCATATAAACAATGACTTTGCACAAAATTAGATAAGCACGAAATTTATCGAAAACAAATACTATGGCAAGCAATTCTTTCTCTGTTGTTGTGTAGTTTTCTTGAGCATCTGACAAAGTCTTGCTTGCATAGTATATGGTTTGGAAGTGCTTATTCCTCCTTTGTCCAAGTACTGCACCTACTGCAAAATCACTAGCATCACACATTAATTTAAATGGAAGAGACCAATCAGGTGCAATCAAAATGGGTGAATTGATCAATTTCTTTTTAAGTATGGTAAAAGTGTTGAGACATTGTTCATTAAAATTAAACACAGCATCATTTTCAAGTAATGAGGTAAGAGGTTTTGAAATATTTGAGAAGTCTAAGATAAACATCCTATAGAAACCTGCATGACTAAGTAAGCCCCTTATAGCTTTCACTGAAGTAGAGGGAGGTAACTTCTCAATTGCTTCAATTTTAGCTCTATCGACTTCTATACACTTCCTTGAAATTTTATGCCCCAACACAATACCTTCTTGCACCATAAAGTGGCATTTTTCCCAGTTAAACATGAGGTTAGTCTCTTCACACCTTGCTAGTACCTTTTCAAGATTAGATAAATACAAGTCAAACGAATCACCAAAAATTGAAAAATCATCCATAAATACCTCCATAATGTCCCCCATGAGTCCTTCAAATATAGCTATCATGCACCTTTGGAATGTTCCAGGACCATTGCAAAGACTAAATAGCATTCGACGATATGCAAAAGTACCATATGGACACGTAAAAGTGGTTTTCTCTTGGTCCTCAAGAGCTATGGGGATTTGT
Organism: Voacanga thouarsii; assembly: GCA_026120185.1. Classification (NCBI taxonomy): domain Eukaryota; kingdom Viridiplantae; phylum Streptophyta; class Magnoliopsida; order Gentianales; family Apocynaceae; genus Voacanga; species Voacanga thouarsii. Next base: position 1,338,678 of record JANUWF010001675.1, on the reverse strand, counting down.
AGGTAGCTAGAAAATCTATCCAAGAAACAACAACACTCATGTCCGACTAACCTTTCCAACATTTGATCAATGAAAGGGAAAGGAAAGTGATCTTTCCTAGTGGCTTTGTTTAACATCCTATAATCAATGGAAAACCTCCAACACGTGACCAATCTCATGGGGACTAACTCATTTTTATCGTTTGGACTCACTGCCATTCCTTCCTTCTTTGGTACCACTTCCGTAGGACTCACCCAAATACTATCTAAAAATAAGGTAAATGATACATGAGTCAAGAAGCTTAGTTATGTTGGGAATATGCCCTCTTAAACTATTTTTCTAATGAAAATATCGAACATATTAATAAAAGAATTTATTTGTCGAAAATCGTTTGTGAATAATTTTCATTTTTTGTGTACATTTTTGTTTGGAATAGACCCATTATGTTCAAATATATGATCCATGTGAATGGAGGTCTTTCACAGTAAGGTATGGATCATGGGTTATTTAAACATATAAACATTTGTTCTTAACGGATAGATGAGAATGGGAATCTCATCATATTTTGATTATTATGTTATGAATTTCAAATGGGGGATGGCTTACATTTAGCTAGTGAGTAGTCCACTCACTTCATAACATAAGAGTATTTCGAATACGTAGAATATGACCTGTAGTAGTGGTTTCTAAAAAGTACTATATGGTAGAAACCTAGACTACTACCACTACAGCATGGACTAGTACCCTATGACTTGAGTATGAGTTGGTGGTTTAGTGAAGCTGGAATCATATACTTTGATATGCTATAGTTGAGATTCTATCGGAGGGCCAATATACTTGCATGTTGGGTATATGTGACTAGTTAGTTAAGACAGACTTGTATAAGATAGTTTCTACACCATATCACCCATTGTGGTTATTCGGATGGTCTAAATATCCAGGGCCCTAGGAAACTGACTTGGATGTTTGCTTTAGGGTAGCTTCCTTGGAAAGCGAAAATACTCTAGGAAGTCGTGGATCATTGGACGAGAAGCCTAAGGATGGTACATGTCTTTTAGAGAGGTGTTAGTACACTTCTTCCTCCATAAATGTACAACGATGTGTACAGGGGTATTTTAGTCATTTTAGGTCGGAGACTTTGTTAATGTAGCATTATCGTTGGGGTTAATATTTCCTTATGGTGATATTTGGAAATATTTAAAATGCAAATATATCTATTTATATAGTAGGGTATTTTGGTCATTTTAGTAGCCAAAGCGATGTGTCTTTTTGGTCCTCGGAATAGCCCGTAAGTCCTAATTATTTTTGGGTTGAAAAAATGATCTCAATTGAGAGAGTTTTATTTTATTCAGGAAGTCTAATTTATTATTAGTCTGGAATAAAATAAATGGAGAGAAATTTATTATCTGGTTTAATTGGTTAATTAATTATTCAGGACTTGAGTCCAGTTTGAATAATTAGAAAATTAACCGGGACTTAAACTAGAGGAAAATAATTATTACTTTATTATTTATTATATTATTTATTTAATTAAATTCCAAGAAATAAATAATTAATGTTTAATTATTTTTAATTCATTTGGGTTCATTAATTATTTATTGAGCTATTTATTTAATCCTAAAGAAAATAATTAATGTTTATTATTTTGGGTTTTTCGGGTCCAAGAAAAATAATAAATATTATTTTGGCCCAATAGCTTGGACTATAGGATTTTTCCGAACAAAGTTCAGAAGAGTTTAGGGTGAAGCTAAAATTTATTTTGTAAATAATATTCGAGTATTAAATCCGGGAATATTATTTTTGTCAAAATAATTATTTTTGGTTTCATGACTCTTGGCTTTCTGTGTGGAAAAATAAAATAAAAGAAAAGGGAAAAATAAATAAAATTTCCCAAGTCTTTTGGCTCTCTCTCTCCCTCTTGTGTGACTGTTAGTTTTTTGGCTTGTAGCTTTTGTTTTCTTAAACTGAAAAGCCAAGTCTTGAAAAGGCCAGTAAGCTAAAAGGAACAGCCGGTGGAAAAAAAACCGAGAGTGATCATCTCCTTCTCTTCCAAATTGAGTGCTCACCAACCGGGAAATTAGGTTGGGTCATATTCCGTGAACTGGAAAGCAAGCATTCACCGGAGGAAGAACGGATGCAGTGCAATTGGTGTTCATGGACGGAGGAAGAAGAAGCTGTTTCTTGCTTCAAGCAATTCTTCAACGTTCTTCAAGTTTTAAGGCTCCAAGAGATATGTATTCAAGCCACCATGTTTTGCCAACACTTTGTTAAATGTTCATGTTCTCCATTTTCGTCCACTGAAGCATGCTCTGTAAATATGTTCAATCCTTCAAATCATCTCACCTTTTACCACTTCACTCATATATGGGTTCAACCTCTGTTGGGGTTGTACTACGGGCTTTGCACCTTCTTCCATCAGAATCTTGTGAGTGCAAAAGCTTGGACTAATTCCCTTTATATCATTGATCTTCCATACTATAACTCATTTATATTTCCCCAACATATTTACCAATTTGGTCTTTTGCTCTTTATTGTGGTCTTTGGCAATGATCACAGGAAATTTATGTCCTTTAGCCGAGAACACATATTCCAAGTGCTCGGGTAGGTCTTTTAGATCCAATTTTGGTGGCTCCTATATGGATGATTTTATTCTCCCCAAATTACTTTTCTTAATTTTTTCGAGACTCTTCATTCCCTCCTCATAAATAGAGTCCTGCAAATATGCTGTTGATGTTTCCACCAACTTTTCCTCCAATGATTTCTGCATAAACTCCAAAATGAGTTCGTTAAGAGTATCAGTTCTTAAACAAGAATCATCAGAAGATAAAGGGTGTTGCACGCTTTTGTGGATTAGAATGACTACTTCCTCATCCCCAACCCTAAGTGTTAACCTTCCCCCATGAACATCAATTAATACTTTTGCTGTATCTAGGAAGGGTCTACCTAAGATTAAAGGGACTTTGGAATCTTTATCCATATCAAGAATAACAAAATCCACTAGAAATATGAATCTATCAACTTTTACCAACACATCTTCTATTATACCCCTAGGATATTTGATAGATCTATCCTCAAGTTGAATACTCATCCCAGTGGGTTGTGGTTCTCCTAGGCCTAGCTTTTTAAATGTTTTATATGGCAACAAGTTAATGCTAGCACCTAGGTCAGCTAATGCATTACAGAAATTAAGAGTGCCAATTAAACATAGGATAGAGAAACTCCCTGGATCATTTTCTCTATGTGGCAAATTTGGTCTATCCTATAATATGGCTGAGCGTTCTTTATTTAGAACCACTGTGGACAATTCTTCGAATCGCTTTTTGTTGACGAGCACACTTTTAAGAAATTTTGCATATTTGGGCATATGGATTAAAGCTTCACTAAGTAGGATGTTTATGTGCAGTTATTTGAATATCTCAAAGAATTTATTGAAGTGGGCATCTTTTCGGGCTTTATGTAGACGAGTAGGATACGGTATTTTAGGCTGACAAGTAGGATTTTCGGAGGATGGATAGGGGGTAGCCGGCGCCGGTTTCAGTGCTTCGGTCGGTGCCAGTTCAATTCTGAGCTGCTTGGTCTTAAGGTTACCGGATAGCTAGCATCAGTTCTCTGCCTCCACCTAGCACCGGTTGTAATCTATAATGTCTGGCAACTCTTTTCCACTCCGCAATGTGACAGCAATTGTTTCCTTAATGGCTATTGGTGTTTGTTCATGGGATTTTATCACCATGTCCGTAAAAAACCAGATTTGTTGTTCCATATTGCAGATCATTGCTTCTAACTTCTCAAATGTGGAATCTATTTCTTAGAAACGCGTTGTGACATGAACAACAAATTTTCCAATTACGGTTTCTAGCTCTGCTGATTCTGGTGCTGTGAGTGTTATCTCAAAAGCGCAATGGGGGTACTGCCGCTCATTAAACTTCCTCCGATTTCAATTTTCCATTTCTCCATATCATTAAAGCTAGTTAGCTAACGGAATTTAGGATTAAAAAAAATTAATAGAATACCAAGTTAGTCAAAGTTAGCAAGTTAGATTACAAAGAGATACAACGATACATAAGTTACAAAAGATGGCACCTTTTTTCGAAAAGAACAATTGCACATATTTACATATTCACATATTTACCTATTTACAAATTTATATAGTTAAATCAACAAAATCTAAGCTTTCATGATATTATTCCCCAGCAACGGCGCCAAAAACTTAATGCTTATTTATTTTCGTATAAAAATCATATAAAAATAAGCACATTCTCAATCAAGTTTAAATTAAAACGTTAGCCCTAAATTACACATATGATGTGAAACCCCACCTAAAGCCAACCCTAGGGTAAGGGGGTCGGGATATATATCATATTACTTTGCATGAATATACATGTTTTTGAATGATTTCATATGCTTTAAAATTATGATTTATAGTCTAGAAGGCTTAGTTATGCTTATTGAGTAGGAACAATAAAATGGTAATTTTGCTTGAGGTCAAAATAGGAAGATAGCTTGAGGATTAAATAGAAAGAATATTTGGAAGAGAAAATAAGAACAAGAGTTGTTGTGGTTTAGTGGTTAGAGCTTTGGAACTAATCTCTAAGGTCTTGAATTTGAATCCCATCATTTAAGTTTTTGTCATGATTATTTTAATTTAAGGTTGGATTTTTCATCCCTTCCATTCCATAAGTAGAAATAGGAGTGTTGTCCTAGGGGAAACATGAAGGGAATGTCATAATTCTATTCTTGTGTCCTAAAAAGAATTCTTAAGGGATTCATGTCCTTTTTATTTCCTAGCTTACCCTAAATTCCTTACCAATTAAATTTCTTCAATTTATCCAAATCTATGTTTTAATTCTAGAAAATTCGGCAAGGTTTATTGGCCTTTAAATTTTGAAAATAATTCTTAGAGGTTGGAGATTGGACTGAAAATAGGGAAGGAATTAATGAAGGGTCGCAAGAGAAATTAATCTCCATAGTTGGACCTTCAAACTCCAATCCATAGTGTTCATCTTCTCCAGGGAAGAAATCTAGAATTTTTCCAGATTCTTGAGCAACCTAGCTTTCGAAAATCTTAGCCATCTTCCTTACTCAATTGCTGCCAGAAAAATGGCCAACTTATTCAGTTTGAAGACTGAAATTTTTTTGCCAAAAACTAGTCTGCATAAAGCTATGCAAACCAGAAAAAAAAAAATCTGGACAGCTTCGATGCATAGTAGGACAAAATCAAAGTTGTTCTTCTATCCTTCAAACCAGTAAATTACCCCTATTTTTTCTCCATAAAGAAGGCTGGAAGCTAGCCTTAAAGGACCCTCAAATATCTCTCCAAATCCTCTGCAAATCGACTGAAACATTGCAGAAAAACTGCACAGCAAATTCTTGCAAACAATTCGAATCTCAACTAGAAAAATTCCAGCCTTGCTCTCTTCAAGCCTTGTCCGAAAATCACCTCAAACTTCTGTGAGTTAACCTTTGTTCAGCCATGGATTGAACTCCATTACCCTCTCCACCAACCTTGCACAGCTAGATTCTATAGCCACTCCTCAAATTCCTCCTACAATCACTCCAATCAAACTTCCATTTGAAGTTCAAAAATTCCAACAATTGTTCCATGAAAACACCCTTGAATTAAGCTTCATAACCAGAAATTCTTCCCACCATTGAACTCAAAATTTTGGCCAACCTTATAGCTCCTTCAACCCTTACTCATTTCAGTGAAACACAGCAAACTAGCCAGCTCTATTGTAGCTCCAAGGAATCTTCATCAATCAAACACCATTACCAAATCTTTTACCTTAAAACACACCTTAAATTTCTCCATTTGAATTTCACACAACTAGATTTTCCTCTTCCCTCTAATCTAAAAATCAAAATCCCAGAACTCCCTTAATCATTCGGCCAATCCCCTTTAGCAATTCGTCCAGCATTTTCTCTCCAATTCTCTCCATTTTCACCAAGAACACCAAGAACACACACTACATTTCTTCAAGCGTAAGTCCACTCTAAACACCTCCAATCCCTCCCAAAAACTCCAGAACACACCTTCATACTCCCTAGAGTCCATTTCTAGATTTGATAGCACCAAATCTCAAAAACAAAAATTTACAATCGGATCAAAACCAGAATTTTTCTTGAAGTCTCAAGAACATCATCAAGGTAACCAAGAACAACTTTTGTTCATCTTCTTCCCTTCAATCTTTAACATGACATACTTATACTCCTTCTCTCGCTCTCTCTCTCTCTCTCTCTCGGCCAAAATGGTTTCTACAACCATGGCTATTTTCTTTCCCCTCACTTGGACAATTCAAGCCTTCCAAGCGTGTGGATCTTCTTAAATCTTCATTGAGATAGTCATCAACCAAGTATTTCTCTTTTACCTTTCTTTTAAATTTTGGATTCATATCTCTTAGATGTTGATAGTAAGGGATAGAATATGATTGGGGATCGAGTATATGCATATGTATGAAGGGGTTGAGATTGGAGCATGAGAATGATTGATCATGGTTAAGCTTTATGAATTTCCTTGTGGATCGATGCATGTTCTTCATGTCTCAAGAAATTATGAATGTTTAAGTATGCTAGATGTTATGTCACCTTTAGTGAATAGGATTTTTATGTTCTTATTTTTATTGAAGTCGTGAGTATGTTTAGTAGGGATTTGGCCATGTGATAGTAGGTATGGATTTAGGCCTTGTTCATGAATAGATTAGTTTGGTGATTGATGCTAAAGTATATGTTCATGATTCTTGTTAGCAATAGGAAAATTATGATCGTGACCTTGTGATCCTAAGTTATTTTAATTATCCAATTTTATTGGGTTAATTAAAATTAACACTGTATTTTCCTCCAAAGATTTCGAAAACCCTAGGAAGTTTTGGAAGTGGAGTATTAAATGGAATAGTGATATTTTAGCCAAATAAATTATATCTTTTATTAAAAATAATATATAAATATTTATATATGATAATAATAATAAATAAAACCTTTTATATAAATAATAAATAGGTAAAATATTAATGACATTGTAGACCATATATTCATAAATATTATTTAGGTTAAAATTTATTTATTATCTATTAATCAAAATTTAATAAAATTTATTTGTTATTAACTTTAGTTATAATTGTATATCTATTAATTATTAAATAAGAGGTTAGTAAAAATTTATTATTTATTTTGCTATTTAAGAATTATCATTTATTAATATCATCTAGGACTTAGGACTTTTCGACAATTAAACCTAGTTTATTTATTAATAACAACACTCAAGATTTATTATTTGAACCTATAACTTCTAAGCAATTATTTTACAACCGCTAGTTATTTTAACTTATCAAGCTAGTCTTATTTTAAAAAACCCTTCATCATCCAACCTTAAAACTTAGGACATTAGGGTCATGATTGTAATAAGTTGAACTAGGATTATTTATGAAAGCGAATATAGCTTGAGTATAACCATATGACTTGTCTTTACCCCAGGTAAGGTTAGGTCAACTTTGGAAGATTCTTGAATTTGGTCAAGCAAAGGATCGGGTAAGCTCCTGCATAAACTCGTTTGATGGCAAAAGGTTACTATGGCAAGCTAAATGCGAAGTGTATGGACACTCATTTTGTAAAGGCAATTAAGGACTGTTTCCTTTTTATTTCAGTTAAGCAAAACATTTGGAAATTTAAACAAATAGTTTTGCACAAATACTAAACTCTTTCTAAAACCCAACTTTGACAAGAATTTTAGAAACCCTTAATTGCTATTTCTAAATAATGTAATGTATTATTAGTTTTCTCCCAAGTAGGACAATCAACATTGAGTACTCAATAAGGGTAGACTACTAGGACTAGTCTTTAAAGGGTTAGGGTAAGTCTCTTAGTAGGTGGCCACCTCTGAGGGGTGAGTCCTTCCTGGATAGGATGCCAGTCTAGTAGGTCATGCCGGTCCGAGCTAGCAAGTTTCAGTCATGTGGACTATCTGTTTCCAGAGTGGACAACCAGTATGTTTGGGTGTTGAGAATGAGGAGTATCTCACCCGGTAGGCCGATCACCTACCTTTTGTCAGTCTGCACAAAGTGTGGCATTCTGACCGTTATATGGTTATGGGGCCCAACGTGTGGTAATCCATGGCTACCTATTTAAGTGGTTGTATTTATTGTGCACATGCATGGTTTGAAAAGCAAAACGCCACTCTTTATTTTTTACCTTATTTATTGCTTGCAAGCACTTTCTCTTCCACAATTTTTACAACTTGCATACATGAACTGTTTTACCTGAAACACAAAAAGGACACACGAGCTTACTGAGATTTTTATCTCATCACCTTTTATGCCATGTTTTTAGGTCGATCCTACTGTGGAGATGAGTAGCTAGATTTGTTGCCTTCTTTGAAGATAATATGTTATTTATTTTATGTGTTGTTTTGAGAGATGATAGTAAACAATTTATTTTGGATTTGTTCCTGAATTTTTGTATTGTAATAAGTTCAATTTTAAAGTATTATTTTCAATTTCGTTTGTGTGACCTAGTTATAAAGACCACTTGTCCTTTGGACGGGGCGACATCCTCGGCTCTGTTGGGCCTAGGTAGTCGGGTGTTAAATATGAGCAAGCGTACTCATCATTAACATAGCATAGGGTTCAAACGAGTGTCGATCCTCCAGGAACATGTATGCATTAATCATTTTTCTTTCATTGTTTCATCGACTCAATAAAGTGAAAAAGAAATAAAAAGGAAAATAAAATAAAATAAAATAACATATACATGTCAAGGATGGAGAATTATGTAACTCAAACCTTTATTCTGACAAACATGATCTTAAAGTACCTAATCATTATCATAACTAATTATTCTCTTGGCATCATGAAAGATTAAGATAGATTCACTTCTTTGGTCAATCCATAAAATCCATATCTTCTTGATAAATTAGAATTACTTGGTCTCGTCTCAACTAATTCATCCAAAAGATGCATTAAACATAATCCTTAATTAAATTCCCTTGGTCTCGATAAATATAAAGCATGAAATTAATCAATGAATCCTTGGTCTTGGCAGACATCAATTAGCCTTTAATTACCAGTTCTTAGCAATTAATCTATTTGGTCCAATAAGTTAATCAACAACGGAATATGAAATTAATGAATTGAAACCACCATCAACCCCCTTGGTCCAGTAAGTTAATAGAAAGAAATAACCAACTAATCTCATAATAAGCATAAGTAATCAAATGCCAAGAAGAACAACTAATTAATCAAAAGATCAAATAACTCCAAAAATCATGAATACCTAAAACAATGTCAAATTACAATAAAACAATAAACACATCACTGTTCAAAAAAAAAAAAAGAAAACAAAGTAAAAGAAAACACTCATAGACAAGCCCCATTCTTCTTCCTTTGAGGACCCTCTTGCACAACCCTCCTTGATTTGGTGGAATTCCTCCTTGCATTGAGTGATTTTCTATTATGATCCATGAATTCCCCCATTTCCCTTATGTTTTCCATCTATTTATAGGCTTCGGAAGTGCCTAAACTGGTTGGTATGGTGTTCTTGGTTGAGTAGAAGTAGGAAGATACTAAAACTCTACAAATTACCAAAAACCGCGTGCAAAAATCAAAGCTCCGCCTTATCCTTAGGGCACAGTCGGTGCCGCCTTGGCTGCTGAAGCCGGCGCTGGTTGTATTCTGTTTCTTCAGTTGTTCGTCAATTTTTTCTTGATTTCAATGTAATGTTTTCGAGAGTACAGTCGGCACCGCCTTGGCAGCTAGAGCCAGTATCGGTTCTATTCTGTTTTGGTCCTGTTTTAATGATTTTTTATCGCCTCGAAGTGTGTGCCAAGAGCACATGGCTGGTGTCGCTTTCTCTAGCCTGTCTAGTGCCACCTCTATTCTATTTTGCGACGTTTTTGCCTTATTTTACCCCTAAAATCTAAAATAGTGCACAAAACACCTTTCCAATGGTAAAATCTCAAATATGAAAGAATATGACTAGTTATTGAATAAAATGCATTACAACAAAGCCTCAAATAACTAGGAAAAATTAGTAATTTAGGCCCAATCAAAAGATCATTATCCCCTTACACATGAGTCTAGGTTAAACGAGGTGTTAGATGATAACAATGGGGGGTTTTGGAGAAGAGAATGACGTGGGTGAAGATGAAGTTGAGGACAAAGAGGAAATAAAAATTGACACTGATAAAAATGATGGAGAATATTTATCGGAAGATGATCTAAGTGAATAAATATGGTCTGTATTGATTACTCCAAACAATTTGAGTTTTGCTTATTAATTCCCTCCATGAGATTCATTTTTTTACTAAAGAAAATAGTACTTGGTTTGAAGATGATTTCATTTAACTTGGAAAAGCTTTTCTAGACTTACATGGAGTTCCTTACCTTTCCCCGCTTCCCTTGGATTATTGTAATGTGCACATATTCAAACATTTTTTATATCTACTTAGAATTTTTCGTGTTATTTATTTTTGTAATCGTGTGTGAATTAATTATTAAAATTGATCTAAGTCAAAGTAGATCTCACGGTGTTTGTTCTTCTATTATATGTTACATAGAACTAGAAATGGCTTCTAGAGGATGGCCATCTGGTCAAATAGGACATAGTTCAGGTGAGTCAGATGGTGAGCGCACACCTTCTTCGAGCAAGACTCCATGACTTCCAGCACCACACGCCCTTATGGATCCACCACAGTAGAGTGGACAGCCTTCTCTAATAAGGCCTTCATTTGAGTCATCTAAGATGCCATATTTACAAGATATTAAGAGTAGGCCTCTCATAGTTGCCCGTGGTGACGAATAAGTATTAAATGTTGGTATTCTTATTTTCTGACATCGAACAATAACAATCATATAGATAAATTGTCTTATTCCTCATTTCATTTTACTTCAACTCATTTCACAAAATCATTTCCAAATTTTCTTTATTTTTGAAAAAGATTCATTGGGGCTACAAATTCTGTCTTCCTGCTTACCAACACATTTCGGCAGCACTTTTAGGGTGCATACCCTATGTGCATACATGTCCTATCAAATGTTAAGGACATGCAATTCCAGGAGTGGGGGGTAAGATACAACTTTTGATTCAAAGTTGAAAGTATTATTTCATTATTGGTCATTTGTCTTGTTGTAGTTCTTACAACTCATATACCAATATTATTGATGTGTATAGTCTAAAGAAAAGTGTAGTTTAGTCCATGAAAACTGTGCTTGTAGTTAGGAGTGAAGACATTTTTTATATACCTACAAACATCATTAATGCATGCATTAATATATTTGTGCCTTATGTACTGCTTGGATTTCTGTTTCATAAAAAATATTTGCATCATCAAAAGTGTTCCATAGTATCTAACTTCAAAAGTGTAATTATATGCTAATTACAAGTTTTAAAAGTGCTATTCAAAAATATTTATGTAGGAGAGATGAGGATGGTGCACGAATCGGGCTTTATTGGGAGAGGAAGTTGCGAGCCAGATTTTCGGATACTTTCTACAGGGCTTGTGCAACTGGCAAGCGTCCTTCTTAGGTAGAACCCACTGATTGGACTGAGATGACTCTGTAATACCCCACATTTTATCTTTGAATGTCTACTATTTGTAATAGAATGAGAATTTGTATCAATGGTCAAAACAAAAGATGATCGGTGTAATAAGACGAATATTTTGGTATAATAATATTTTTTCGAGACTTTGATGTAATTATTAGATTTGTTCTACATGTACTCTAAATCTTTGGAAAGTGACTATTATTAATAAAATAATAATTTGAGGGTACGCTGAGAAGAGAAATTGATCTATGCGATGAAATTCATGTTTTGGGGTGAATTATGCTATCCAGGTCTCCGGGGACATTTTCGTCATTTTAATCGCGCCCGCGACTTTGACCGCAAATTCGACCAAATAGCAGAGAAATTGAAGAATTTAAGTACTACCAATGGATTCAGTAGAATTTTTGGAGTTGAATGGTAGAATAAAATATTTTCCTATTTTGGACCGATTTTGGTCATTTTTGAAGAAAAAAGGAAATTGCACTTAAAAACGGTATGTGTGGCATTTTGTGATTGGAAGCTATAGATACGTGTCAATTTAAGAGAGGTTTCAAGAAGAGTTCATGCAAGATGCATGGAATTAAAGAATTACAAAGTAAATAAAGAATAATGTGTATTTTTGTGATTTGAACACATCATTTGTGGGTCCTTTTAATTAAGGTCTTGTGCATTGTGATTGGCCAATACATAGACCATGAGAAGGTGATTGAATGGCTGAAATTTAGCCAATAAACTAGCAGCCATGCAAGAATAAATGAAGGGAAATTTTTGAGGAGGAAATTAAGTGGTTAGTGTGTAAAATTGTGATTGGAACTCACCAACATGAATTCCACCATATACTTAATTGATTTAAAATATTCTTGGCCAAGATATGATGATGAATGGTGGTGAGAAGGTTCTGTTATACAACCTGAATTTTGGCAGCAAGAAGGAAAGAAAGCCAAGAGAAAAAGAGATTAAACAAGAGAGAGAAAAAGGCTAGTGTGTGTTCTTGGTGTTCTATATGAGTTTGAGAAGTTCTTGGAGCAAAATCACTTCAAATAGTCACAAATACAAGGTAAAAGTTTACCTTGCTTGAGTTAAAGTTGTTGTTGGGTGAATAATGATTATGTTGATATGAATTTTAACATGAAAACATGATTTTTATGTCTCGATTTTGGATCAAAACTAGGGTTTGTGAGTTTTAGCTATGAACCTTATATATGCTCATGAATGTGTAGGTTGCCTAAGGGTTTTTGAATGATGTTTGGTGTAAAGAAGAACTGATTATTTATGGTAGTTTGAAGGGTTGTTTCCAGTTGAGGAGATGATGATCAATGTAGAATAAAAATGGATTATATTAGCTTTTGATTAGAAAAGATGAAGTTATGTTAAATAAGTGTGGCCCTTGTGAGCTATTTGAATTTGGAAATCATATAATTAATGATGATCTAAAGGAAATTTGAATGAATTAATGGTTCCAAGGTGTTAAAGGATAAAGGAGAACAAAAGAAAGCATGAATAGTGGAATTGCAGTAAAACTACTAGAGCTGTTTTTACCATGTAGCATGTTAAAGAAATCAGGACTCTAAAAAGAGCTTATGTAGAATTAAAGTTAAGAGTCTTACGGTCATTTTGGTATATCATAGAGCCAAATTGGAGTTGTAAATGAACTTAAGGATGATTAATTGTGTGATTTTAGATTAAATGAATGCAACATATGAAGTGAATCCCTTGCGTATGAAGGGAGAAAGGATGTGGAAAAATAAAAATGAAAGAATTGAACAAATGATAAAAAAAAAATGACATAAACAAAAGTTGGACGTTTTCCTTAACCGTTGGCTAACCATCAACCCCGTCGGCTGGACATCGGCCACCCATCGGGCACGTCCACTGGACATCGGCTAACTGTCGGCTATTTTTCACCCAAATATGATTTTACCTGAAAATAATGTTAGGTGTAGGTTTATTAGTAAATGGCCAAAGGAACATTGAAAATGGTAGGAATGGTGAGTGAACGGTCATAAATGGAAAATAGTTAATTAGGACACGAGATAAGTCCTTTTGATTTCTAAAACCTTTTGAAAGCTAGTGTGATTCATTTTTCCATAAAATGCTATGTTTTATACCATTTTGGAAATCCTTGAATATATTTATGGTTTATCTGAGCAAGATTTGTTTAAGCCATTTTAGGCTCGAATGAACTTCATAATTAGCTTGGAAACCATAATGGATGTTTGAAGCACGAATTTTGTGAATTTAGTCCTTTTGGATTATATATTTTAGATTTTCAGAAAATGATAAATTTTGGAATCGGATATCCATAATTGACTGAATGACCTTATTGGAATATTTTATGGAAATGTGTTTGGAAACTTTGAATTTAATCCACTTTTAGGATTAGAATTCTCGATTTCTGAAATGAGTTCCCTTTTCGAATTAGGTATTTGAAAAATGATCCAAATGTCCTTATTGGAATATTTTATGAAAACCTTTGGAATCTGATATTCAATAAATAACAGAAATATCCTTATGGGAACTCTTGTGGACACTTTTCAAATCAAGTAAGGGCAAAATGATCTGAATACACTCGGAAAGTCTTTTGTAATCCTGTATGGGTAAAATGACCCGAATACAATTGGAAATGACTTTTGTGATTGAGCACGGGAAAGATGACCTGAATACTCTTGAAAACTTATTTTAATGTGTAAAAGGAACTCTTTACCCTGTTTCAACATGGTTTTGAAAAATGATCTCTCGATATGAGATTGACTTTTGGAAAATGATATTTTGATCCCAAAAAATGTTTTCTTGGCTTTATGTGCCTATGGAATGAATTGATTAGCCTGTACAACCTATGTGAATGATGATCTAACTTGTGAATCAATGGGATCAAATTCTGAAAAAGGTTATTTTACCCCAAAAATAGTTGTTTTGAAGATCATACAAGATTAGATAACCCTCTGGCCTGATCAGTCAGAAGGGGTTGGTATTGGTAACGTTGAGTACTCAGCAAGGACTTTAATTTTTGTACTAACTTACGTTAGAGTTAGACGATTCTAGTAACCTGGCATAGTTCTAGGGATTGTCTTACTCCCAATGGAGTGACAGGTCATTGAGATAAGTCGTCCTGGCTTATGGTGAGTAATGTTGGCACGAGGACCCCTAGCTTATGGCTAGTAAGGTTGGTATGGAGATCCTGGACTTAGGGTGAGTAAGATTGGTATGGGAACCCTAGCTTATAGTGGTAAAAGTGTGTTGACGTACACTAGGTATGTTGCAGTATACTCGAGCAGAAGTACGTTGTGGAGTACTTGTACTTATTCCGGTGATGCATGGTTGAGTACTGTAAGCTACAGTCTCTGTACAATGATACATAACGCCGAATGCATGGACTGTGGGATTTGCATACAGGCCAACCTTCTGTTGGAGAAGTGCTTGTGATTTGAAAATCATGGCAATGTTTTGAAACTAAAACATCGTTTTCAAAAAATGATTGAGTTCTAAATAAACTCTTCATTAAAGAGTATTGAAATTATTTCCAATGAACAAATGATACGCTATTCCACAAAGTTGTATGTACTCTGTTCTTTCATAAAGCACTAGTAAACACTGGATTCACTAGGTGATTTTTCACTCACATGTGTCTTTTGTCATACCTTTTGTAGGATCTGGAGTTGACCAGACCTACGGATAAAAGGACGATACCACAGTGGTAGTAGTATAGGTCTAGACGACTTCCCTTTTGATTATGTACTTACTACTGCTGTATATATATACATACATACATACATACATATATATATATACTCTGTTGGCTTCGTTATAAAGACCCCTTGTCTAGGAACTGGACGGGGTGACACCAAGTGTTGATATGGTTCTGTTGTGATCTTTAGTAGAGGTGTTACAATTAGTATCAGAGCATAGTTTTGTAGATCTGTGGTATCGTCATAGGAATTGATAGAACTCTTTCATTGTGTCAGCATAGCGGATAGGGGTGATAAGGGCAAGCGCCTCCTGGATGAGCGCAGTGATGAAGGGAAGAAAGAAACAGGTGAGAGCTCGAGTATAAAGAAATATGAAAAGATTAGGATGATCTACCAAGTAGGTGTGCCAGGATATTTTCTTTTGACGGTTCCTAGACCTAGCCGCCGTCATGTACCTTGTCTCATCAAGAGCTCGTTTGACCCAACGGTACCTGTTGTTCTATTTGCATGAGACCTTAGTGTGGAGAGGATACCTGTCCCCGAGAGGACACTGTCACCATATGAGGAGGTAGGCGACGACTCCGATGTGATTGACAGCGATATTGAGCCATACCATCAAGATGATGAAGATGAGAATGATAGAATTCCTGATTGTGCAGTATTGTTTGAGGATAATGACGAGGTGTTTTGTGGGGATGTGTGTGAAACCCCGGTTAAAACCAACCTTAGAGTAAGGGGTTGGGATGCATATCATATTTCATTGCATGTTTAAATATATTTTTATATGATTTTATATGGATTCAATTTGTGTTTTATAGTCTAGAGGGCTTGATTATGATTATTGAGTGAGAAGGGCAAAATGGTAATTTTTGCTTGAGGTGGAAAAAGGGTGATAGCTTGAGGATTGAATAGAAAAATATTTTTTGAGAGAAAATAAGAACAAGAGTTATTGTGGTGTAGTGGTTAGAACTTTGGAATTAATTCTTGAGGTCTTGGGTTCAAATTCCATCATATGAGCTTTAGCTTGGTTAAAATTTATTTTTTCTTGGGAAGTATTACTTTCGGCCTTAGGTGCTTGGAGTAGGGTAGAGATGTTGCCCTATGAGATACATGATAGGAGTATCCTAATCCTACTCTTTTGCCCTACACAAAATTCCTAAAGGGAATTCATTTCCTCTTGATCCTTAATTTTTCCTATTCCTCAATCCATTAGGATGTTCAATTTGTTCAAGCCAATTTTATTCTAGAAAAATTCCAACAATGTGCTATGGCTTTGAAGGTTCAAAATGTCTTAGTAAAAGACATCCTATGGACCGAAACCATGGAAGAGGGGGAAGGATTTCAAGTGAATTAAATTTCTCTAGTGAACTTTCTAAAACTTTACTCTAGCTAAGTTCATTTTCCTTATGCATAGAACTGAAATTTTTCCAGATTTTTGTGGCTTCAAAGTGTCAAGATTCTTAGCCATTATTCCCTCCCAAATGCTGCCAGAAAATTATCCTTTTGATCATCTTGAAACCTGGATTTTTCTGGCCATTTTCGTATGGCACAAAGGCTGTGCAAAACCAGGAAAATCCCTAGGCAAAATCGCAGCTTTGAAGGTCCGAAACCAAGCTGTTTCATTTCAGTTTTTGTTCAGCATCTTAGCCACATTTTTCCTCCTTAAAGAAGGCTGGAAACTAGCCTTGAAAGCCCCTGAAATCCCCTTCAAACTCCCAACAAGCTGACTTGAAATGGGCAGCCAAAAACTTTCCAGAAAATTCCAGCCTTGCGAAATTCTGTGCAGTGATTTTTCCAGCCTAGTTTCCTTATTCAGCCCTAGCTAAAACTCCACCAATTTTCTGTACAGTCTTCCCATAAATAGCCATGAGCTGAACTCCATTGTCTTCCCCAACCTTCTGCATGAAAATCCAATCATGGCTGCCCAAAAAGATTTCCAAAAAATTTACTGCAATCATGCATGATTAGTTACCAAAATTCCAGCCAATAAAATTTAACAACCTTCCATAAAATATCCCTCAAACAATCAGACCTTCTCTTAACCATTATACTCCTTATTTTTTGCCACCCTTAGCCTTCTTCAACCAGCTTTCATCCAGCCGAAATACTACACAAGCAGTCTGCCATGGCAGCATTCCAAAAGCTCTCCAATAATCAAAGATATTCTTATATATTTAGTTTCCAAATTTGCTTCCCAAATATATTCTTCAAGGATTTCAACAACAAGCTTTCCTTTTCCCTTCCAAACTAGAAAATCATCTTCCAAAACCCTACAAGCAATTCGGCAGCTCTAAACCCTATAGAAATTCGGCAGCCTCCAATCCCAAAAGCTTTCTATTCTCTTCAACCTTCAAGAACACATAGCACAACAAGAACACCCACTCCTTCCATTCACCTAATACCTCTCCAAATCACTTCAAATATCTTCTAAAAATTTTAGATTTCATCTATAAACTATCGTGAATCCATCCATACCATTTTTAAAATCAAACTCCAAAATCCAACTCACACTTTTGGATCAAAAACCAGAAATTTTGTGAAGGCTCAAGAACACATTCAAGGTAGGTTTATTCAATCAACTTCATCTTCGCTAATCTTCAATCTCTAATGAACATATATGTGTTTAAGCATGCTAATGGACTTTCTTATTCTCTTCTCTTCTCTCTCTCTCTCTCTCTCTCTCTCTCTCTCTCTCTCTCTTGACCGGACACTCCCTTTCTCTTGGCCAAATGGCTTCTTTTCCATGGCCATGCTTCCTTCATCTTCTTTGGATAGATTTAGACATCTAGGGGTTGAGATTCATTCGAAACTCCTTCAAGGTATTCATCAATCAAGTTAGCCTTTTTAACCCTTCTTTTAAATTCTAGATTCATATCTCTAGGATGATGTTATTAGAAGATAAGTCATGAATATGGTTGAGTATATATTGTTGTGATGAGTTGAAATATATGTATGAATATGTTGGAGATGGGATTTATGCATGGATGGGTTATCTTGGTTGATTGTTTGATGTTTTGAGGTTTAATGCATGTCTCCATGATCAAGTATGCTAGAGATTATGTCATTTATGATGAATAGGATTTATATTCTTGTGTGATTATTAAAGCCATGATTATATTTATGCTAGTAAAGGTTAGATCATGCCTTAGTAAGTCTAGATCTATGCTTATATGCATGATTTGGATGAGTTGATGAATTGAAGGATTGTGTATGTTCGTGATTATGGTTAGCCATAGAAATATGATCATGACCTAGTTGTCCCTAAGTTAATTTTTATTTCATGAATAAAATATTTCATAATATGATTTTGCTAGTAATTTCGATAAAACCCTAGGAGGGGTAGATTTGGATTATTATATATAAGGATATTTTAGTCAAATAATTAGTAGCTTTTGCTAGAAAAATAATATATATATATATATATATATGTTGATATTATATAAAATAATGAAATCAACTAAAGCCTTTTATGGAAATAATCATAATTAGTAAAATATTTATTACTAAAAAATTAATTATTATCTTTTAATCAAAACCCTTTAAAAATTTATTTATTATTTTTCAAGCAAGACTCATTAAAACTTATTTTCAACTAATTTTAGTTATCAATTATTTTCTAATAACTAGATTATTAATAAATCATTATTTTACCTAATACCACCTGAGACTCTTCATCAAATAAACTCTAAATTTTTCTTTACAAGATTTAAACCTTCAACTTATTAGTACTTATTTCCCAAAACCTTAATTATTTTAAATATCAAATTAGGCTTAGCTTATAAACCTATTTATTTATTGTTTGGCCTTAAAGCTTGGGACACTAGGATCATGGTAATAGTGAGTTGAGTTGTTTTAAATTGAGAAAGTGGATTTTGGCTTGAGTTTGATTGTGGTTTGTATTTGCTCATGCGGGGTTAGGTCAGTTGTTGGAGACCTTTTGTGAGCAAGGATCAGGTAAGCTCTTGCATAAAACCTGATTGATGTAAAATGTTTATTATAGCAAGCCAAATGTAGAGTGCACGGACACTTAGTTCTGCAAAGGCAATTGAGGATTAACTTCTTTCTTTTTTCAGACAAACAAATTATTTGAAAATCAATAAGCAGGTTTACTCAATCTCAAAACTCTTTCCAAAACTGAATTTGACAAAGACTTTGGAAACCCTTAATTGCTTTTTCATGTGGAACGGTATTTTATTCATTTTCTCCCAAGTGGGAAACGTCATTGAGTACTCAATAAGGGTGGACTGCTAAGACTTGTCTTTGAAGGGTTAGGGTGGGTCTCTCAGTAGGGCCACCTCTGAGGGGTGAGTCCTTCCTGGATAAGATGGCAGTCCAGTAGGTCGTGCCGGTCCGAGCTAGCAGTTGTTTATTTTTTCAGTTAAGTAACTGTGTTTTGCCGGAATGGACACCCGATTGTTGTTTGGGTATAGAGAATGAAGAGTATCTTGTCTGGTAGGCCGATCACCTACCTTTTGTCAGTCTGAACAAAGTGTCGACATTCTGACCGGTTATGGGGCCCAATGTGTGGTAACCCATGATCATTTCTTTTGAGCGGTTGATTTTATAGATTACGTATGGTTGAAAAAGCTAAAACACCACTCTTGCTTTTGACTAATGTTTATTACTTGCCAGTATTTCTCTTATAAAGGTTTTATACTTTGCATCCACGAACTATTTCTACTGTACACTCAAAGCACACACGGACTTACTGAGATTTCTATCTCATCACCTTTTTACCATGATTTCAGGTCGATCTTGCTGTGGGGATGAGTAGCTAGTGTTATCTGCCTTCGAAGAGAATGTTGTCATTTATTTTTATGTGTTGCTTTAGGGAGTTGAGAGTGGATAATTTTACTTATGGGTTTGTTTTGGGAATTCATGGATTTATTCTTGGATTTATTCTTGGGATGTAATAAATTTTAAGTTAAAGTATTATTTTTATTCCGTTATTTTATTTGTGTGACCTAGTTATAAAGACCACTTGTCCTTTGGACGGGGCGACATCCCCGGCCCTGGCGGGCCTAGGTAGCGGGGTATTACAATGTGCTGGGAGTACTTGAGGAGGAGATGCCGGGTTTGGAGGCTTCGGAGGTGGGAGAGGATCAGGAGGTACTCGAAGTGGAAGTACCTGTGGTAGAGAAGCCTAAGGAGGATTTAGAGATAGACCCAGAGCTATTGGCTTGGTTGCACCCAGATGTAGATGGAGATGAGGAGGTTGATGCAACGGAGTCTTATACAGTTTCTACTGATTCAGGACCTCTCGTCTTAGACAATGATGATGATGAGGAGAATAGAGTCAACCCGAAGGTAATAGCCATGGATAGAGTTCAGGATTTGAAAGAGCGAACCTAGGACAAGATTCTACCTCTAGAACTAGACCCAATAAACCACAAGTGAATGCTCGGGTGGTTGCTTTGGAGAAGACAGGCAACTATGCCACAATAGTGGAAGGTACACCCTTTATTTTAAATCCTAATGCTAAAGTATTGGTAGATTTCGGTTCTACGCATTCCTTTATGGCCAATTCATTTTTTGATGCTATGGGGAAAAAAGGGAAGAGATTTCATTATGAAATGATTGTTAGCACCCTATTGGGAAAGAAATGAATAGAGAGAAAGTACATAAGGAATGTAAGACTTTGGTGGAGAATGAAATTTAAGGAGAAGATTTGACATGTCTGCCCATAAAGGATTACGATGCTATCTTGGGCATAGACTGGCTATCCCAGCATCATGTTCAAGTTGACTATAGACATAAAGTAGTATGATTCCATCGGCCTGGGAAACCTATATTGAAATTTATAGGTTAGGCTGGAAGGAAAAGTAATGCTTTTCTAACGGGACTCAAGGCCTGAAAGTTGATTAGGAAATTGTGTGTTAGATACTTAGCTTATGAAATTAATAAACCAGGAGAGGTTAAGAAACCCGAAGATACCCCTATGGTGAATGAGTATTTAGATATTTTTCCAGCATAATTGAAGGAGTTATCACCGGAGGGCAAAGTAGAAGTTTCTATTGATTTGGTGCCATCGACAGAATTAATTTCAAGAACTCCTTATAAAATGTCACACTACAGAATTACAAGAGCTTAAGAAATAAGTATAGGAATTAATAAAGTAAGAATTTATTTAGCCTAGTACTTCACCTTGGGGAGTACCTGTATTGTTTGTTAGAAAGAAAGACAGGTCTTTACGGATGTGTATAGAATATCAAGGGTTAAATGCAGAGACAATAAAGAATAAATATTTGTTGCCCATGGTTGATGAACTGTCTAACCAGTTGCAGGGAGTAGGATGTTTTTCAAAATTAGACATGAGGCAAGGATATTATCAAGTTTGGATTTGAGAAGAAGACATATTGAAAATTGCATTTAACATATGATATGGGCATTTTAAGTTTGTAGTGATACCCTTTGGTGTTACTAATGCTCCTGTTGTTTTCATGGACTTGATGCACCAAACATTTTGGCCTTACTTAGACTATTTTGTGGTTATATTCATAGACGATATCCTAGTGTACTCCAAAGACCCCCAGGAACATAAACAACACCTTCGAAAAGTATTGAAAAAGTTAAGAAAGGCCAAATTGTATGCAAAGTTTAGTAAGTGTAAGTTTTATCTACAAGAAGTGGCATGCTTGAGACATGTGTTATCCAAAAACAGGATTACAGTAGATTCTACAAAAGTTAAAGCGGTGACAAATTGAATACATCCCGAGACTTCAGCTGAAATACGTCATTTTTTGGGATTAGCAGGGTATTATTACATATTTATTGAGGGATTCTCTAAGATAACTTCAACTTTGACTCGACTCAACCAAAAGAAAGTTCCTTGTGTTTGGACCAAGAAGTGTGAGAAAAGTTTTTAGGAACTGAAGAAGAGGTTAAGCTCTACTCCTATTTTAACATTGCCAAAGATGGACAAACCTTATGAGATGTATACGGATACATCAAATAAGGGATTGGGAAGAGTATTAATGCAAAAAGGAATGTGATAGCTTATATCTCTAGGAAATTAAAACCTCATGAGGAGAATTATCCTACACATGACCTGGAGTTGGTAGCTATTGTATTTACTCTTAAGAAGTGGAGACATTATTTGTATGGAGTTGAGTTTAAAGTCTTCACCGACCACAGAAGTTTAAAGTATGTTTTTACCCAGAATGATTTGAACATGGGACAACGACGGTGGATGAAATTTCTGGAAGAATTTTGGTATCCAATTAAGTATCATCCTGTAAAAGCAAACACAATAGTGGATGCCCTTTGTAGGAAAGCAAACTTATCAGCTCTTTAGATAATACAAATTCCAGAATTGGAAACATTTATAGTAGACGAAGGAATAAGGCTAAGTAATATTTCCATTCAACCTGCTTTCCTATAATAATTGAAAGAAGAACAAGATAAGGATGAAGAGTTGCAAAGGTTAGTGCAAAATGAGGCAAAAAAAAAAAAAAAAAGAAGGATGAGATGAGTTTCGAAGGGACAATGATGGAATTATTTACTACTGAGGTCGGTACCGTATCCCAAAACCTTTAGCGATGAAACAAGATATTTTGACCGAAGCACATCGGAGTAAGTATACCATCTATCCAGGAGCCATAAAGATGTATCAGGAATTAAAACGACATTATGGGTGGATTGGTATGAACAAGGATATTTCAGACTTTATAGCTCGATGCTTAACTTATAACTAAGTGAAAGTCGACCAGCAACGACCTGGAGGATTATTGCAATTGTTACCAAGTCCATCATGGAAATGGGATGAAATTACTATGGATTTCATTACAGGATTACCCATGGTAGTAGGACAGCGAGATCCTATATGGGTGATAATAGATCGACTGACTAAGTCCGCACATTTCATCCCATCAATCAACGAGATTCATTAGAGAAGTTAAGTAAAATCTATATGAAGGAAGTGACCAGACTTCATGGAGTATCCTCTAGTATTGTGTCGGATAGAGATCTTAGATTTACTTTGAAGTTTTGGACTAAAATGTAGCAAAGATATGGGATAACCTTAAAGTTTAGCACAACAGTGCACCTACAACTGAACGAGTGAATAGGGTTTTGGAAGACATATTGCGGGCTTGTGCTTTAGATTTTGAACTAAGTAGATTGATAATTTAGCATATGCAGAATTCACATACATCAATAGTTATCAATCAACAATTGGAATTGAAGATAAAATTGCAAGCCAAACATAGCCAAAAAACCAGCCACCTGAACAACAAAAACGCAGCACACCTGCGTGAAGAAGAAAAAGGGGAAAAAAAATATTTTCATTTACCTCTTCTTGTTGATCTCACACTCGGCTGAACTGGAATATACGAAACTGGGGTAGGCACGCTCCTAGAAGCCTCTGGTGCAATCCCTGCAAGCCTTCTACTTCGTCTTTGCATGTAGATGAATGCCTAGCTTTCGATCTTCCAGTATATGGCCTGCCAAATCTCGTTTGGTGAACAACTTAGGGGCTAAAGAATATTTTCTAGAGAGGGAGAGGGAAAAACGTCTGGTATTTTTCACAGAGAGGAAGCACTGGGGGAAAAACACCGTGTGTTCCTTATCTCCTGTTTAACCTAAATAAAACCCTAGGTTAAACTGGATTGGGCCATTGGACTCTTAGTTTAACCTCTTTGGGCTTAATTAATTATTCTAACTAAAACCAAATAAATGGCCCAATTAATAAATAATTAATTTTCCAGCCTAAATAAACCAGTCCAATTAATTAAGCCTATATTAGTTTAGTCCCAGGTTAATCTTTAATTATTCAAATTGGGCCAAAGCCCTGAATAATTAATTAACCCAGCAAACTAATTTAATTAATTCTCTCTCTCCATGGACCTTTATTTTATTCTAGCCCAATAATTAAATCAGGCTACTTAAATAAAATAAATTCCATTTAATTTAAGATCAATTTTGTAGCCCATATTTAATTAGGACTCACGGTCTATACTGGGGACCAAAAGACAAACCGCCTTGGCTACTAAAATGACCAAAATACCTTGCCATAAAAATAGTTGTATTTTGCATTTTAAATATTTTCTAATATCACCATAAGGAAATATTAACCCCAAGGACAATGCTGCGTTAGCAAAGTCTCCGACCTACAGGTGAAATGACTAAAATACCCCTCTACACATCGTCGTACATTTAGAGAGGAAGAAGCACACTAACACCCCTCTAAATGACATCTACCATCATTAGGCTTCTAGTCCAATGATCCACGACTTCCTGGAGTGTTTCCGCTTTCCAAGGGAGCTACCCTAAAGTAAACATCCAAGTCATGTTTCCCAAGGCCCTGGATAATTTAGACCATTCGGACAACCACAAGGGGCGATATAGTGCAGAAACTATCTTGTATAAGTCTGTCTTAACTAACTAGCCACACATACCCAACATGCAAGTATATTGGCCCTACGATAGAACCTCAACTACAGCAAATCAAAGTATATGCTTCCAGCTTCGCCAGACCACCAACTCACACTCAAGTCATAGAGTACTAGTCCACGCTGTAGCGGTAGTAGTCTAGGTTTCTACCATATAGTACTTTGAGAAACCACTACTACAGGTCCTGTTCTACGTATTCAAAATACGCTTATGTCATGAAGTGAGTGGACTACCCACTGGCTAAAGGTAAGCCATTCCCCATTTGGAATTCATAACATAATAACCTAAACATGATGAGGTTCCCAGTCTCATCAATAGGTTAAGAACTAATGTTTATATGTTAAATAACCCGTGATCCATACCTTACTATGAAAGACCACCATTCACGTGGATCACTTATTTAAACACAATGGGTCTGTTCCAAACGAAAATCGTGCACAAACAAAAAGTAAATTCACAAACAATTTCTGAAAATAAATTCTTTCATTAAAATATTCGATTTTACATCAGAAACCTAGTCTAAGAGGGCATACAATCCAACAATCTCCCACTTGCACTCTAAGACTAGGTAAGTCCATAGGTGCCCACCCCTATGGCGTCTAAGTGTCTCTTGAAGACTCTCTCAGCCAAAGGCTTGGTGAATGGATCTATTAGATTATTTTATGAGGCAATATGCTCCACCATGACTTCCCATCTCTGGATGAAATCTTGGATCAGGTGGTACTTCCTCTCGATGTGTTTCCCCTTCTTGTGGTTCCGAGGTTCCTTAGATTGTGATACTGCTCCAGTATTGTCGCAATACATCACAATCAGCCTGTCCTTATATGGTACGAATCCAAGTTCTGAAAGGAACTTCCGGAGCCAAACTGCTTCCTTAGACGCTTCCGAAG
Source organism: Voacanga thouarsii (assembly GCA_026120185.1). NCBI lineage: Eukaryota > Viridiplantae > Streptophyta > Magnoliopsida > Gentianales > Apocynaceae > Voacanga > Voacanga thouarsii. Next base: position 1,313,201 of record JANUWF010001675.1, on the reverse strand, counting down.
CTGCCACATACTCAGCTTCCATGGTTGAGTCAGCAATACAAGATTGCTTGATACTCCTCCATGAAATTGCTCATTCAGACAAGGTGAAGATATATCCACTAGTGGATTTTCTCTCATCCTTATCCGCCTGGAAGTCTGAGTCTGTGTATCCTGTAGGAACCAAATCATCAGCCCTGTAAACCAGCATATAATCTCTCGTTCCCTTGAGGTACTTGAGAATATGCTTTACAGCTTGCCAATGAACCTCCCCTGAGTTTGACTGATATCTGCTAACTATGCCCACGGCAAAGCAGATATCTGGTCTAGTACATAGCATGGTGTACATGAGACTTCCCACAGTTAAAGCGTAGGGAATCCTACTCATTCTGTCATTTTCTTCTTGACACTTAGGACAGTCCTTCGAAGAAAATGACAACCCATGTCTGCAAGGGATTAGGGCTCCCTTGCATGAGTCCATGCTGTACTTGGCCAGCATCTTGTCAATGTATGTCGCTTGAGATAATCCTAACATTCTCTGCTTTCTATTTTTAAGAAGCCTAATCTCGAGAATGTAGCTGGCTTCTCCCAAGTCCTTCATACTGAATTGACTAGACAGCCAAACCTTTGTAGATGACAATGTCCCTACATCATTTCCAATGAGTAGAATGTCATCCATATACAGGACAAGAAAAACCACATTAATGCCTTCAAGTTTCCTGTACACGCATGGTTTATCTTCGTTTTGAATAAAACCATAAGACTTTACAGTCTCATCAAAATGAATGTTCCATGCTCTTGATGCCTGCTTAAGTCCATAAATGGACTTCTTAAGCTTGCAAACCATGTGTTCCTGGCCTTCAGCAATGAAGCCTTCCGGTTGGGACATATAGATGTCTTCGCTAAGATGGCCATTCAAGAATGCCGTCTTGACATCCATTTGCCATATCTCGTAGTCATAGTGACATGCGATGGCAAGGAGGATACGGATGGATTTAATCATGGCTACCGGGGAAAAAGTTTCCTCATAGTCGATACCCTCTTTCTGAGTATACCTTTTCGCCACAAGCCTAGCTTTGAAGGTTTCCACCTTCCCATCCGCTCCTCTCTTTCTCTTGTATACCCACTTGCACCCAATAGGTTTTATCCCTTCAGTTGAAGCTGCAAGATCCCAAACCTGATTGAGGTACATAGACTCAATCTCGGCTTTCATTGCTTCATGCCACAGATTTGCATCGGCATCAGCAATAGCCTCCTCGTACCTAGTGGGGTCTTGTTCCTAATGGTCGGAGACCAGCTCAAAGGCTTCTCCAGTCCATCTATCCGGAACCCTAGACACTATCCCACTACGATGAGGCTCCATTTGCATAGGCTCTTGAGGCTGTGCCTCTTCTTGTTCCATAATCGGGTCAGAAGAAGTTGATTCCGTATATAACATCTCCTGAAGTTCCAACCTCGTTAAACCTTTAGTGGAAGTACTTTGATCATCTTCCAAGTATCTGGCATTGGTACTGACTAGTACCTTCTACTCCTTAGGATGATAAAAGTAGCCTCCTTTTGTCCTTTTTGGATACCCAACAAAATAGCATAATTCTGATCTTGGTTCCAACTTGTCTCCCTTGATCAGTACATAAGCTGGACATCCCCAAATCCTGAGATGATTCAAACTTGGCTTACGCCCAGTCCACATCTCATAGGGAGTCCTAGGTACTGACTTGGAAGGCACCAAGTTCAGAATATATGCCGTTGTTTCCAGGGCATATCCCCAAAAGGACACTGGAAGAGTAGCATGAGACATCATGCTTCGGACCATTTCCATCAACGTCATGTTCCTTCTCTCAGCTACTCCATTCTACTGGGGGGTTCCTGGCGCAGTGAGCCGGGATACTATCCCATGATATACTATGTAGTCCTTGAATTCACCTAGGAGGTACTCTCCACCACGATCCGATCGCAAGGTTTTGATTAATTTACCTGTCCGACACTCCACTTCAGCCTTACACTCTTTGAACTTGTCAAAAGAGTCAGACTTGCGTCTCATCAGGTAAATGTAACCATACCTCATACAATCATCCGTGAACGTGATGAAATACTCAAAACCTCCTCTAGCTGGTGTAGACAATGGACCACACACATCGGTGTGAACAAGACTCAATACCTCCTTGGCTCTATCCGCCTTTGGTGTAAATGACCTCTTGGTCATTTTTCCCATTAGGCAGGATTCACATTGATGCCAACTTTCCAATCTCAATGAGCCCAAAGGCCCATCATGGATTAGCTTCTGAATCTTGATTGAGTTAATATGACCCAACCTTAGATGCCAAAGGTATGAATCATTGATATTCGTCTTTCTCTTCTTAGTTAAAGGTTCAGATTGAGCAATATTTGATTGGTTATTAATAGGGTTTAAAAAGAACAGATTTCCATACATGTGCTCAGTACATAAAATTTCTCCATCTCTACTGATAGAAATACCATAATGGCAAGATACAGAATATCCTTGATTAATAAGTTTTGCAACAGAAATCAAATTCTGACGGAAACCAGGTACATATAAAATGTCTTTTAAAACCACTATCTTATTACAATTAAAAATAAGATCCAGCTCTCCCACTGCAAGGGCCTAGACTTGTGCTCTATTACCCACTCGAAGCCCATGTTCGCCCTTCTTGAGTCTTCTTATCTTCCTATACCCCTGCAAGGAGTTACAGATATGATCAGTGGCTCCTGAATCAACAATCCAAGTGGAAGTTGATCCTACCATTAATATGGACTCTAGATAGTAAACATTACCTGTGGGGTTTTTCTTGGCCTAAAGATCTGGACACTCTTTTTTCCAGTGTCCCTTCTTTCCACACTTGAAGCACTTGCCCTTTGGTTTATCCTTGGACTGGTTCTTAGGTTGGGCTGTTGCATTCCCCTTCTTCCTCTTGAACTTTCTGGGCTTAGGCCCAGTTCTTGAAGAAGAGGCCTTAGCAATCATGGCCTTAGACCGCGGCTTCATGACCTTCTCCGCCATCTGGAGCTCCTTCATCAGTTCAGTTAAACTCATGTTCAACTTGTTCATGTTATAGTTTAACTTGAACTGAGTGAAAGAGCTCGGTAGAGATTCGAGAACCATGTCCACTTGGCTCTCGGGGTCAATGACAGCCCTTAAGATTTCTGCCTCCTCGAAAGCAGCAATCATCTTGAGCATATGCTCTCGGACTGATGCTCCCTCAGCCATCTTAGTGTTTACAATTGTTCGAAGAGCCTCCTGCCTTGCGGGCCGTCTCTTGTCTGCGAACATAGTTGCCAATGATTGACTTATGTCATATGCAGAAGCCATGTGCTCATGTTTTGAATGGAGCACATTAGACATGGAAGCTAACATATAGCAACGTGCCATTTCGTCAATTTTCTTCCACGCCTTTTCAGCCTCTCGCTCTTCAGCGGTGGAACCTTCCCTGATAACAGGGCAGGTTTCGTAAAGGATATACTTATACTCCCCCGCTATGAGTATTATGTCCAGGTTCCTTTTCCAATCCACATAGTTTGGACCCGTTAACTTATTCTCCCTGAGAATAACGGCCAATGGACTAAAAGAACCTCCCACCATTTCTGAAAATGGAAAATAAAAGAAAGAATTTAGTTTGTGAAAACAAAATAAAATTTGTGCACAGAAAATAATTTGGCTCTTAGGAAAACTGACATAGCTTCTTGGGAAGATTAACAGTTTCCTAAGCTAAGTGTGTTAACCACCACAAATTAATTTCCCTTCTAGGTAATGGTCTAGAGAATAACTCCATCGTGGGATGGCCGTTTCCTCTCATTTCCTATGGACATACCTCGCACTATAACCTCCAACGTGGGCTGGCCGATCATAGTACGTGCCCCGGGTTATTAATTACATCATTCCATTAGATCTAGATCCTTGTGGTATCCCCATCCTATACGGGTTCACTCCCAGGGTGACGCGAGGGGACCTACGATCTCTAACGAGGACCGTGATGGAAGCCGTGGGGCCGTTGAAACCCCTCTCCCACTTAGTCTTTTAAAATAAAGTTTTTCTAAAAAATATCCTTTTGAAATTTCCATTAAGTTTTTCTTAACTCAAAAATAAAATATCTAAGTCCAATAAAATCTCTATGTCAAGGCTTATATCCTTTGAGAGATTTCCTCCATGGACTAATTTTATTTAAGTTAAACTTATTGATTTCAAAAATTTCCAATTAAAACTTTCTAGAGACTTTGGTCTCAAGCTTATTTGACAAAATCATTTTTCTAGTCCAAAACAAAACAAAATGGCTCTCCATTTTAATTTATAAAAATATCTAAATCCAATATATTTTCTATGTCAAGTATTAAATCCTTTGAGAAAATATTCAAGGATTAATTTTTGTACCAATTAAAATAACCATTTAGATTTTAAAGGAAAATATTTTTTCTTGCCAAAACAAAAAGTTCCCAAAGACTTTGGTCTTTGAGAAAAAGCACACATAGGTACATAAAAAAAATAGCATGCTAGAAAACAATAAACGTTTTCATGCTTTTCTATTTTTTAAACCTAAGTGCCCAAATAATAGAATTAAACACATTAATTAATTAATTAATTATTTTGTTTAATCCTAAAATCCTTTACTAATATTTTTCATGCAAATATATTCTAAGAATATTAACTATTGCAAAAATATTAACTTTGCCCGGTATGGACCCCAAAACAAAAAAGAAAATGCAAGAAAATTACAAGGGAAAAAAAATTTCCCATTGGTTCACTGCACCCGCCGCACAGGAACAAAACAATTCTGGTCATCGGTCCACAACACCCGCCGCACCGGAACAACCGCATCATGGACCATCCAAGCCCGCGACCCGCCCCGGTGCTGACCCGGGTGCTGACCCGCAAGAAGACTTCCAGATTTCGCAAATTGAATTGCAAATTTGCAATTCAATTCCATCCGATGCAGCCGAGCCAGTAAGCCACAAAGCCGAGTCCTCCTCCTTGTTCCAGGTACAGACGCTGCTAGCGGCTCAGCTCGGCGAGCCAAGCCGATGAACAGTGCCGTCTGCTTCAATTTTCCAGTGCGATTTTCTTCTGCTGCGTTTTCTTCTGGTTTTTTTTTTTTCTGCGATGGATTTGCTTGCTTTTGCCCTCTGATTTCAACCAAAATCAATAAAACCAAAAACCAACAACCGCCTATACCCTTTAAAATTGGGTTTACATGATTTATTCTCGGAAAAACGGTGAATTACATCTCACCTATACCTCCATCCGAGAGGTTTAACAAGCCATCTATCCATACCAAAAAAACCAGCGAAGGATCACAATTAATCACACATAACTGTCCAATTTTATTAACTAGCATACAGGCTTCCTATATGTGCAAATATCTTCATGCTCTGATACCAATTGAAGATAAAATTGCAAGCCAAACATAGCCAAAAAACCAGCCACGTGAACAACAAAAACGCAGCACACCTGCGTGAAGAAGAAAAAGGGGAAAAAAATATTTTCATTTACCTCTTCTTGTTGATCTCACACTCGGCTGAACTGGAATATACGAAACTGGAGTAGGCACGCTCGTAGAAGCCTCTGGTGCAATCCCTGCAAGCCTTCTACTTCGTCTTTGCATGTAGATGAACGCCTAGCTTTCGATCTTCCAGTATATGGCCTGCCTAATCTCGTTTGGTGAACAACTTAGGGGCTAAACAATATTTTCTAGAGAGGGAGAGGGAAAAAAGTCTGGTATTTTTTCATAGAGAGGAAGCACTGGGGGAAAAACACCGTCTGTTCCTTATCTCCTGTTTAACCTAAATAAAACCCTAGGTTAAACTGGATTGGGCCATTGGACTCTTAGTTTAACCTCTTTGGGCTTAATTAATTATTCTAACTAAAACTAAATAAATGGCCCAATTAATAAATAATTAATTTTCTAGCCCAAATAAACCAGTCCAATTAATTAAGCCTATATTAGTTTAGTCCCAGGATAATCTTTAATTATTCAAACTGGGCCAAAGCCCTGAATAATTAATTAACCCAACAAACTAATTTAATTAATTCTCTCTCTCCATGGACCTTTATTTTATTCTAGCCCAATAATTAAATCAGGCTACTTAAATAAAAAAAATTCCATTTAATTTAAGATCAATTCTGTAGCCCATATTTAATTAGGACTCACGGTCTATACTGGGGACCAAAAGACACACCGCCTTGGCTACTAAAATGACCAAAATACCCTTGCCATAAAAATAGCTGTATTTTGCATTTTAAATATTTCCTAATATCACCATAAGGAAATATTGACCCCAAGGACAATGCTGCGTTAGCAAAGTCTCCGACCTACAGGTGAAATGACTAAAATACCCCTCTACACATCGTCGTACATTTAGAGAGGAAGAAGCACACTAACACCCCTCTAAATGACATCTACCATCATTAGGCTTCTAGTCCAATAATCCACGACTTCCTGGAGTGTTTCCGCTTTCCAAGGGAGCTACCCTAAAGTAAACATCCAAGTCATGTTTCCCAAGGCCCTGGATAATTTAGACCATTCGGACAACCACAAGGGGCGATATAGTGCAGAAACTATCTTGTATAAGTCTATCTTAACTAACTAGCCACACATACCCAACATGCAAGTATATTGGCCCTACGATAGAACCTCAACTACAGCAAATCAAAGTGTATGCTTCCAGCTTCGCCAGACCACCAACTCACACTCAAGTCGTAGAGTACTAGTCCACACTGTAGCGGTAGTAGTCTAGGTTTCTACCATATAATACTTTGAGAAACCACTACTACAGGTCCTGTTCTACGTATTCGAAATACGCTTATGTCATGAAGTGAGTGGACTACCCACCGGCTAAAGGTAAGCCATTCCCCATTTGGAATTCATAACATAATTACCTAGACATGATGAGGTTCCCAGTCTCATCAATAGGTTAAGAACAAATGTTTATATGTTAAATAACCCGTGATCCATACCTTACTGTGAAAAACCACCATTCACATGGATCACTTATTTAAACACAATGGGTCTGTTCCAAACGAAAATCGTGCACAAACAAAAAGTAAATTCACAAACAATTTCTGAAAATAAATTCTTTCATTAAAATATTCGATTTTACATCAGAAACCTAGTCTAAGAGGGCATACAATCCAACACGAATGGCCGCATTTGAAGCTCTATATGAAAAAAAAAAATGTAGTCTAGGACGATGGGCGGGTGAATAAGATATTTTCGATCTTGAAAAGTTCGGAAGGCTGTGGAGATGATCAAAACTAAGTTGGAGGCAACACATAGTAGAAAGCAAAGTTATGTGGAATGACGTAGGAGTGATTTGGAATTCATTGAAAAAGATCGTGTATTCTTGAAGTTGACTCTGCAATGAAAATTGGGAATCCAAGGACAAAGGAAGAACTTAGCACCTAAATACATTGGACCATTCCGTATTGTCGAGAGGATTGGGAAAGTGGCTTGTCAATTAGAGTTGCCAGTAGAACTTCAAGGTCACGATGTGTTTCATGTATCCCAACTTCGAAAGTATATTCTTGATCCTACTCACATTTTCAATAAAGAGCCCATTAAGATGACTCCAAGCTTAAAGTATAAGGAAAAGCCTATTAACATCTTGGAGTATGTTGAAAAGGAATTGCGAAAGAAGAAAATTTCACTTGTAAAGGTGTTGAGGAATCATTATCCAGTGCAGGTTGCAACTTGGGAAACGAAAGCGAAGATGATGAAAATGTATCCAAAATTATTCCAGGTGTAAGTCAATTTCGAGGACGAAATTTTTTGTAAGGAGGGGAGAATGTAATACCCCGTATTTTATCTTCAAATGGCTACTATTTGTGATAGGATGAGGATTTGTATCAATGGCCAGAATAAAAGATGATCGATGTAATGAGATGAATATTTTGGTATAATAATATTTTGTCGGGACTTGGATCTAATTATTAAATTTGTTCTACTTGTACACTAAATCTTTGAAAGGATACTATTATTATTAAAATAATAATTTGATGGTACACTGAGAAGAGAAATTGATCAGTGTGATGAAACGCACGTTTTGGTGAGAATCCTGCTACCTGGGTTATCGAGGGCATTTTCATCCTTTTGACTGCACCTCCGACTTTGACCGCAAATTTGATCAAATAGAGGAGGATTTGAAGAATTTAAGTATTGTCAATGGTTTCAATAGAATTTTTGGAGTTGAATGGTGGAATAAAATATTTTTCCGTTTCAGACCCAATTTTGGTATTTCTAAAAAAAAAAAAGAAAAGTGCGGTTCAAAACGGTATATGTGGAATTTTGTGTTTGGAAGCTTATGAAAATGTTTCAATTTAATAGTGGTTGCATGAAGATTTCATGCAAGATGCCTGGAATTAAAGAATTGCAAAATAAATAAAGAATTATGTGTATTTTTGTGATTAGAACACATCATTTGTGGGTCCTTTTAATTAAGGTCTTGTGCATTGTGATTGGCCAATACATAGACCACGAGAAGATGATTGAATGGATGAAATTTGTCCAAGAAACCAGCAGCCATGCAAGTCGAAACGAAGGAAATTTTTTGAGGAGGAAATTAATTGGTTGGTGTGTAAAATTGTGATTGGAGCACACCTACATGAATTCCACCATATACTTAATTGATTTAAAATATTCTTGGCCAAGATTTGATGATGAATGGTGATGAGAAGGGGCTGTTATACAGCCTAAATTTTGGAAGCAAGAAGGAAAGAAAACCAAGAGAAAAAGAGATTAAACAAGAAAGTGAAAAAGGATAGTGTGTGTTCTTGTTGTTCTATATGAGTTTGAGAAGTTCTTGGAGCAAAATCACTTCAAATAGCCTCAAAAACAAGGTAGAAGCTCACCATGCTAGAGTTGAAGTTGTTGTTAGGTGAATGATGATTATGTTGATATGAATTTTAACATGAAAACATAATTTTCATGTCTTGATTTAGGATCAAAGCTAAGGTTTGTGAATTTTATGTGTGAACCTTATATATGCTCATTGATGTGTATGAATTTGGGTATAAAAAATTATATTAAAATAAACACATTCCCAATCAAGTTTAAATTAAAATGTTAACCCCAAATTATACATATGAGCAAGCTTACTTATTATTAAACATAGCATAGGGTTTAAAATAAGTATCGATCCTCAAGGAACAAGTATGCAGTAATCACTTTTCTATCATTTTTTAACCAACTCAATAAGGTGAAAAAGAATAGAAAATAAAATAAAATAAAATAATATATACATGTCAAGGATGGAGAACTATGTAACTCAAACTATTATTTTGACAAACATGACCTTAAAGTGTCCAATCATTATCATAACTACTCATTCTCTTAGCATCATGAAGGATTGAGATAGATTTACTTCTTTTCCAATCCATGAAATCACTATCTTCTAGACAAATTAGCATCACATATCCTGTCTCAACGAATTCACCCAAAAAATGCATTAAACACAATCTTTGATTAAATCCCTATATCTTGGCAAATTTAAAACATGAAATTAACTAATGAATCCATATCCTGGCAGACATCAATTAACCTTTAATTACCCAATTCTTAGCAATTAACCCCTTTTCCAAGCAAGTTAATAGACAACAAATATGAAATTAATGAATTGAAACCACCATCAACCCCTTTTCCAAGTAAGTTAATAGATAGAAACAACAAATTAATCTCATATTTGAAGATTAAATTGCAAGCATATTCACAGCAAACTAATCGACATAACAACAAGGAAAAACGCAGCAACAGTGGTTCTGTGTGGAGGAGGGGGGGGAATTTACCTCTTCTTCCTGTTCTCAAAATTGGCTTGATTAGAATATGTAGAACTGGGGTAGATTCACTGGTGAAAACCTCTAGCGCGATTCCTGCAAGCATTCTACTACGTCTGTGCATGTGAACACCAAGCAGTCTCTCAATCTTACAATATATGGCATGCTTAACTCACGTTTGGTGAAAACTCGTAAGACTAAAGAATTTTCCTTTTTTTTTCAATAAAATGGAAAAACCATGTACATCTTTATTCTCTTATTTAACCTAAATAAAACCTTAGGTTAAACTAGATTTTTAATTTAGCCCATTGGACTCTTAATTTAGCCTCTTGAACCAAATTAATTATTCTAATCAAAACTAAATAAATGGCTCAATAAATAATTAATTTTCCAGCCCAAATATACTAGTCCAAATTATAAGACTATATTAGTTTAGCCCCAAGTCAATCTTTAATTATTTAAACTCAGCCAAAGCCCTGAACAATTAATTAACCTACCAAACTAATTTAATTAATTCTCTCTTTCGTTGGACCTTTATTTTATTCCACTCCGATAATTAAATCAAGTTACTTAAATAAAATAAATTTTATTTATTTCAAGACCAAATCCTTAGCTTTTATATAATTTGGACTTACGGTCTATACTGGGGACCAAAAGACACACCGTCCTAGCTACTAAAATGACCAAAATAACTTTGCCGTATAAATAGCTGTATTTTACATTTTAAATATTTCCTAATATGACCATTATAAAATATTGACCCTAAGGACAATGCCGTGTTAGCAAAGTCTCCGACCTATAGGTGAAATGACTAAAATACCACTCTATACATCACCGTGCATTAGAGAGAAAGAAATGTATTAACACCTCTCCAAATGACATCTACCATCTTTAAGCTTCTAGTCCAATAATCTACGACTTCCTGGATTATTTCTGCTTTCCAAAGAGGCTACCCTAAAGCAAACATCCAAGTCATGTTTCCCAGGGCCCTGGATATTTATATCATTCAGATAACCACAAGGAGCGATATAGTATCGAAACTATCTTGTACAAGTCTGTCTTAACTAACTAGTCACATATACCAAATATGTAAGTATATTAGTTCTACGATAAAACCTCAACTAAAGGATATCAAAGTACATGTTTCTAGCTTCGTCAGGCTACTAACTCATACACAAGTCGTAGAATACTAGTTTACACTCTCACAATAGTAGTCCAGGTTTTTACTGTATAGTACTTTAAGAAACCATTACTACATGTCCTATTCTACGTATTCGAAATACGCTTATGTAATGAAGTGAGTGGACTACTTATTGGCCAATGGTAAGCCATTCCCCATTCTCTTCAATCGGTTAAGAACAAACGTTTATGTGTTAAGTAACTAATGATCCATACCTTACTGTGAAAGACCACCATTTACATGGACCACTTACTTAAACATAATAGGTTTTTTCCAAATGTAATTGTGCACAAATAAAATGTAAATTCACAAATAATTTCTAAGAATAAATTCTTTTATTAAGACATTCGATGTTTGCATCAAAAACCTAGTCTAAGAGGGCATATTTCCCAACAAACTCCCACTTGCACTCTAAGACTAAGTAAGTCCGTAGGTGCCCACCACTATGGCGTCTAAGTGTCTCTTGAAAATTCTCTCAGCCAAAGGCTTGGTGAATGGATCTGCTAGATTGTTCTCTAAGGCAATCTGTTCCACCACGACTTCCCATCTCTGGATGAAATCTCGGATCAGGTGGTACTTCCTCTCGATGTGCTTCCCCTTCTTGTGGTTCATGGGTTCTTTGGATTGCGATACTACTCCAGTGTTGTCACAATACATAACAATTAGCCTGTCCATGTGTGGCATGACTCCAAGTTCTGAAAGGAACTTCTGGAGCTAGATTGCTTCTTTGGATGCCTCTGAAGCTGCCACATACTCAGCTTCCATGATTCCCTTGAGGTATTTGAGTATATGCTTTACAGCTTACCAATGAACCCCTCCAGGGTTTGACTGATATCTGCTAACCAAGACTATGGCAAAGTAGATATCCGGCCTAGTACATAGCATAGCATACATGAGACTTCCCACAACCGAAGCGTAGGGAATCCTACTCATTCTGTCTCTTTCTTCTTGAGACTTAGGGCAGTCTCTTGAACAAAAAGACAACCCATGTCTATAAGGAATTAGAGCTCTCTTGTATGAATTCATGATGTACTTGGCTAGCATCTTGTCAATGTATGTCACTTGGGATAACCCTAACATTCTCTACTTCCTATTTCTTAGAAGCGTAATCTCGATAATATAATTGGCTTCTCCCAAGTCTTTCATATTTTATTGACTAGACAGCCAAACTTTTGTACATGACAACACCCCTACATTATTTCCAATGAGTAGAATGTCATCCACATACAAGACAAGAAAAATCACATTAATTCCTTCAAGTTTCATGTACATGCATGGTTCATCCTCATTTTGAATATAATCGTAAGATTTTACAATCTCATCAAAATGAATGTTCCATGCTCTTGATGCCTGCTTAAGTCCATAAATGGACTTCTTAAGCTTGCAAACCATATGTTCTTAGCCTTTAGCAATAAAGCCTTCTGGTTGGGACATATAGATGTTTTCGCTAAGATGACCATTTAAAAATGCCGTCTTGACATCAATTTGCAATATTTCATAGTCATAATGACACGCGATGGCAAGGAGGATTCGGATTGACTTAAGCATGGCTACCGAGAAAAAAGGTTCCTCATAATCGATTCCCTCTTTCTGAGTATACCCTTTTGCCACAAGTCTAGCTTTAAAGGTTTCCACCTTCTCATCCACTTCCCTATTCCTCTTGTATACCCACTAACACCAAATAGGTTTTATCCTTTCAGATGAAGCTACAAGATCCTAAACCTTATTGAAGTACATAGATTCAATCTCAACTTTCATTATTTCATGCCAAAAATGTATATTGGCATCAGCAATAGCCTCCTCATATTAAGTGGGGTCTTCTTCCTGATAGTCGGAGACTAGCTCGAAAGCTTCTCCAATCCATCTCTCTAGAACCCTAGACATTCTCCCACTACGACGAGGCTCTATTTGTACAGGCTCTTGAGGTTGTGCCTCTTCTTGTTCCACAATTAGGTCATAAGAAGTTGATTCCGAAGATAACTTCTCTTCAAGTTCAAACCTAGTTGAACCTTTAGTGGAAGTAGTCTAATCATCCTCTAAGTATCTAGTATTGGTACTAACTAGTACTTTCTACTTCTTAAGATGATAAAAGTAACCACCCTTTGTCTCTTTTGGGTTTCTAACAAAATAGCATAATTCTGATCTTGGTTCCAACTTGTCTCCCTTGACTAGTACAAAAGCTGAATAACTCCATATCCTATGATGATTTAGAATTGGCTTACTCCCAGTCCACATCTCATAGGGAATCCTAGGTACTGACTTGGAAGGCACCAAGTTCAGAATGTATGCCGCTGTGTCCAGGGCATATCCCCAGAAAGATACTAGAAGAGTAGCATGAGACATCATGCTTCGGAGCATTTCCATTAATGTCATGTTCCTTCTCTCAACTACTCTATTCTATTAGGGTGTCCCCGGCATAGAGAGTTGGGATATTATCCCATGATATACTTTGTAGTCTTTAAATTCACCAAGAAGTTACTCTCCACCACAATCCGATCGCAAGGTCTTGATCAGTTTACCTGTCCGACACTCCACTTTAGGCTTAAACTCCTTGAACTTGTCAAAAGAGTCAGACTTGTGTCTCATCAGGTAAATATAACCAAACCTTGTACAATCATCCATGAAAGTGGTGAAGTACTCAAACCCCCTCTCTAGTTGGTGTAGATAAGGGACCACACACATCAGTGTGAACAAGACTCAATATCTCCTTAGCTCTGTCCGCCTTTGAAAAGACCTTTTGGTCATCTTTCCCATTAGGAAGGATTTACACTGAAGCCAATTTTCCAATCTCAATATGCCCAAAGGCCCATCATGGATTAACCTCTGAATCTTGGTTGAATTGCTATGACCCAACCTTGGATGCCAAAGATATGAGTCATTGACATTGATCTTTCTCTTCCTAGTTAAAGGTTCAACTTGACCATTATTTAATTAATTGTTAATAGGGTTTAAGAAGAATAGATTTTCATACATTTGTCCAATACATAAAATTTCTTCATTTCTACTCATAGAAATACCAGAATGGAAAGATATAGAATATCCTTGATTTATTAGTTTCACAACTGAAATCAAATTCTGACAAAATCCAGGTACATATAAAATATCTTTCAAAACCACTATTCTATTACAATAAAAAATAAGATCCAGCTCTCCTACTACAAAGGCCCAAACTTGTGCTCTATTTCCCACGCATAGCCCATGTTCACTCTTCTTGAATCTTCTAATCTTTTTAAACCCCTGCAAGGAGTTACAGATATAATCAGTGGCTCTTGAATCAACAATCCAAGTGGAAGTTGATCTAACCATTGATGTAGACTCTAGATAGAAAACATTACTTGTGGGGTTTTTCTTGGCTTAAAGGTTTGGACACCCATTTTTCCAGTGTCCCTTCTTTCTACATTTGAAGCACTTGCCTTTGGGTTTATCTTTGGGCTTGGTCTTGGGCTGGGTCATTGCATTTCCCTTCTTCCTTTTGAACTTTGTAGGCTTGGGCCCAGTTCTAGAGGAAGAAGCCTTAGCAATCATAGCCTTTGATTGAGGCTTCATGACCTTCTCTACCATCTAGAGCTCCTTCATCAACTCAGTTAAACTCATGTTTAACTTATTCATGTTGTAATTCAACTTGAACTGAGTAATGGGACCTGGTAGAGATTCGAGAACCATGTCCACTTGGCTCTCGGGGTCAATGACAGCCTCTAAGATTTTTACTTCCTCGAAAGCAACAATCATCTTGAGTATGTGCTCTCTAACTGATGCTTCCTCTGCCATCTTAGTGTTAATTATTGTTCGAAGAGTCTCCTACCATGTGGACCGGCTCTTATCAGCGAACATGGTGGCTAGTGACTGGCTAATATCATACGCAGAAGCCATGTGCTCGTGTTTTGACTAGAGCATATTAGATATAGAGGCTAACATATAGCAATGTTCCATTTCATCAACCTTCTTCCACACCTTCTCGGCCTCTCGCTCTTCGGCAGTAGAACCTTCCCCGATAACATGGCAGGTTTCATAGGGGACATACTTATACTCTTCAGCTGTGAGTATTATGTCCAGATTTCTCTTCTGGTCCACATAGTTTGGACCTATTAGCTTATTCTCGCGGAGAATAACGGCCAAAGGACTAAAAGAACCTCCCACCATTTCTGGAAAAAACAAAAATAAAATAAATGATTTAGTTTGTGAAAACAAAAAAAATTTGTGCGCTTTATCCTTATATCAAAACTGATAACAGTTACTTTAATATAATTTATTTGGCTCTTAGGAAAACTAACATAGCTTCTTGGGAAGATTAACAATTCCTTAAACTAAATGTGTTAACCACCACAAATTAATTTCCCTTTGAGGTAATGATCTAGAAGATAACTCCATCGAGGGGATTGTTAATTTCTCTGATTTCCTATGGACATACCTCTAACTATAACCTCTAACGTGGGCTGGCTAATCATAGTACGTGTCCTGGGTTATTAACTACATCCTTCCATTAGATCTAGATCCTTCTGGTATCCCTATCCTATATGGATTCACTCCTAAGGGGACGCGAAGGGACCCACGATCTCTAATGAGGATTGTGATGGAAGCCGTGGAGCCATTGGAACCCCTCTCCCACTTAGTCTTTTAAAATAATGATTTTTCTGGAAAAATATCCTTTTGAAAATTTCCATTCAATTTTTCCTTAACTCAAAAACAAAATATCTAAATCTATTAAAATCTCTATGTCAAGGTTTATATCCTTTGAGAGATTTTTCCATGGATTAATTTTATTTAAGTTAAAAACTTAATGGTTTCAAAAAATTTCCAATTAAAACTTTCTAGAGACTTTGCTCTCAAGTTTATTTGACAAAACAAATTTTCTTGTGCAAAAATAAAACAAAATGGCTTTCTATTTTTAACTTACAAAAATATGTAAATCCAATATATTTTCTATGTCAATGATTAAATCCTTTGAGAAAATATCTAAGGATTAATTTTTGTTCAAGTTAAAATAACCATTTAAATTGTAGGAAAAATGTTTTCTTGTCAAAAAATATTCCCAAAGACTTTGGTCTTTTAGAAAATGTGCACATAGGTAGTCAAAATAAATAGCATGCTAGAAAAAAGTAGACGCTTTCATGTGTTTCCTATTTTTAAACCTAAGTGCCCAAATAATAGAATTAAACACATTAAATAAATAAATAAATAAATAAATAAATAATTAATTAATTAATTAATCGTCTTGTTTAATCCTAAAATTCCTTACTAATATTTTTCACGCAAAAGTATTCCACGAATATTAACTATTTCAAAAATATTAACTTCGCCTGGTATGTAACCCAAAACTAAAAAGAAAGTGTAAGAAAATTACAAGGAAAAATAAAAAAATTTCTCCTAGGTCCACTGCACCCACCGCACTGGAATGTGGCCTATCTGAGTTGTGGTCTACAACACCCACCGCACTGGAACGATCGCCTCATGGACCATCCAAGATCATAACCCGCAGGCCCACCAACACTAGTGCGACCCGCGTGAAAATCGAATTCTGATTGAATTGCAATTTGCAATTGCAAATTGCAATTGCAACGAAACAGTCGAGCCGAAAGCACCAAGTCGAGCCGCCCTCTGGGTCCAGGCACAGTGGACTGCTGGCGGCTCGGCTCAGAGCCAAGACGATCTACAGTGCCTTCTCCTTCATTTTTCCGCTATGTTTTCTTCCTGCGAATTTCTTCATGGTTTCTTTTTCTACAAGCCCCTCGATGGATTTTGCCCTCCATATTTCAACCCAATATCAATAAAATCAAAACCAACAACCACCTATACCCATTAACATTGGGCTTACACGATTTTCCCTTGAAAAAAAAATAAATTACAAATAGCCTATACTTCCATCCGAGAGGTTTAACAAAGAATCTATTCATACCAAAAACCAACGAAGGATCACATGTTAATCACACATATCTGTCAAGTTTTATTTAACTAAATACATGCTTCCTATATTTGCATAAAATCTTCATGCTCTTATACCAATTGAAGATTATATTGCAAGCATATTCACAGCAAATCAACCGACAGAACAACAAGGAAAAATGCAAGCAGCAATGGTTTTGCGTGGAGGATGGGAAAAAAAATTTACCTCTTCTTCTTATTCTCAAAATTGGCTGGACTGTAATATGTAGAATTGGGGTAGGTGCACTGGTGGAAACCTCTGGTGCGATTCCTGCACGCCTTCTACTGTGTCTATGCATGTATGTTGGTGAAAACTCACTAGACTACGGAAATTTCTAGAGAGAAAAGGGGGCTGTCTATTTTTTTTTTTTCTCAACAACAAGGAAAAACCACGTACATCTTTATTCTCCAATTTAACCTAAATAAAACCTTATGTGACACTAGATTTTTAATTTGGCCCATTGGACTCTTAGTTTAGCCTCTTGAACCAAATTAATTATTCAAATCAGAACCAAATAAATGGCTCAATAAATAATTAATTTTCCAGCCCAAATAAACTAGTCCAAATTACAAGACTATATTAGTTTAGTCCCATATCAATCTTTAATTATTCAAACTGGGCTAAAGCCCTGAACAGTTAATTAACCCACCAAAATAATTTAATTAATTCCCTCTCTCTCTCTGTGGACCTTTATTTTATTCTATCCCAATAATTAAATCAGGGTACTTAAATAAAATAAATTCTATTTAATTCAAGACCAATTCCTTAGCTTGTATATGATTTAGACTTACGGTCTATCCTGGGGACCAAAAGAACACAGCCCTGGCTACTAAAATGACCAAAATAATCTTGCCATATAAATAGGTATATTTTACATTTTAAATATTTCCTAATATGACCATAAAAAAATATTGACCCTAAGGATAATGCCGGATTAGCAAAGTCTCCGACATATAGGTGAAATGACTAAAATACTCCTTTATACATCGCCATGCATTAGAGAGGAAGAAATGTATTAACACCTCTCTAAATGACATCTACTATCTTTCGGCTTCTAGTCCAATGATTCAGGACTTCCTGGATTCTTTCCGCTTTCCAAGGGGGCTACCCTAAAGCAAACATCCAAGTAATGTTTCCCAAGGCCCTGGATATTTAGATCATTCAGACAACCACAAGGGGCGATATAGTATAGAAACTATCTTGTACAAGTCTGTCTTAACTAACTAGTCACATATACCAAATATGCAAGTATATTGGTCCTACGATAGAAGTTCAACTAAAACATATTAAAGTACATGTTTCCAGCTTCGTCAAACTACCAACTCATACTCAAGTCCTAAAGTACTAGTCTACGCTGTAGCAGTAGTAGTCCAGGTTTCTACCATATAGTACTTTAAGAAACTACTAATACAGGTCCTGTTCTACGTATTTGAAATATGCTTATGTCATGAAGTGAGTGGACTACTTACCGGCCAAAGGTAAGCCATTCCCCATTTGGAATTCATAACACAATAACCTAGATATAATGAGATTCACATTCTTATCAAATGGTTAAGAACAAACATTTATGTGTTAAGTAACCCGTGATCCATACCTTACTATAAAAGACCACTATTCATATGGACCACTTACTTAAACACAATGAGTCTTTTCCAAACAAAATTGTTCACAAATAAAATGTAAATTCCCAAATAATTTTTGAGAATAAATTCTTTTATTAAAATATTCGAAGTTTGCTTCAGAAACCTAGTCTAAGAGGGCATATTTCCCAACAGTAATCAGCATAAATAATTAAATACCAATAATATCAATCAATTAATCAAAAGATCAAAATAACTCTAAAAATCATTAATACCGAAAACAATGTCAAATGACAATAAAACAATTAATACATCATTGTTCAAGAAAAGAAAACAAAGTTAAAAGAAAACACTCATATACAAGCCTCCTTCTTCTTCCTTCGTAGACTCTCTTGTACAATCCTCCTTGATTTGATGAATTCCTTCTTGATTTTGAGTGATTTTGTGTTTTGCTCCTTCAATTCCTCCCTTTGACTTATGTTATTCCTCTATTTATAGGCTTTAGAAGGGCCTAAATTAATCATTCTAAGGTTTCTATCTGAATAGAAGTAGGAAAATACCAAAACTCCAAAAATTGTAAAAAATGAACATGAAAATCGAGGCACTACTTCTGTACAAGTGTACAGCCTGTAACACACCACGACTACATACCCTAAAAGGGCGGGGATGTCGCCCCGTCCCGTCGAACAAGGGGTCTTTAGAACGAGGTATAAAATATAAAGGCAATCTCCAAAGGAATCAACTTAGATAAATAAAGAAATACTCTTATTACATCAAGCTCAACTTGGAGCAAAACGAACTAAAACAAATATTGTTCAGAAGTATAAACGGCAAAAGTCTCCTAGAACAGCATAGGAAAAATAGCAAAAGCCTCTACTGTCAAAGCCCCGCTAACTCAGCACAATCTATCTCCAGATACCATGGTGTAAAACAGTGTGAGAATAAATCTCAGTAAGTCCTGTGTGTGCACATGGTGTTTTGAATAGTACGTGTATGCAAAGTGCAAAACATTTGTAGAAATAATTTGGCAAGTCATAAACAATCTCTTTTCGCAGGGAGTGGGTTTTTCTCATTGTCACACTTTGTACAAAATAAATCCTCCACTCGAATAAATAGTCATGTCACCACACGTTGGGCTCCATGAGAACAAAATGGCCAAGGCACCACACTTTGTGCACCTTGTCCGGACCAGATTACCACACGTTGGGCGTTCTAATCAAGGTGAGTGTATAGCTCACCGGGTGAGATACTCCTCCATCTCTACACCCAACAAAACCATCCGGGTGTCCATGCCGAGAATATAAAAAATACCATACCAGGTACAAATGCTAGCTTGGACTGGCCTGACCAACCAACACTGTCACCTTTTCAAGTTGAGTTCATCTTCTGGATGTGGCCTTCTACCAGAAGACTTACGCTAGCCCTCTAAGACTAGTATTGTTAGCCTACCCTTATTGAGTACACAACGAACATATCCGTCAATTCCTGATTCACAATATTTCCAAACATTGGTTTTGTAAAACGTGGTTTTCTTTAAAAGAGATTTCCAAAAATTTAAGGAAAAGAATAGTTTTCTTGATAGAATCATTAGTTTGACAAAACCGTTTAAAGAATAAATATCCACGTTTACAACCCAAACAAACATAGTTCAACAATAGCTTCACAAAGCTTCACAACCTAGACTTGCCATCACAACATTTAACAAAAGAGTTTATGCAAGGACCTACCACCACAACATTTAACAAAAGACTTTTTGCAAGGACTTAGCATCACAACATTTAACAAAAGAGTTTATGCAAGGACTTACTTGATATGCCTCAGATAAACGTGATAAATTCACAGCGTGCTTTCCTCAATTATCCTCCTGATCTAAACCATATAGTATCATGATCAGGGTCTCAATTAATTCAAACATGCTCTAATCTCATTTATTTTCACAACAATTCGCAATCCCCTATTTAATTCCAAGTAAACTATCCAATCCCCAAAGATCATACACCATGACCACATGTTTATCCCACTAATAGACATCATTAAACTTTACTTTTGGCATCAAGGGACAGGTATTCCCTTACCTTGCAACAACCGGGTAATGAGGTCTCAATGCTCCTATGGTGGTCGTCCGAGTTCGCTTGAGAAGAAGAGAAAAGCTAAGAAGATGAAATCGGCCTCTATGGGGTGTGATTTAAAGGAAGAAGAAGGAGAAAAGAATAATTAGAGAAAACGGCATCCAGAGGTTGAGAGGATTTTTTCTTACCTTAAGGTATGTTTGATTTTTGCTTAGAATAGTTCTTGAGTTTTCGAAAATTTGCAGAGAGAATTTGCTGGAATTTTCATGTGGAATGGAGAGGATAGACGGCTGCTATGCTTTAGGGTTAGAGAAGATTGGTTTAGGGTTAGATGATGGTGTTTAGAAAGACTCCTAATAGCTTTAGGTTTCTTGGACAGCAAGGCCGAAAATTTCAGCTTGTGATGTCTCTCCTTGCTGCCGAATTTAGGTGAGTTTAAGGGGAGAAAATAATCTGCAATTTGCTCCCTTGTGCTGGCCGAAATAATGCTCAAGAGAAGGGTTTATTGTGTTCAGGTTTTTTGGCCAAAATAGGAAGAGTTTGAGAAGGCTTTGGAGACTAAAATTCTATGCAAGATGGCCTTATATGCTGTGCGAAATTTCTGAATAGAAGAGGAAGAATTTCTGGACTGTTTTTGCTGTAGTTCTGCCAAAATTTTTAGAGAAACAATGAGGGTTTTAAGCGTAAGAAAATAGCTTGATCAGCTGGGGTTTTTTTTTTTTTTTTGTGTGTTTGGGTGCAGAATTTTGGTTGGAATAGCAGTACAAGGCTGGCCGAAATTTCTGTACAAAGCTGCCGAAAATCCTGTGCAAGTGTGATGGATTTTTGGACTATTTTGGCTGCTGTTTTTGACGAGAGTCCAGAGGAGAAAAGTGTGGTCTTTAGGTTCTGGAATTTGGCTTATTCAACAAGGAGTTTTGGTTGGTTTTGGAGTGCAATGCTGTTGAAAATTCTAGGCATAAGCTGGACGAAAATTCTGTAGTTTTGTGAGAATAAAATTCTAGTTTTATGCAGCTAAGGTAATCTGAATTGATGAGGAGTATTTAGGTGTTTTGAGATAGGGTTTGGAGAGTTGTATTGTACTTAAAGGTGCTGGAATTTCGGACAGCTTGTGTTGATACAAAGCTGCCGAATTCTGCTAGGATAAAGAAGAAAATCCTAGTTGAATTAGGATTGAAATAAAAGTCTGATTTGTTGAGGGATTTAGGATAAGATTTCCTAGCTTTAGAAGAGTTTGAGTTGAGCTAAAGTTCCTCCAAGAAGTGGTGGCACAATCTCGAAATTTTTTCAGATTTTTAGCTAACATTCTAGGGTTAAAACTAACAAGGTTTCCTACTAGGAAAAGGACTCTTTAATTCCAACTATCTATGGTAACATCCATTAAGCTAAAATCAAGCTGGAATTTTATTTACTAGCTAGGGTTTTTTTTTTTCCTTTTCGAAAATCCTAGGAAATAAAAGCTGAAAATTAAAAGTGAACTTTATTCACATCAAAGTCCTTAAATTTAGGAAATAAATATAGAGACTTATTTCCTTGGAATAATGACACTAAAATTTCTCTAGGTTTGCTAGATCTTTTTCGGCCAAGACATGGAAGCTCTAAGGAAAGGAATTTTCAAGAAGAAGAACTAACTTCACAAAAAGTAGGATTTGAACTCGGGTCACCAAAGGAAATCACCAACCTCCCCGCTACTCCAAAATAATTTCAATACTAATTTTTCCTACAGTCAGTTCTCACCATCCCCCCAATACTCATCCTTCCAAATATTCGACCAAACCTCCCTTAGCCAAATCTTTAACAACACATCAATTAATTCAAATGCAAGGGAAACAGAAAAATTCTCATGCATCCATGCAAATAAAATAATTCTAAGCTACTGCATAAAATGCAAGATGCTATGCAATGCATGACTTTTCCCCATAGTCAAAGGTGGTTTTGGGTGGGGTATTACACAACCGGCGCTGGTTGCATTCTATCTCTCTTTTTATTCGTCGATTTTTTTCGATTTTCATGCCACTTCTTACAAGTCGCAGCCAGCGCTGCCTCTAGGCTCCTAATCGGCACCGGTTGTGTTTTGTTCAGCTCATGTTTTGACGATTTTTCATCACCTCAAAGTACGTGCTAGCAGCATGTGGCTGGCACCGCCTGTCCTGTCCTTGCCAGTGCCGTCTCTAGTATATTTAGCGATGATTTTACCTTATTTTATCCCTAAAATCTGAAATAATGCTCAAAATACCTCTCCAAAGGTAAAATCTCAAATATGAAGGAATATGACCAGTTATTACACAAAAATGTATCACAAAATGGCCTCAAATAACTAGAAAATATTTGACTAATTTAGGCCCTATCATATTTCCCCACACTTAGCTCTTTGCTTATCCTCAAGTAAAGTATCAAAGACAAGTAGAAAAACATAAGTTTTTACAAAATCACTCAAACAATTTCAAAATAATATTTCCAGTGCTTTCTTTATTCAAGACAACAAAACATATACTATTATACCTTTCATAACAAATGCAAGACTTGTGGAAGTGAAGAATGACTAGTAGAACCATCCCAACACTTAACATCATTCTCAAACTATTGGAAAGAATTTAGTTAAAAGAAAAATATGCATTCCATAAGCATACTTTTCATCCACTCTCTCCACTAATCCGAGACATATCATGATTCTACTTGAGTCAAGTAGGACTTTTAAGCTTGTAAAGTAAGG
This sequence comes from Voacanga thouarsii, assembly GCA_026120185.1. NCBI lineage: Eukaryota > Viridiplantae > Streptophyta > Magnoliopsida > Gentianales > Apocynaceae > Voacanga > Voacanga thouarsii. Next base: position 1,289,988 of record JANUWF010001675.1, on the reverse strand, counting down.
CTAAAGAGTTTGTAAAGTAGCTGTCAAACGAAGGATATAGGAAAATGAAATATCAAAAAAGATGAGAGTTTACAAGAAAAGGATAAACAAAATGTACCAATAGATTCCAGACTTTTCGTGCTCTCCTATTACAAAACCAATAAAAAACCCATAACCTTATATAGCAATCATATTATAATTCAAGAAAATCTTGACTTCTTTTCATCAATAGTTCTTCACCGCATTAATCATATTGCACAAGATCATCAAAATTTCAACAATTCCTATTCCAACTCAACCAACATTCTTCCTGTGCTTTCTTTTTCTTTTTCTTTCAGCTTTTCTTTTCTTTTTCTCTTCTTTTCAAACGCTGTTTTTGTTTGTTTCTCAATTTTTTTATCTTTTTTCTTCCTCCTTTCTCCTTTCATAACTTCAACTCAACACATGATGCATGACTGAAAGTAACAAGTCAAGACATTTACACAAGCATTATCTCTCATAATTCTTCTACTTGTACTTTTACCCGTCAAGAGTAATCAAAGATTTTGGAAGGTGAATCAAACTCTCAGAAAGGAGTAATGTTTAAGAAAGAAATTAACAATTTAGGCTCAAAATAGGCACTACGGATAATATAAAATAGGTAGGCTTGAAAAACTCAAACTATCCAAAGAAGGCCTATTACCGTCATCCCTAAGTTAAATCATGAATGTCTTTCTTATTTCGCCTCAAGAGGTATTCAAGTAGTTCTTGAATGCTCAATGAATTTTAGCAGAAAAATAGGTTTAAGAACAATGTAAAGCATTTGATCAAGAACTACTTAGTCCAAGTGCGTGCAAAAAGTCATGCATAAGCCACAAATGATATAGAACATATGATCTATGATCTAGCACAAAGACATGCATTAAAAATACATCTTGAATGCTCAAAAAATCAAAAAAATTTTGAAAAATTTGCTTGCTTTCTCAAAAGGTGTTCAATGAAATTCAGAAGAATAAAGCATAGAAGAATTCCAAGGTTCAAAGAATTTCAAGAAGAATGAAGCCTAGAAGAATTCCCATTCTAACCACTCCTCCACACTTAAATTGGACATTATCCTCAAAGGCCAAACAAATAGAGCAAGGAAATATTGCCATGGGACCAAAAATAAAGGGGAAAAGAGAAGAAAGAAAATACTTCCAATGCGTTGTGCATTCTCCTACAAAAGAGTTGAATTCCAGCAGAAATGAGCATTGTTGAAGTACCTAGAAAGAGAAATACACAAAAGAAACACACCAAAGTATAAAAACTAGAAAAGAAAAATAAGCAAAAAGTAAAGAAAATAGTATGACAAAGAAAAGTGCAAGAAATAACTAGAAACATCATGAAAATATAATGGAAAAAGAGTGTGACAAGTAGGAACAAGTGTAGAAAAATCATCTCAATCCTCCCCATCATCATCATCATGTGCAGAAGTGCCATCACCGCCATGCGATCCTGGAAAACGTTGCTTCCATTGAGCCCACTGCTGCTCCTAAATAGTCTGCCTCTGGGTAGTGTCATCATTGGCGTCTTGCATGTATAGAACATCTTCTTCTGCTGAGCTAACTGTCCCATCACCGTGGTTTCAAAGTCAGTCCTTGATTGGTACTATGCACTATTGGCTCGTGCTCGTGATGGTGGTGGTGGGTGCTGCACCTCCACAGGTGGTGGCCGAACTTGTCCGGGATACTTCACCTTATAGAGATTTAGCTATTTCTTCACCTCTTGGCTATATTTGTACCCACAGCTCATCAACGCTTGCTCCGTGTGTTGGATTGTATGCTCTCTTAGACTAGATTTCTGTTGTAAAATCGAATATTTTAATAAAAGAATTTATTTTTAGAAATTGTTTGTGAATTTACTTTTTGTTTGTGCACGATTTTCGTTTGGAACAAACCCATTGTGTTTAAATAAGTGATCCATGTGAATGGTGGTCTTTCACAATAAGGTATGGATTACGGGTTATTTAACACATAAACTTTTGTTCTTAACATGTTGATGAGACTGGGAATCTCATCATATTTAGGTTATTATGTTATGAATTCTAAATGGGGAATGGCTTACCTTTAGCCAGTGAGTAGTCCACTCACTTCATGACATAAGCGTATTTTGAATACGTAGGACAGGACCTGTAGTTGTGGTTTCTAAAAGTACTATATGATAGAAACCTAGACTACTACCGCTACAGCGTGGACTAGTACTCTACGACTTGAGTATGAGTTGGTGGTCTGGCGAAGCTGGTAGCATATACATTGATTTGCTACAGTTGAGGTTCTATCATAGGGCCAATATACTTGCATGTTGGGTATGTGTGACTAGCTAGTTAAGACAGAGTTATACAAGATAGTTTCTGTACTATATCACCCATTGTAGTTATCTGAATGGTCTAAAATGTCCAGGGTCCTGGGAAACATGACTTGGATATTTGCTTTAAAGTAGCTCCTTAGGAAAGTGGAAACACTCCAGGAAGTCGTGGATCATTGAACTAGAAGCCTAAGGATGGTAGATGTCATTTAGAGGGGTGTTAGTACACTTCTTCCTCTCTAAATGTACAACGATGTGTAGAAGGGTATTTTAGTCATTTCACCTGTAGGTCAGAGACTTTGCTAATGCAGCATTGTCCTTGGGGTCAATATTTCCTTATGGTGATATTAGAAAATATTTAAAATGCAAAATATAGCTATTTATATAGCAGGGGTATTTTGGTCATTTTAGCAGCTAAGGCGATGTGTCTTTTTGGTCCTCGGAATAGCCTGTAAGTCCTAACTAATTTTGGGTTGAGGAATTGGTCTCAGTTCAAGAGGATTTTATTTTATTTGATTTTATTCAGGATGTCTAATTTATTATTAGACTGGAATAAAATAAATAAATAAAATAAAATAGGAATTGAGAGAAATTAATTATCTAGTTTAATTGGTTAATTAATTATTCAGGGCCTAGGTCTAGTTTGAATAATTAGGAAATTAACTTGGGCTTAAACCAAAGGGAAATAATTAATTCTTAATTATTTATTGGGTTATTTATATAAGCCCAAGATATAAATAATTAAAGATTAATTATTTTCGGTTCATTTGGGCTCATTAATTATTTATTGGGTTATTTATATAAGTCCATAAAATAAATAATTAATGTTTATTATTTTGGGCCTTTTGGGTCCAAGAAAAATAATAAATATTATTTTGGCCCAATAGCTTGGACCGTAGGGTTTTTCCAGATACGGTTCAGATAAGTTTAGGTTTAAGCTGAACTTATTCTCAGGATAACATCCGGGTGTTTGAAATATAATATCTCGGGGATATATTTATCAGTTTTTTTTTAGACCTAGTTTTGGCTAACGAAAAACAAGTCTCTGGTGGAAAAATAACCCTAATCTTCCCCTGACTAAGCTCTTCCTTATGCCTCTCTTCTCTCACGCAGCTCTCTCTCACTCATGAGTTTTGCTTCCTCTTATTCTTGGTTCTTTGCTAATCAATAGCGAGAGAACAAAGGAGATTAGAGACAAGTCTTCTTCACTGTTGTATTCACCGACAAACAAATTAGGCTGTGGAATATTCCGTGAACCAAAAGGCTTGGCATTGCACCGGAGGTGAAGAAGATGACACATGAGGCGTCACTGCACGGAGAAGATAGGAGGCTGTGATTGTGAGCTTCAAGTCATTCTTCCATGATCTTCATGTTTTAAGGCTCCAAGAGGTATGTTATTTAGCCTCCACCATGCTTGCATGCTCTGTGTTTAATGTTTTTGTCTCCATTTATGTCCACCGTATGCATGCTCTGTTTCTGCCAACACCTACGCCGTGACCAGGTCATGCTCAGTGGTAGTCTCAGTCAATTCCCCCTCAGTACAAATACCAAAATCTCTCAGAATTTTCATAATTACTAAAGGAAAAACGAAGGCTTTGGTCGAGAGACTATGATGAACCACATCCCTAGTGGATTATATAATCAATGGTGCAAGAGAGATAGGCGGAGTGGTCATCATCCTATGCAAGATATACATATCAATAATGTGTGTCTCATTAAATCCATTGGCTCAGGGTATGACATTAAAAGCAAACATGTATACTAGAGCTTGAAAGTTGGCATTAAGATCATTGTTAGAGTAGAAGCTATTGGCTTGGAAAGCATTTTTCTTACGCAACCCTAGAGTAGCTCTAGATCCAATGGCATCCTAATTAGGGTCAGAAAGAATCTTTTGATGATTGGTATCTATCCCTAGCCAAGAATCATCATCATACACATGGAGATGAGTCGCTAAATGTTTCTTGTGATGAAAATGGGGGTTCCCTTCACTCGTGTCTTAATGTGAGGAAGATGGTTATTGTCCTTTGCAACCATGTTAGTATAGAATTCTTTTATTAGCACTGGACAATAATCCCCCTTAAGCTATACTATTGGTCACCACCCTAGTCTCCTAAATATCATTCCTAGTTTAAAGGCATGGTCTAGGCTTGGGGCAAAAGTACGTTCCACAATAATCTTATTTGAGGACCTCCTATCGTACCACTCCTAATAGGATGGATCAATGAAATCTAATGGCCTAAGGAACATGGGGTCTATAGATGAAGGGGCTGAGGAAGAAGAAGCCCTAGTCCTCTTGGATGATTGGCCTTGTGCTCTAGACATATTAGGAAGGAGATAATACTAAAGATAGGAGTATAAGTACTAGGAAGCTCAAAGATTTCAGAAGAATATAATCTCCCCTTTACCAACACAATGCCTAACACTCACTCAACTCTCAACCATCTCACACCACAATTCCTAAACTCTTTAAAGCATACCTTGCACCAACACAATAACGAATTCAACCTCATCCAATCAATCCATCACAATTTTCACATAACATCCAAGAATAAGCATAATATCTCACTGGAAAGCATAAATGTGCTGAACAAACCGAATGTATCTAGATGCTCATAATATGATCATGTGAATTATGGAATCATCATGGCATTATAGTGATCAAGTGTAAGATAATTCATGGCCAATGTGCAACTAGTTACTCAATCATCATAATAGCCATAATCATACCCTTAAGCTAATACACAAACTCCCTAATGATCATGTGAATGAATAAAGTTCTCGAGAATCATCAACTCATAATATATCCAATGTCATGAAGCTCACAAATTGATTCACAATGCAAGAGAACATTAGATATCCAAATTTCGGCTAAAAATATACCTAAAATTAGAAAAATTTACCTACAACATTTTAACCGTGGGAATTCAAGAAAAAATGCACCTTTATGTTCTCCTATGCATGGGAAAGCAAAATATGCATACTTTTTCCAGAAATCAAAGCTCTTTGAAGGCAGATTGAAGATTGGATTTTGAGAAAAATAGAAGATTTTGAGGATTTTGATCTGTAGAATCAACAAAAGAATGATAGATTGATATTCTAGAAGTATTTAGAAGGGGAAAAATCAGATTTTGAAAGGTGTAAGATGTGGAGTCGGCACAGGTTAGAGAGAATTTGAGAGGGAGTGGGAGAGTTTAAAAGAAAAAATGGCCAAATTAGCCTGTTTTGAGGGCCTCCCACAACAGGGGCCGGCGCTGGTTCAGGGCCTGGCCGACGCCGGCCCTAGACTGTCCGGGCTCCGATTTTTTTTTTTTTTGTGAAAAATGAAATAAAAATAATGAACACATAACAATGATGAATAATGCAATTCAATTCATGAAGAAATAAATAAAAATGAAACAAAAGAAAAAAAATAAAAATTTGTTCCAAATCACAAAAACTTAAAGCAAGAAAGACTTTAACGCTCTCCATGGCCTTGATCACGTGATTTTCTTCGGTGTTTCTTGGTAATGTCCCTGCTTGACGATTCCCTAGTAATTTAGCTAGTTGGCCAATTTGGCTCTCCAAGTTGCGCATGGAGGCCTCTAAGTTCCTTGTTATAGCATCAACTCCTTGGAACTTAGTCTCTGCTATGCTTACCAACTAGCCAATCAATTCCTTGAATAGCGGCTTGGAAGGTGCTGAATTATTGTCCAAAAGAGGTTGGTTCCTTTGATTTCCCCCAAAGTTGAAAGAGGCCTGCCTAGGTTAGTTTATATTACTCCAAGAGAAGTTAAGGTGATTTCTCCAACCAGAATTGTAAGTAAAGCTATAGGGATTGTTACCTGGACGGCCATTACCTGTAAAGGCTGCTTGTTCCATGGTTTCTTGGAATGAACCCATATTTAGGAACTCATGATTTAGGTGCCCTTCTCCACAGAAATCGCAACTTATATTTAGCACTTGGCCTTCGGGCATCACCATTTGTTCTATCTTTTGAGTTAAAGCTTCCACCTTAGCTTCTAAAGCTGCCATAACATCCACTTTGGGCACTCATTGCACACAAGCTCAAGATCTTGCACTTCCCCAAGAATTGTTATTAGAAGCCAAATTTTCAATGAGATCGAATACCTATTCCGGGGTCTTATGATTTATGGAACCCCCTGCAGAAGAGTCCACCACTTGTCATGTTGCAAACGTAAGGCCATTAAGAAAGATGAGCATCTTCATTCCTAGCCCAAATCCGTGGTGTGGGCACTTTCTCAACATCTCTTTGAACCTCTCCCAACTGTCATACAACGGTTCAGAATCTAATTGTTGGAAGCCAAAATTTTCATTTTTTAGCTTGGATGTCCTAGCTGGAGGAAAATATTTGACAAGAAATTTTTTAGCTAGAGCATTCCCAGTGGTGATGGAATCTATGGGTAAAGACTGTAACTAGGATTTGGCTCTATCTCTCGAAGAAAAAGGAAAAAAGTCTTAGTTTTATGGCATCTTCAGAAACACCATTCATCTTAAAGGTATCACAAATTTTAAGAAAACTAGTTAGGTGGGCATTAGGATCTTCTTCAGGAAGCCCATAAAATTGGACCATATTTTGGACCATCTGGATGATATTAGGCTTTATTTCAAAATTATTCGCATCCACCCTAGGTCTAGTGATACTCGAGCCTATGCCCGAGATTGCAGGTTTCACAAAGTCATCCATGACCCTCCTGTTGTTTCCAACATTGTTGTTTTGAGCACCTTCCATGTCTGCGAGTATGTTCGTTTTAACTGTCCAATGGATTTTTGACAATGTCCTTTCGATTTCAGGATCAAAATCTACTATATCACCTTCAGATTGTCAGGTCATATACCAAGGCTAACACTTAGAAAAGATAAGAAGAAAGTTAGATAACGGAATTCATAATTCAAACAAAATTAAAAGAACAAATTAGTCAATTAAACATCAGTCAAAGTTAGTACATTAGATTACAAAGATACACAAAATACAAAAGATGGCACATTTTTATAAAAAGAACAATTGTACAAATTTACATATTTACATAGTTAAATCAACAAAATCCAAACTTTCATGATATTGTTCCCTGGCAACGGCACCAAAAACTTGACGTATACGAATTTGGGTATAAAAAATCATATAAAAATAAACACATTCCCAATCAAGTTTAAATTAAAACGTTAACCCCAAATTACACATATGAGCAAGCATACTCATCATTAAGCATAGCATAGGGTTTAAAACGAGTATCAATTCTCAAGGAAAAAGTATGTAGTAATCACTTTTCTTTCATTGTTTAACGGACTCAATAAAGTAAAAAAGAATAAAAAGGAAAATAAAATAAAATAAAAGAATATATATATGTCAAGGATGGAGAATTATGTAACTCAAACCATTATTTTGACAAACATGACTTTAAAGCATCCAATCATTATTATAACTAATCATTCTCTTACATCATGAAGGATTAAGATAGATTCACTTCTTTTCCAATCCATGAAATCGCTATCTCCTAGACAAATTAGCATGACATATCCTGTCTCAACTAATTTACTCAAAAGATACATTAAACACAATCCTTGAATAAATCCCCATATCCTACCAAATTTAAAATATGAAATTAACCAATGAATCCATATCCTGGCATACATCAATTAACCTTTAATTACCCAATTCTTAGCAATTAACCCTTTTTCCAAGGAAGTTAATAGATAACAAATATGAAATTAATGCATTGAGACCACCATCAACCCTTTCTCCAAGCAAGTTAATAGAAAGAAACAACAAATTAATCTCATAATCAGCATAAGTAATTAAATATCTAGAATATCAATCAATTAAGCAAAAGATCAAAGTAACTCAAAAAATCATTAATACCGAAAACAATGTCAAATTACAATAAACAATTAATTACAACATTAGGTTCATGAAAAGAAAACAAAGTTAACAGAAAGCTCTCATAGATAAGCCTCATTCTTCTTCCTTCATAGATTCTCTTGTACAATCCTCTTTAATTTGATGAATTCCACCTTGATTTTGAGTGATTTTGTGTTTTGCTCCTTCAATGCCTCCCTTTGACTTGTGTTTTTCCTCTATTTATAGGCTTTAGAAGGTCTTGAATTCGTCCCTCTAGGGTTTCTGTCCGAATAAAAGTAAGAAAATACCAAAACTCTGAAAATTGTCAAAAATGCACATGAAAATCGAGGCACCACCTTTGTACTAGTGGACAACTGGTGGCGCCTGTCCTGCCTAGGACCAACATCGGTTGCATTCTATCTCTCTGTCCGTTCGTCGATTTTTCTCAATTTTTTTTCCACTTCTTTTAGGTCGCAGTGGCACCGCCTCTGGGCTCCCAACCGATGCCGACTGTGTTCTATTCAGCTCCTGTTTTGCCAATTTTTCATCGCGTCGAAGTGTGTGCCAACAGCACGTGACCGGCACCGCCTCTTGTCTGTTTAGCGACAAATTTACCTTATTTTACCCCTAAAATCTAAAATAATGTACAATATACCTTTCCAAGTGTAAAATCTCAAATATGATGGAATACGACTAGTTATTGCACAAAATGTTTCACAAAATGGCCTCAAATAACTATGAAATATATGACTAATTTAGGCCCTATCACTCATATGTTACGTGTTGTGCTCTAGAGGCAATCACGTGTACCATGTATATTGCATATTAAATTAATAAGAGGCATTCTTTATCTTTCAGTTTGATTGTTATATCTAAATATGTATACAAACCGTTAGATAAAGTCCCTAGTACAACACAGTGTTAAGGAAATCATGATAGAGATTATGATGTGAGATTCCTACTACACTATGCAGTGTTTGTACTTAAATAATCCCCAATCATAGTATTAATAAGATGGGACATTATTAATACGCCAAGACTGGCACATGTTATATCTCTTGATTGGATCAAGCGGTGGTTCTCATATCCGTGAGTATTGGGATACTCAGGATTAACGTGTGGATGCTTGTTTTGGAACAAGTTCATTAGATGACCTAGCTACGAGATAATCACTTGGATAACTATTTAGTGCCAGTGATAGAATCTCATTATAGCAAGTGTGCAAGTATCCTTAGACTTGAGATCTCCAAGGTACTTTGTTTAACGAGTGTTGTACATTGATTCTAATCTTTGGAGTCTTATCTAGGACTACCTATAGGATGGATATTGGGTACAACATAATGTAAACGAAAGTAGTTGAGAAAGTCAATAAAGGATTCACCACTCCTAATAGTAGGAGAGTATATCTCAAGGCCACTTGTAGAAATCATTACTTATGAAGTCCTTGGCCAAGGTGACTATGTGATGGAAATGGTTCCAATTGATACACATATCGAGTAATGGATTTCTTGAACAAATACTAAAATATTCGGGCCAGAATTAATAATATTCTGGAGGGAGTTGGCACTAATTCCATGCTCTAGACCGAATGAGATATTGTATGGTGAAATGAGTTTATTGCACTGATAATTTGCTATTGAAAGGTTAATGTCAAGCCACTTGACTTTCTGGACTTTTGGGTGGTCAAGAGTCATTGCTAGATGTCGCTCTTGATATGCTAAATATGGATTTATTAATTAGAGAATTAATAAATTTAATCCTTTATTTTATTAAGGATTATTAATTCTAATATTGTTAGAATTAATTCATATTATGCTACTAATAAGACCAGGAAACCTAATGGGTCACACACAATAAATGTTTGCATGCTCAAATATATTATTTGATAATATTGTGGGGTTAATCAAGAGAAGGGAATGTATTTATAGGTGAATTATAAGTTTGTTATAATTCATGGGACCTAATTGTAATTAAGTAAACTTCAAGGACCAATTTGTTGACAATTAGACGTTGAAGGACTAAGTTGCAATTTATTGTAATTATAAATCTATAAATATAAGGAAACGGTTTCCCTAGGGTAAGAGATACAGACTATTCACGCAACAACAGAGAAACCGTTTCTCTGCCTCTCTCTTATTAATCAAACCCTAGCCTCCTAAATTCTACTAGCATAGAATTGTGAGATTGTGAGCGTTCGACCTTGTGTGGATTATCATTAGAGGGAGTTCTTTCTTGGACTTCAGTTGAGCTGCTGTGAACCAGTTTTGTGATCTAGATCGCGCCTGCGTTCTTGGAACAGGAAAAATTTAAATTCCGGCTTCAAGAGGTAATAAGCGTGATCTTCTCTTTTTTCCGTTTCTACTGCAAACCCGTGATCCATGGCTTGGATTTCATGCTATTTTCCACTGCATTTAATCTGTTTAATTAATTTAGAAATCCTACATCATATGTGTGTCGGCTGTCTAATTATTTTTGAATGATGTTTTGTGTAAAGAAGAACTAAATAATTATGGTAGTTTGAAGAGTTAGTTCCAGTTGAGGAGACGATGATCGAATTAGAATAAAAATGGAAGTTACGTAGTTGGGAAAAATGGATTATACTAGCTTTTGATGAGAAAAGATAAATTTGTGTTAAATAAGTGTGACCCTAATGAGCTATTGGAATCTGGAAATCATAAAATTAAAGATGATTTGAAGGAAAATTGAATGAATTAAGGGTTCCAAGGTGTTAAAGGCTATAGGAGAACAAAGGAAAGTATGAATAAAAGAATTGAAGTAAAACTACTGGGGATATTTTTGCCCTATAGCATATCACAAGAACTAGGATTTTGAAAAGAGCTTAAGCAGAATTAAAGTAAAGAGTCTTATGGTCATTTTGGTATATCATAGAGCCAAATTGGAATTGTGGATGAACTTAAGGATTATTAATTGTGTGATTTTGGATTAAATGAATGCAAAATATGAAGTGAATCCTTTGCGTATGAAGGGAGAAATGATGTGGAAAAAGGAAAATGAAAGAATTGAACAAATGATAAAAAAAAATAGTAATAATAACATAAACAAAAGTTGAACGTTTTCCTTAGTTGTCGGCTAACCATCGGCCTCGTCGGCTAAACGTTGGTGGGACATCGGCCACCCATCGAGCACGTCCAATGGACATTAGCTAACCGTCGGCTATTTTTCAGCCAAACATGATGCGACCTGAAAATGATGTTTGGTGTCAGTTTATAGGTAAACGGCCAATGGAACATTGAAAATGGTAGACACAGTGATTGAACAGCCATAATACGAAAACAGTTAATGTAACACCTCACGACTACGTACCCTAAAAGGGCGGGGATGTCGCCCTGTCCCGTAGGACAAGGGGTCTTTAGAACGAGGTATAAAATATAAAGACAATCTCCAAAGGATTCAACTTAATTAAATAAAGAAATACTCTTATTACATCAGGCTCAACTTGGAGCAAAACAAACAAAAATAAATATTGTTCAGAAGTATAAACGGCAAAAGTCTCCTAGAACAGCATCGGAAAAATAGCAAAAGCCTCAATTGTCAAAGCCCCGCTGACTCAGCACAATCTATCTCCTGAAACCATGGTGTAAAACAGTTTGAGAATAAATCTCAGTAAGTCCTGTGTGTGCACATGGTGTTTTGAATATTATGTGTATGCAAAGTGCAAAACATTTGTAGAAATAATTTGGCAAGTCATAAACAATCTCTTTTTGCAAGGAGTGGGTTTTTCTCATTGTCACACTTTGTACAAAATAAATTCTCCACTCGAATAAATAGTCATGTCAACACACGTTGGGCTCCATGAGAACAAAATGGCCAAGGCACCACACTTTGTGCACCTTGTCCGCACCAGATTACCACACGTTGAGCGTTCTGATCAAGGTGAGTGTACAGCTCACCGGGTGAGATACTCCTCCATCTCTATACCCAACAAAATCATTCGGGTGTCCATGCCGGGAATATAAATAATACCATACCAGGTACACATGCTAGCTCGGACTGGCTTGACCAACCAACACTGTCGCCTTTTCAAGCAAAGTTCATCTTCTGGAGGTGGCCTCCTACCGGAAGACTTACGCTAGTCCTTCAAGACTAGTATTGTTAGCCTACCCTTATTGAGTACTCAATGAATATATCCGTTATATCCTGATTCATAATATTTTCAAACCTTGGTCTTGTACAACGTGGTGTTTTTTTAAAAGAGACTTCCAAAAATTCAAGGAAAAGAATAGTTTTCTTGATAAAATCATTAGTTTGACAAAACCGTTTAAAGAATTGTCATCCACGTTTACAACCCAAATAATCATAGTTCAACAATAGCTTTACAAAGCTTCACAACATAGACTTGCCATCACAACATTTAACAAAATAGTTTGTGCAAGGACATACCATCACAGCATTTAACAAAAGAGTTTATGCAAGGACTTACTTGATATGCCTCATATAAACGTGATAAATTCACAGCTTGCTTTCCTCAATTATCCTCCTAATCAAAACCATATAATATCATGATCAGGGTCTCAATTAATTCAAACATGCTCTAATCTCATTTATTTTCATAACAATTCGCAATCCCCTATTTAACTCCAAGTAAACTATCCAGTCCCCAAAGATCATACACCATGACCACATGTTAATCCCACTAATAGACATCATTAAAATTTACTTTCGGCATCAAGGGCGGGTATTCCCTTACCTTGCAACAACCGGGTGATGAGGTCTCGATGCTCCTATGGTGGTCGTCTCGAGTTCGCTTGAGAAGAAGAGAAAAGCTACCTCCTTTGCTCCTCTTGGCCGAAAATTAAGGAAGAAGATGAAATCAGCCTCTCTGGGGCGTGATTTAAGGGAAGAAGAAGGAGAAAAGAATCATTAGAGAAAACGGCATCAAGAGGTTGAGAGGATTTTTGCTTACCTTAAAGTGTGTTCGATTTTTGTTTAGAATAGTTCTTGAGTTTTCGAAAATTTGCAGACAGAATTTGCTGGAACTTTCGTGTGGAATGGAGAGGATAGACGGTTGCTATGCTTTAGGGTTAGACAAGACTGGTTTAGGGTTAGATGATGGTGTTTAGAAAGACTCCTAATGGTTTTAGGTTTCTTGGACAGCAAGGCCGAAAATTTCAGCTTGTGTTGTCTCTCCTTACTGCCGAATTTAGGTGAGTTTAAGGGGAGAAAATAATCTGCAATCTGCTCCCTTGTGCTGGCCGAAATAATGCTCAAGAGAAGGGTTGAGTGTGTTCAGGTTTTTTGGCCAAAATAGGAAGAGTTTGAGAAGGCTTTGGAGACTAAAATTCTGTGCAAGATGGCCTGATGTGCTGTGCAAATTTTCTGAATAGAAGAGGAAGATTTTCTGGACTGTTTTTGCTGTAGTTCTGCGAAAATTTTTAGAGAAATAATGAGGGTTTTAGGCGTAGGAAAATAGCTTGATCAGCTGGGGTTTTTGGTGGGTTATGTGTGCAGAATTTCGGTTGGAATAGGCGTACAACAACTGGCCGAAATTTCCTGCACAAAGCTGCCGAAAATCCTGTGCATAAGCTGGACGAATTTCAGTAGTTTTGTGGGAATAAAATTCTGGTTTTGTGCAGCTAAGGTAATTTGAATTGATGAGGAGTATTTAGGTATTTTGAACTAGGGTTTGGAGAGTTGGATTGCACTTAAAGGTGCTGGAATTTCGGACAGCTTGTGTTGACACAAAGCTGTCGAAATTCTGCTAGGATAAGGAAGAAAATCCTAGTTGAATTAGGATTGAAATAAAAGTCTGATTTGCTAAGGGATTTAGGATAAGATTTCCTAGCTTTAGAAGAGTTTGGGTTGAGCTAAAGTTCCTCCAAGAAGTGGCGGCACAATTTGGAAATTTTTTCAGATTTTTAGCTAACATTCTAGGGTTAAAATTAACGAGGTTTCCTACTAGAAAAATGACTCTTTAATTCCAACCATCCATGGTAACTTCCATTAAGCTAAAGTCAAGCAGGAATTTTATTTATTAGCTAGGGTTTTTTTCTTTTCTTCCTTTTTCGAAAATCCTAGGAAATAAAAGCTGAAAATTAAAAGTGAACTTTATTCACATCAAAGTCCTTAAATTTAGGAAATAAATATAGAGGCTTATTTCCTTGGAATAATGACACTAAAATTTCTCTAGGTTTGCTAGATCTTTTTCGGCCAAGACTTGGAAACTCTAAGGAAAGGAATTTTCAAGAAGAAAAACTAACTTCACAAAAAGTAGGATTCGAACTCGGGTCACCAAAGGAAATCACCAACCTCCTCGCTACTCCAAAACAATTCCAATACTAATTTTTCCTACAGTCAGTTCTCACCATCCCCCCAATACTCATCCTTCCAAATCTTCGACCAAACCTCCCTTATCCAAATCTTTAACAACACATTAATTAATTCAAATGCAAGAGCAACGGAAAAATTCTCATGCATCCATGCAAATAAAATAATTCTAAGCTACCACATAAAATGCAAGATGCTATGAAATGCATGACTTTTCCCCATAGTCAAAGGTGGTTTTGGGCGGGGTATTACGTCCCCTCCCCCTTAAGAGAATTTCGCCCCGAAATTCAAATTTCATACCCTTCGAGCATACCCGGATACTTCCGTCTTAACCATTCCTCTGTTTCCCACGTCGCATCCTGTGCTCTATGATGATCCCATAGTATCTTCACCATGGGTATCTGCTTGTTTCGAAGTGTCTTAATACTCTGCTCCAGGATCTTGACGGGTCTCTCCACATAACTCAGATTGGGTAGCAACTCCAGTGATTCCTCATTGAGTACATGACTTGGATCGGGATTGTACCTCTTTAACTGAGAGACATGGAATACATCATGCATCCCGGTTAGACCATTAGCTAGATCCAATCGGTAGGCAACTGGTCCAATTTTCTCCAATATTGGGAATGGTCCTAAATACCTAGGACTCAACTTCCCTCCTCTCGGATGTTTCAGGATTCCTCTACTAGGAGTCAACTTCAAGAATGCACGGTCACCTACTTTGAACTCCAGTTCCCTTCTCCTAGAATTTGCATAACTCTTCTGTCTGCTTTGCAAGGACTTACTTGATATACCTCAGATAAACGTGATAAATTCACAGCTTGCTTTCCTCAATTATCCTCCTAATCTAAACCATATAATATCATGATCAGGGTCTCAATTAATTCAAACATGCTCTAATCTCATTTATTTTCATAACAATTTGCAATCCCCTATTTAACTCCAAGTAAACTATCCAGTCCCCAAAGATCATACACCATGACCACATGTTAATCCCACTAATAGACATCATTAAAATTTACTTTTGGCATCAAGGGCGGGTATTCCCTTACCTTGCAACAACCGGGTGATGAGGTCTCGATGCTCCTATGGTGGTCGTCCCGAGTTCGCTTGAGAAGAAGAGAAAAGCTACCTCCTTTGCTCCTCTTGACCGAAAATTAAGGAAGAAGATGAAATCAGCCTCTATGGGGCGTGATTTAAGGGAAGAAGAAGGAGAAAAGAATCATAAGAGAAAATGGCATCAAGAGGTTGAGAGGATTTTTGCTCACCTTAAAGTGTGTTCGATTTTTGCTTAGAATAGTTCTTGAGTTTTCGAAAATTTGAAGACAAAATTTGCTGGAATTTTCATGTGGAATGGAGAGGATAAACGGTTGCTATGCTTTAGGGTTAGAGAAGACTAGTTTAGGGTTAGATGATGGTGTTTAGAAAGACTCCCAATGGCTTTAGGTTTCTTGGACCGCAAGGCCGAAAATTTCAGCTTGTGATGTCTCTCCTTGCTGCCGAATTTAGGTGAGTTTAAGGGGAGAAAATAATCTGCAATTTGCTCCCTTGTGCTGGCCGAAATAATGCTCAAGAGAAGGGTTTGGTGTCTTCAGGTTTTTTGGCCAAAATAGGAAGAGTTTGAGAAGGCTTTGGAGAATAAATTCTGTACAAGATGGCCTTATGTGCTGTGCGAAATTTCTGAATAGAAGAGGAAGAATTTCTGGACTATTTTTGTTGTAGTTCTACCGAAATTTGCAGAGAAACAATGAGGGTTTTAGGCGTAGGAAAATAGCTTGATGAGCTGGGGTTTTCGATGGGTTATGTGTGTAGAATTTCGGTTGGAATAGGAGTACAACAACTGGCCAAAATTTCCTGCACAAAGCTGCCGAAAATCCTGTGCATAAGCTGGACGAATTTCAGTAGTTTTGAGTGAATAAAATTTTGGTTTTGTGTAGCTAAGGTAATCTGAATTGATGAGGAGTATTTAGGTGTTTTGAGCTAGGGTTTGGAGAGTTGGATTGTACTTAAAGGTGCTGGAATTTCGGACAGCTTGTGTTGACACAAAGCTGCCGAAATTCTGGTAGGATAAGGAAGAAAATCCTAGTTGAATTAGGATTGAAATAAAAGTCTGATTTGCTAAGGGATTTAGGATAAGATTTCCTAGCTTTGGAAGAGTTTGGGTTGAGCTAAAGTTCCTCCAAGAAGTGGCGGCACAATCTGGAAAATTTTCCAGATTTTTTGCTAACATTCTAGGGTTAAAATTAACAAGGTTTCCTACTAGAAAAATGACTCTTTAATTCCAACCATCCATGGTAACATCCATTAAGCTAAAGTCAAGCTAGAATTTTATTTATTAGCTAGGGTTTTTTTCTTCTCTTCCTTTTTCGAAAATCCTAGGAAATAAAAGCTGAAAATTAAAAGTGAACTTTATTCACATCAAAGTCCTTAAATTTAGGAAATAAATATAGAGACTTATTTCCTTGGAATAATGACACTAAAATTTCTCTATGTTTGCTAGATCTTTTTCGGCCAAGACATGGAAACTCTAAGGAAAGGAATTTTCAAGAAGAAGAACTAACTTCAAAAAAAGTAGGATTCGAACTCGGGTCACCAAGGGAAATCACCAACCTCCCCGCTACTCCAAAACAATTCCAAAACTAATTTTTCCTACAGTCGGTTCTCACCATCCCCCCAATACTCATCCTTCCAAATCTTCGACCAAACCTCTCTTATCCAAATCTTTAACAACACATCAATTAATTCAAATGCAAGAGCATCGGAAAAATTCTCATGCATCCATGCAAATAAAATAATTCTAAGCTACCACATAAAATGCAAGATGCTATGCAATGCATGACTTTTCCCCATAGTCAAAGGTGGTTTTGGGCGGGGTATTACAGTAAATTACGACACGAGGCGAATCATTTTGATTTCTAAAACCTTTTAAAAGCTAACGTGCTTTATTTTTCCATGAAATACTATGTTTTATACCGTTTTGCAAATCCTTGAATATCTTTAAAGTTTATCTGATTAAGATTTGTATTGCCATTTTGGGCTTGAATGAACTTCATAATTGGCTTGGAAACCTAAATGTATAATTGAAGCACGAATTTTGTGAATTTAGTCATTTTTGGATTAAATACTTGAGATTTTTGAAAAATGATAAATTTTAGAATCGGGTATCCATAAATTGATTGGAATGCCCTTATTGGAATATTTAATGGAAATTTGTTTGGAAACTTAGAATTTAATCCTCCTTTGGGATTAGAATTTTGGATTTTTGAAATGAGTTCCCTTTTGGAATCGAGTATTTGGAAAATGATCCAAATATCCTTATTTGAATGTTCTATGAAAACCTTTAGAGTCGGGAATTCGGTAAATGACCGAAATATCCTTATTAGAACTCTTGTGAATACTTTTCAAATCAAGTAAGGGCAAAATGACCCGAATACCCTCAAAAAGTCTTTGGAATCGAGTATGGGTAAAATAACCTGAATACCCTTGGAAATAGATTTTGTGATCAATTATGGGAAAAATGACATGGATACTCTTGGAAACTTATTTTGATGTGTGAAAAGAACTCTTTGTCCTGTTTTTACATTGTTTTGGAAAATGATCTCTCGATATGAGATTGACTTTTGGAAAATGACATTTGATCCCCTAAAATTATTTTATTGGCCTGATGTGCCTATAGAATGAATTGATTAACATGCGAAGCCTAAGAGAATGATGATTTAACTTGTGAGTCAATGGGATCAAATTTTGAAAAATATTATTTTGCCCTAAAACTGTTTGTTTTGAAAATCCTATGGGATCAGATAACCCTTTGGTTTGATAAATCAGAAGGGGGTGGTATTGGAAACATTGAGTACTTAGCAAGGATTTTGATCTTTGTACTAGCCTACATTAGAGTTAGACGACTCTAGTAACTTGGCCTAATTCTAGGGATTGTCTTACTCCGAACGGGGTGACAAGAGATTGAGATGAGTCGTCCTAACTTAGGATAAGTAAGGTTAGCATGGGGACCCCTGGCTTATGGTGAGTAAGGTTGGTATAGGGTCCCCCGGCTTATGGTGGCAAGAGTGTGTTGTGGTACACTAGGTATGTTGCGGTACACCAGAGAGAAAGTACAATGCGGTGTACTTATTTCGACAATGCACAATTGGCTACTGTAGGCTGCGGTCTCGGTACAATGATACGTGGTAAAGAAGGCAAGGACCGCGAGACTTGCATACATGCCGACCTTTTGTTGGAGAAATGCTGTGATTTGGAAATCGAGGCAATGTTTTGAAACAAAAACACCGATTTCCAAAATTGATCTAGCTCTAAATAAACTTTTCTTTAGAGAGCTTTGGAATTGTTTCCAGTAAACATATGATATGCTATTCCACAAAAGTTTTATATACTCTATTCTTTCATAAAGCAGCACCCAGGGGACTCATTGGGTATTTTTTACTCACACGCGTCTTTTATCATACATTTTGTAGGATCTGGAGTTGAGCAAACCTACGAATAGAAGAATGATACCACAGTGTCAGCAGTATAGGTTTAGACGACTTCCCTTTCGATTATGTACTTGCTACTGTTGTAGTTTAGGATGACATGTATGAAATTCTTTGATATATGTATATGTGGCCATCAATATAGGATATTGTATGAGTCTGGACTTTATATATATATATATATATTTACTCTCTTAGTTTCGTTATAAAGACCTCTTATCTAGTAAACTAGACAGGCGACACCCGATGTTGATATGCTTCCTTTGTTATCTTTAGTAGGGGTGTTAAAGACTCAATTTTGGGGGACAGATGATTATCAGGGGGTTTTTACCATGACAAAGAGAAGTAGATCTCATGGTGGTATTACTCATATGGGAAGGTCGAGGCCTTTTACTGAGCACAAGGACCGTCTGCTAATTTACTTTATTCTTTTAACGGAATTTTCTTAACCCTTTACATAATTTATCCTAGCTTCATCATTAATTTAAACATTACTACAGTGAAGAGAGCAGGGGAATAGTTTTTCTTACATGGACATGTTTAAGAATTTACACATGTTCGAGAAAGGGACCAAGTAGGGAGAGTTCGTCAGTGAGCGGTCTTGCAAGGCTTTGGTAATAATTACTTATTGTGTTCAATACTTATCATTACTGTAATTATTGTCAGACAATCTATGTAAGGATTGTTATCATTTTCCCATTTCAGGAGGATGTGGAGTAATTACGCCAGAGTTACTCATAGGGTTCTTCGAGTAGCTCTGTTACCTCATCCATCAAGCCTGATGAAAAGGCCATGTTATTTCAGGCATTAAGTGGTTTGAATAGGGTCTTGGTCTTCGGTATAGGGTTAGAGGCAGCACGCAGACGTCAGTGATTACATCAGAGTCAGCTGCCCTCATGCTCTTCCACTATAGCTCATGCCGATGACTTTGATAGTAGGATAGATGAGAAGGTCCAAGAGGTTGAGCTACAGATGCAACAATGATACCATAGATAAATAGAGATATACAAGCAGCATGATGTCTCCATGACTGGGTTGCTGACAGTGATGGCTGAGAAGATTAGATTGCCCACACTACAGCTACTTCGTATTGTTCATGACAGAGCTAATGATGGTGACGATGATGGTAAGGATGACTTCACTATATCGCCCCGGATCATCACCCACCATCTCTTGGCAGCAGCAGTGGTCCGCCTTCTCCACCCCTATAGGAGTTGCTCCTACTCCACTCACTACTTTACATTTTAGTTTTTTATGTTCATTGGACTATTTTATACTAGTTCTTATAGTAAATAATCCCTCCATTCCAAATTATCTGTCTACTTTAACTGATTACATAGAAATTAAGAAAATTAAATTTTTTTAGTTAATTAAACATTGTCTTCCATTTTTACCCTTAAAATTCAATGATAAGTATCTCTATTTATATTAAGAATTGCACAAATTCTAAAACTTTGATATAACTTCAAATTACTTATCTGTTCTAAGTATTTAATTCTTACTAAAAAATCGGTCAAAATATTGATGAATATTTAATTTTCTCTCCAAGTTACTCAAAATATTAAAATATTGATATTTCTTGGGAATTAATGAAATGAGCATGAATATCATAACTCATAAAATGAAATTTTGACTGTATTTTAATATGTTTGGGAAATAAAATATTATTAAATATGGCTAAATTTGGAATATTAAATCTTGATTTTCTAAAGGGATAGATACATTGGGACAAAAATTAAGCTAGAAAGTAGACTGATGATTTGGGACGGAGGGAGTATATTTATTGAAAATTTTTATATTCATTTCAATGTACATTTGGTGTTGGTAAATACGCAAAGTTATAGATTTCAAATTCTATTTTTGTTTTGTATGCTGTTTGTATTATTTTGATAGATAGGTGTAATATATGGAAATGTTACAGGGAATAAAGTTAAATAATAATATATTTATTGCAAAATAGCAATGACTGAGCTACGATGGTCAATTACAGCAGTCACTAAATAATAGGTCGTCGCTAACAACTCGGAAATTAATGAGGGTATTGTGATGGCTACTTAAACTAGCAAGATTCAAAATTTTACAATCGTTGCAATGCCATAGAATTTAGCTACATAAGATTGACAACCAATTTAAGCTAATCAGAATTCAAAATTTCATGGCCATTGTTATGTCGTAGCAATTAGCTATATAAATCACGACGGCTGCATTTACACTAATCGGAATTGAAAATTTAACAACAGTCACTACATCGTAGCAATTAGCTAAGTAATAGCAACGACCATCTTAAAATAATAAGAATTAAAACTTTTATTGCCGTCGCTATTTTTTTAGCCGTTAGCTACGTAACAACGATTGTCGTATATAGACGACCGTTGCAAAACCGTAGCAATATTATCACACCTATGTTAGACTTTGATCATTTAACTAAGCCGTAGCAGTTAGTGATGGCTGTTGAGTTCACTCGCAATTTCTTTTTTTTCACAGCGATGAATTATTTAGTGACGTTTCGCTATCATTGCAATTCTGTCGCTGTTTATATTAGTGACGGCGTAACAATGGTAAAAGTCATTGATAAAATACTCCTTTCTTGTAGTGTTATTTTGTCCTTGTACTAGCTATTGGTTATCTCAGGCTCGTATCCTATAAGTGCAGTGGAAGAATAAAATGAGATACCATCCCAGGACCCGCATATGTGTGGAAAACAAGACATAAAGATAACAAATGTACCAGCTTTTACCTTTCTTTGATTGTCCGAAGAACAAAATTTTTCTCTTCAAGTCGAGACATGATCCAGCAATCCTCTTGATCAAATTCCACGAGAATTGAACGTCCAACAACTATAATCACAGTGTGTGATTATCTCTAACAGTAATCCACACTGAGGAATACTCAAGCACCAAGATTTTCTATACTAGAAGAAATAAGATGGCGGCTACGGTTATTTGCTTCAAGAGCAATCACCAGAGAGAGAGAAGAGAGAATGTCAAGTGTTGCTAGGGTTGGAGTTGTGTCTTACACCATGGCTAGGGTTTCGTGTGTTATCTCTATATCACACAAAAAATCCTGCTCAAAATAGACTCCAATCTCAGAATTCTAAAACAGTTAGAATTCCCTAATTGTAATTGGAAACATTAAGTTCTCACAACTACAATTTGGACCATTAATTAAAACTAATTGTAATTTGGTCACAACAACATCTCTTTCTCACAATTAACACTACTATGTTATCAAATAACATATTGAGTATATAATCCTCCATTGTGTGTTACCTATTAGGTTTCCCAGCCAATTGGTAGCAAATATGAATTAGTCCAAATGTCTTTGAGATTAACAATCCACAATTAATTAGAATTAATCCTATTAATTCTAATCAGGATTAGTTTATTAATTCATCAATTAATAAACCCATATTCTTAGATCATGAGCAGTATCTAGCAACATATCATGACCACCCAAGAGTCCAGGAAGTCAAGTGGTTTGACATGAACCCTTCAATAACAAACTATAGTGCAATTAACTCCTTTCACCATACAATATCTCATTCGGTTTGGAGTATGGAATTATTGCCAACTCCCTCCAGAATTAATTCTAACCCGAATACAATAGTACTTATACTAGGAACCCACTACTCTAGATATATATCAGGTGGAACTATTTCCAATACACAATCGTCTTGGCCAAGGACTTCTTGAGTAGTAATTCTTATAAGTGGTCGTGAGATATTCACCCCTACTATTAGGAGTGGTGAATCTTTTATTAACCCTCTCAGCTACTTTCGTTTACCTCACAATGTACCTAATATCCATCCCATAGGCAGCCCTCGATCGAGCTCCAGAGATTGGAATCAAAGTACAATGCTCAGCAAACAAAGTACCTTGGAGAACTAAAGTCTAAGGATACTTGCACGTTTGCTATATTGAGATTATATCACCGGTACTAAATAGTTATCCATGTGATTATCTCAAAGTTAGGTCATCTAATAAACTTGTTCCATTAACAAGCATCCATATGTTAACTTTGATTATCCCAATACTCACAGATAAGAACCACCGCCTGATCAAATCAGGAAGTCTAACACATGCTAGTCTTAACGCATTAATGATGCCTTGTCTCATTAATACAATAACTAGGGACTATTTAAGTACTAACACTATACAGTGTAGTAGGAATTTCATATCATGATCTCTATCATGATTTTCTTAACACAATGTCGTACTATGGACTTTATCGAACAACTATATTACTTAAAAGTAAACAAAAGAAACTATAAGATAAATAATGCCTTTTATTAAAATAAAAATGTGTCATATACAATGTATAAGTGATTGCCTCTAGGGCACCACACTAACAAACTCTCACTTGCACTAGAGCCAATCATTCATGTATCCAATATCGAATGACTCAACATGATAATCATGTTTCTTTTGGGATAGTGCTTTTGTAGGTGGGTCAGCTATGTTCTCATTCGTGGGAACTCTTATCTATCTTTATTTCCTTAGCTACTCCAGAAGTAGCCATGTACTCAACTTTTGTCATAGAGTCGGCAATAATCTCTTGTTTGGAACTTTTCTAACTTATTGTCTCTCCGTACGACGTAAACATATAGCCGGATTGTGATTTGAAATCATCTTTGTCAGAATGAAAGCTGGCATTAGTATACCCGTTTATATTCAAATCATCTTCTCCATATACTAAGAACATGTCCTTAGTCTTTCATAAGTACTTGATGATGTTCTTTACAGCCACCAAATGACCCTCACCAGGGTTAGATTGGTATCTGCTCGTCAATCTGATAGCACAAGATACATCGGGCCTAGGACATATCATAGCGTACATGATAGATCCAACTGCCGAGGTATATGGAATCTTACTCATGTAATCTCTTTCAACTTGTGTCTTGGGAGACATCAACTATGAAAGGCTTACACCATGTGACATGGGGTAAAAATCCCTTTTTGGATTGATCCATGCTAAACCTCTTTAGCATTTTATCTATGTATGTAGAGTGCAAAAGACCTAGCAACCTTTTGGATCTATCTCTATAGATTCTTATTCCAAGAATATAAGTTGCTTCTCCAATGTCTTTCTTGGAGAATTGTTTGGACAACCAAACTTTAACCATTTGCAGGACAGGTATATCGTTTCTTATTAGCAATATGTCATCTACATAAAGCAATAAGAAAACGATTGCACTCCCACTAACCTTCTTGTATACACAAGGCTCATCCATGTTTTGAATGAAACCAAACTTTTTGATTGTTTCATCAAAGTAGATGTTCCAACTCGTAGAAGCTTGCTTAAGTCCATAAATGGACATTTGTAGCTTGCACACCTTTGTCCTATCATAGGATGTGAAACCCTCAGGTTATGTCATAAACACTTCCTTAGTTAGATTTCTGTTTAGGAAAGATGTTTTCACATCCATTTGCCAAATCTCATAATCATAATGAGCAGCAATGACTAGAAGTATCCAGATGGATTTTAACATAGCTACTGGCGAGAATGTTTCATTATAGTCAATACCATGTTGTTGACGAAAACCCTTCGCCACTAGACGTGCTTTATAGGTAACTAAATTACCATCCATGTCCGTTTTCTTCTTGAAAACCCACTTGCACCCAATAGGTTTAACTCATTTAAGTGGATCAACCAAAGTATATACTTCGTTATCGTACATGGAATCCATCTCTGACTTCATGGCCTCAAGCCATTTGCCAAATTCTGAACTTTTCAGAACATCCTTGTAAGTAGTAGGCTCATCTTCATCTATGAGCAATACGTCATTGTTGTCACTTATGAGAAATCCATATCTCTCAGGTGCCATATGTATCCGACTAGATCTATAAGGTTCTTGTGTATTACAAGGTTCATCTATTCTCTCAACAGATGTGGGGTTAGACGGTTGATCCTCATTTGTTTGATCTTCATGAACTTCACTAAGTTCAATCTTACTCCCACTGTCCCTTTTGAGCATATGCTCCTTCTCTAAGAAGACGGCATGCTTCGAAACAAATAATTTATTTTCGGAAGAGATGTAGAAGTAATATCCGAAAGATTTTTTCGGATATCCCACAAACAAACACTTGTCCGACTTACTATTAAGTTTGTCTGACTGTGGCCTTTTGACAAAGGTAGGATAACCTCAAACTCGCAAGTGAGATAACTTTGGTTTCTTACCATAAAATATCTCAAATGGGGTAGAATCAACCATTTTTGTCAAAACTCGATTGAGTCTATAAACAAAAGTTTCTAGTGTATGCCCCTAAAATGATTTTGGTAGGTTTGCAGAAGCCATTTTGGTCTGTACCCTGTCTAGAAGGGTTCGATTCCTTTTCTCAGATACACTATTATGTTGAGGTGTATGTGGTGGAGTCCATTGAGATAATATCCCATTATCTCTAAGATAACCTAGGAACTCTTGGCTCCAGTATTCTCCTTCTCGATCAGATCTTAGAGTCTTAATACTCTTGCCAAGTTATTTCTCTATTTCATTCTTGAAGTCTTTGAACCTTTCAAATGCCTCAAATTTATATTTCATTAAATACAAATACCCGTATTTGTGAGAAATCATTGATAAAGGTTATGAAATAGTTATAACCCTTTCTTGCTTGTATTGATATTGGGCCATATATATCAGAATGTATTAGTTCTAATAACTCCTTGGCCCGTTCTCCTTTTCCTGGAAAAGGAGTTTTAGTCATTTTGCCTAGTAAACAAGATTCGCATGTGCCATATGATTCATAATCAAATAACCCTAAGTCGCCAAGCTTGTGTAACTTAGAAACATGATTTCGTTTACATGGCCCAAACGACAACGCCATAAGTAAGAGGTGTTAGAGTTATCCATTTTGGGTTTCTTATTGTTTATATTGAGAATTGGATTATCCATGTTTAGAAAATATAAACCATTAACCAGAGTTGCTGAACCATAATGAATATCATTTAATGAAAAAGAACAACATTTATTCTTAAATATCAAATGAAATCCATATAAGTCTAAACACGCAACTGAGATAATGTTTTTCATTAAAACTGGTAAAAAATAACAGTTTTACAGTTCTAGAATTAATCCCAATGGCAGGTTCAGCTCGTATGTCCCCACAGCAAGTGCAGCAACCTTTGTCCCATTTGCAGTACGTAGGTCCACATCGCCTTTCTCTAGCCTTCTACTGCTCTTTAGTCCCTACAAGTTGTTGTACAAATGAGATCCACATCCGGTATCTAATATCCATATCTCATTTATAAAGGCAGTATTTATCTATCATTAACATACTTGGAGAAGAAATAGAAGTACTTGTAAGCTTCTCCTTCTGCTTCTTGTCCTTAATGGTCTCCAAGTAGGCTTTGCAGTTGCGCCTCCAGTGGCCCATCTTCCCACAATGATGGCATGGGCCGTTAGTAGCTGCGTCCTTCTTCTTCACACCACATTTGAGCTTCATGAGAGCCTTCTTCTTCTTTTTTAGAACTTTCTTCTTGGAAGAGGAAGATTCTACCATTAAAACTGCATTGGAATCCTTCTTCATAGAGGACTCTGCATTTTTGAGAAGATTGATCAACTCAGGAATGGTGGACTCAATCTTGTTCATTTGATAGTTAATCACAAATTGTGAGAAACTATTAGACAAAGACTAAAGAACTAAGTCAACACTTAAGTCATGATCCATCGCGAACCCGAGAGATCCAAGCTTTTCTATTAAGCCCAGCATTTTTAGCTCATGAGTGGCCACAGAAGAACCCTCTACCATTTTGCAACTGAATAGTTGCTTCGAGATCTCATATCCCTCAGTTCTGGCTTGGGCATCAAACAGCTCTCGAAGATGTAGTATAATCGATTGAGCATCCATATGCTCGTGCTTTTTTGCAACTTGGGAGTTATGGATGCCAGCATAATACATGATGTTGTATTACTATTGTCCTTGTGCCTTTTGTGGACAGCATGCTCATCAACATGAGCATCTTGAGCTGGTGGTGGCAGAATAGGAGCATCTAGCACGTAGAGCAACTTTTTCGATTTGAGAACGATTCTTAAATTTTTATACCAGTCGAGATAGATTGATTCGATTAACTTGTTGGTTTCCAAGATGCTACGTATTTTTAGGTTTGTAGACATGATGCAAGTGACGTAGATGTAAAAATAGAGAGCATTAGCTACTTGCATATGCACATCATATCCAAATAATTAGGACTTTAATTAAACGTATTTTTACTCCAGTGTTTTACTCAAACCAATAGCTCCCACTACTGATTTAGGAAAGCCCATTGGAAGCTTTCCTAGTAGACCGGTATCCAAAGTCCTCAAGAATAACTTTGGGTTTACCCAAAAAGCCACCCTTAAGTTCATTGGTAGGTATCCAATACCAATTACATCGTATATAACTATCGGATTATTGGGTGATTAACAGGTTTTAATCTTAAAGCCTTTTAGGCTACCCCAACTTTTCGTCTAAATTTCTTTATGCTTGAGTTTGCACAATCGGGATAAAGAATTTAGTTAAACCCAACCCATTAATCAGGAATTTAACTCCATAGCTTGAACATGCCCAATGTCAAGTAGGCTTGGGTTTACCAAACAACTTGGTCTCAAAAAAGAACTCTCGTTCTTACTATATTAACAAAAGGAATTGGGTTTAATATTAATTGATGGATTTGTTCCTTTTAGTGATTTCATTGAATGACATACATAAAAATCAATTACTCACAAACGTAATAATCTTGGTAATAAAGCAATTACGTGGTATGGTTATGGACTTTTCCTAAATTAATTTCTTTGAGCCATAAAAGAAATTAATATAGTTAACCTTATGTGTTCATGCATGATTTAAGTAGAAGGTCTTACTTTCTCGCCTTGTTTTGGTTGCCATCTCCAAAATAGAATAATTCTACTCCTATCTAACCTATGTAAATTAATTACATAATTTCCTAAAGAAAGAAAACCTCGAGTTACATTCGAGGGGAGTTAGATGAGAAGAGAATTACACAAGAATTTTAGAGAAGGCCGGACACGGAGGCCCTATTTCATAAAAACCAAAACTGTAAAATGCATGAACAGATATAATCAGTTTTAGTCCATAACCATCCACCATGCCATTAGTTATGCTTAAACAAAATAAACATGTAACTTTTATTAATCCAAAGTCACTATTTTGAAAAAATTAAACAAATTCAAAAATCAACATTTTAGAAAAATACACCAATTATATATTTTTCAAAATCATTATTTTTAAAGATAAAATATTTGACTCAAAACTAATTTTGAGAAAGTGTTTTTGGGTCCCATCTTTGGCAACGAAAATAGCAATCCTGTGGGCTGGTTAGCGGGCGGGGATCAAGGGGCCAGTGCCCCTGTAGAAAAATTTTTATTTTACCGCCTTTCATCAAATGAGATTTTTTCCTTTCAAAATTCTATTCCATAATTTTTTTAAATAGCTGGAATGTCGCAAACAGAGCAGAACCGACACCGGTTTGGAAGCCGGAGCCAGTTGCATTCGGGTTTTAAGAAAAACTTTCTTCTAAAAACGATTTGTAGACGTTAGCGAAACAGCACGGAACCGGCGCTGGTTGGGAGGCCGAAGCCGGTGCCGGCTGTAGTCGGGAACAATGGCGGTGATTTTGAAAATTTTCCAGAAATAATTTTTGGTGCATTCTTCTTCTGCAAATATTTAATATGAAAATTCATAGCAGTATTTTTTTTTTTTTGAAGCTCAAAACAACAACCAATTTGTTAGTTTAAACAAAACCAAAATAAAAAATTAGGATGACACGGAAGGCAACAACCATGTTGCAAGAAAACGTTTTTCTGCAGAAAATTTTCAGCACATATAGAAAGCATATTTCGAAATATGCTGTAACTTTTACACAAACATATTGTGCTACGGACCTAACCCATAATGCTCGAAATAATTTCGACTTGAGTGAAAACAATTTTCACAGCAAACAAAGATAAACACGAATACATGAAACTTGTTTTCATGCCAAAAACAATGTCTACAAACCACACATAGCATGGCTTTGATACCATTGATGGATATCTCAGGCTCCATATCGAATACGGCACAATAGAAGAATAAAACGATATACCATCCAGGACCCACATATGTGTGGAAAACAAGACATAAAGATAACAAAGGTAACATCTTTTACCTTTCTTTGATTGTCCGAAGAACAAAAATTTTTTCTTCAAGTCGAGGCACGATCTAGCAATCCTCTTGATCAAACTCCACGAGAGTTGAACGTCCAACCACTATAATCACAGTGTGTAATTATCTCTAACATTAATCCACACAGAAGAATATTCAAACACCAAGATTTTCTATACTAGCAGAAATAAGATGGCGGCTAGGATTATTTGCTTCAAGAGTAATCGTGAGAGAGAGAGAGAGAAGAGAGAATGTCAAGTGTTTCCAGGGTTGGAGTCGTGTCTTACACCTTAGCTAGGGTTTTGTGTGTTATCTCTATACCACATGAAAAATCATGCTCACAATAGACTCCAATCTCAGAAGTCTAAAATAGTTAGAATTCTCTAATTTTAATTGGAAATATCAAGTTCTCATAGTTACAATTTGGACTATTAACTATAACTAATTATAATTTGGCCACAACAACTTCTCTTTCTCGTAATTAGCCCCACTATGTTATCAAATAACATCTTAAGTATACAATCATGTATTGTGTGTGACCTATGATGTGAAAGACCAACTAAAACCAACCCTAAAGTAAGGGGGTGGAGATGCATATCATATTTTATTGCATGGATAAATATATTTTTGAATGAATTTTTGTGCTTTGGATTTGTTATTTATAGTCTAGAAGGCTTAATTGTGCTTATTGAGTAGGAAAGGCAAAATGGTAATTTTGGTTGAAGTGAAAATAGGGAGATAGCTTGAGGATTAAATAGGAAAAATATTTGGGAGAGAAAATAAGAACAAGAGTTGTTGTGGTTTAGTGGCAAGAACTTTGGAATTAATCTCTAAGGTCTTGAGTTCAAACCCCCCCAATTAAGTTTTATCATGATTAAATTTTATTTTTATAGGGAAGGATATTTTCGGCCTTGCATGCCATGAGTAGAAGTAGGAGTGTTGTCCTAAGGGAGACTTAAAGGGAATGTCTTAGTCCTACTCTTGTGCCCTACAAAAATTCTTAAGGGAATCATGCCTTTTTTCCCCTAGCTTACCTTAAATTATCATCAATGAAGCTTGTTCAATTATCCAAATCCATATTTTATTTCTAGAAAATTCTAGCAAGGTTCTTTGATCTTGGAATTTCGAAAATGTATTCTTGAGGATAGAATGTTGACTTAAAATGGGAAAGGAGTTAAGGAAGGTTCCCAAGAGAATTAATCTCCATGGTTGAACCTTCAAACTCCACTCTATAAGTGTTCATTTTCTTCATGTAGCAATCTAGAAATTTTCCAGCTTCTTGGTCAGTTTAGCTTTCGAAAAATTTACCTTTTTTCCTCACTCAAATGCTGCTAGAAAAATAGTCAACTTATTCAGCTTGAAGACTAAAATCATTGGCCAAAAATTGGACTGCATAAGAGCTGTGCAAACCAAGAAAATTCATAGGCAGTTTCGCAGCTTGGTAGGCCAAAAACCAAGCTGTTTCTTCCACCTTTCAAACTAGCAATTTAACTCTGTATTTTCTCCATAAAGAAGGCTGGAAACCAGCCTTAAAGGACCCTCCAATACCCCTTCAAACCTTCTGTATGTCGGCTGGAACATTGCAGAAAAATCTGCACAAAAATTCCAGCAAACCTCTTGAATGAACAACCAGAAATTCCAGCCTTGCTCCCTCTTCAACCTTGTCCAAAACTCACTCTTATTTTTCTGTAAAACCAACCTTAGTCAGTCATGAACTGAACTTCATCATCTCCTCCATTGATCTGCACTAAATGAACACCATAGCCACTCCTTAAAGCACTCCTTCAATCACTACAATCAATCCTTCAATTGGATTTCAAAAATTCAGCAAATTACTCCATGAAACTCCCATGGATTAGGCCTTAACCAACCAGAAATTTCTTCTACCATTGCACTCCACATTGTGGCCACCCTATAGCTCCTTCAACCTCATTCATCTCAGCAAAACTTCAACAAATTCCAGTCGCCCATAGCAGCTCCAAGAACCTCCATCAACCAAGCCATTCTTACCATATTTTCTATCTTAATTCACTCCCTAAATTACTCCTTTTGAATTTCAAACAACCAGCTTTCCCTCTTCTCCCTAATCTGAAAATTCAATCACAAGAATTCCTCTAGCCATTCGGCAAACCCCATTCAGCAAATTTCATCTAGTTTCTCTCATTTCTCTCCAATTCTCCAAGAACACCAAGAACACACACCCCCACTCTCCAAGCCTAAGACCACTCTAAACACCTCCAATCTCTCCCAAAAAACTCTAGATCACGTCTACTCACCCTTTAGAATCCATTTCTGTACTTTATAACGTCAAACATTAAAAATAAAATACTGCTCACGGATGAAAACTAGAATTTTTCTTGAAGATTCAAGAACTCTCTCGAGGTAACCAAGAAAGATTATATTCATCTCTTTTCCCCTTCAATCTTTAATACAATATACTAATACTCTCTCTCTTTCTTCCCCCCCCCCCCCCTCTCTCTCTCTCGGCCGAAATGGTTGTTTCAACCATGGCCATTTTCTCTTTTTCCTTCTTGGTCGGATCAAGTCTTCCAAGCGTGTGGACTCTCTTGAGACTTCATCAAGGTAGTCATCATTTGAGTATGTCTCTTTAACCCTCTCCTTAATTCTAAAATCATGTCTCTTGGATGTAATTAGAAAAGGATGGAATATGATTGGAGATTGAGTATGTGTTTGTATGAAGGAGTTGGGATTGGAGCCTGAGGATGTTTTGTCATGATTGAGTTTTATGATATTTTGTATTTGTTGCATGCTCTTCATGTCGTGAGTTAGTGTGAATGATTAAGCATGATAGATATTATGTCACATTTGGTGAATAGGATTTTATGTTCTTGTATTCTTGTTGAAGCCATGAATATGATTTTGTTTTGTGAAGTTGTGATCATGTAATGGTAGATATAGATTTAATCCTTTATTCATGAATTCAATGATTTGTTGATTGGTGTTAGAGTTTATGTTCATGATTATTGTTGGCAATAGGAGAATTATGATCATGACCTTGTTGATCCTAAACTATTTAAGTTAGTCAATTTTATTACATTAATAAAAATTAGGACTATATTTTCTTCCCATAATTTCGAAAACCCTAGGAAGCTTTGGAATTGGATTGTTAAAAGGAATAGTGATATTTTAGCTAAATAAATGATATCTTTTATTAAAAATAAAATATATAATATTATATACAATAATAATATTAAATAAAGCCTTTTATATAAATAATCATAATAGGTAAAATTTAATCTTATAAGTTATATATTCATAAACACTATTAAAATTTATTTATTATATTTTAATCAAAAAATAATAAAAATTACTTATTATTAATTTTATTTATTATTTTCTAACTATTAATTATTAATTAAGAGAATAGTAGTAATTTATTATTTTAATTTCATCTTGGACTTAGGACTTTCATCAAATAAACCTTAGTTTATTTATTAATTACAAAGATTATATTTGAACCTATAACTTATTAATAATTATTTCACAATCCCTAGTTATTTTATTAAGCTAGATTTATTTTATAAAATTCTTTTATCATCTAGCATTAAAGTTTGGGACATTAGGGTCATGATTGTAGTAAGTTGAATTAGGATTATTTATGGAAGAAAATTTAGCTTGAGTTTAATTATGGCTTGTGTTTACCCTAGGCGGTGTTAGGTCAGCTTTGGAAGATCTTTGAATTAGCTCACCCAAACCCTTGATTGTCATTTCCAAGTAAATCAATGTTTTATCAATTTTCTCCCAAGTGGGATAAACAATGTTGAGTACTCAATAAGGGGGGGGCTAGTAGTACTAGTTTTGAAGAGCAAGAGCGAGTCTTCTGGCAGGAGGCCACCTCCAGAAGATGAATTCAACTTGGAGAAACGACAATACTACTTAGTCATGCCGGTCTGAGCTAGCAGGTTTTAGTCATATGCACTGTGTGTTGGTGGAGTGGACAACCAATTTGTTTGGGTGTAGAGAAGGAGAAGTATCTAACCCGGTAATACACCTACCTTCTGTCAATCTGCACAAAGCGTGGCATTATGACCGTTGTATGGTTATGGGCCCCAACGTGTGGTAACCCATGGCCGCCCTTTTGAGTGGTTGATTTTATGGTGCACATGTATGGTTGGAAAAGCAAAACGCCACTATTACAGCTTCCATACATGAACTGTTTTACCTGAAACACTCAAAGCACACACGGACTTACTAAGATTTTTATCTCATTAGCTTTATATGCCATGTTTTCAGGGCGATCCTACAATGGAGATGAATAGCTAGAATGTTGCTTTCTTGAAGACTCTTTGTTATTTAATTTATATGTTGCTTTGAGAGATGATAGTGAACAATTTATTTTGGATTTGTTCTAGAATTTTTGGGTTGTAATAAGTTTTTTTAATTTCAAAGAATTATTTTATTTTCGTTTATGTAACCTAGTTATAAAGACTCCTTGTCTTTTGGACAGAGCTACATCCCCGGCCCTGTTGGGCTTAGGTTGTGGAGTGTTACATATTAGATTTCCCAGTCAATTGGTAGCGAATATAAATTAATCCAAATGTCTTCGAAATTAACAATCCATAATTAATTAAAATTAATCCTATTAATTGTAATAAGGATTGGTTTATTAAATCATCAATTAATAAACCTATATTTTCAGATCATGAACGGTATCTAACAACACATTATGACCACCCAAAAGTCCAGGAAGTCAAGTGGTTTGAAATGAACCCTTCAATAACAAACTATAGTGCAATTAACTCATTTCACCATACAATATCTCATTCGGTCTGGAGTACGGAATTAGTGCAAACTCCCTCCAGAATTAATTCTAGCCCGAATACAATAGTACTTGTACCAGGAACCCACTACTCTAGATGTATATCAAGTGGAACTATTTCCAATACACAATCATCTTGGCCAAGAACTTCTTGAGTAGTAATTCCTATAAGTGGTCATGAGATATTCACCCCTACTATTAAGAGTGGTGAATCTTTTATTGACCCTCTCAACTACTTTTGTTTATCTCACAATGTACCTAATATCCATCCCATAGGTAGCCCTCGATCAAGCTCCAGAAATTGGAATCAAAGTACAATGCTCAGCAAACAAAGTACCTTGGAGAACTCAAGTCTAAGGATATTTGCACGTTTGCTATATTGAGATTATATCACTGGTACTAAATAGTTGTCCATGTGATTATCTCAAAGCTAGGTCATCCAATGAACTTGTTCCATTAACAAGCATCCATATGTTAACTTTGAGTATCCCAATACTCACGGATATGAGAACCGCCGCCTGATCAAATCAGGAAGTCTAACACATGCTAGTCTTAATGCATTAATGATGTCCTATCTCATTAATACTATGACTTGGGACTATTTAAGTACTAACACTATACTGTGTAGTAGGAATTTCATATAATGATCTCTATCATGATTTTCTTAACACAGTGTTGTACTAGGGATTTTATCGAACTATTATATTACTTAAAAGTAAACAAAAGAAACTGTAAGATAAATAATGTCTTTTATTAAAATAAAATATGTCATGTACAATATATAAATGATTACCTTTAAAGCACAACACAAACAGCAGCCTTATACCAGCCTTTAACCTTTATGTTTTCTCAAGTTTCTCATTTCAACTCCTCTGCTGACCAACTAACCGCAACACGACAAGGTAGCAAGCAAAAAACTTCGAACATCCAGTTTTTTTTTAATTAAAATCCCAAAAAAAAGGCTAACATTTCATTAAAATATAAATAGAATAAAATAAAATCTATGAGATTAATAAAATTTTTTAACGTGAAATTCCTTTACTTTTTGCTTACTGAAAATTGCATGTCGAGGTGGAGATAGTATCTGTTGGCGATGGTTCTTCTTGCCTTTACGTAAGGAAATATGGATCATAATCATCCCCAAAATATCCATAAAATCTACAAACAAATCTGAAACTGGTGTGATAGAATTCTTCTTCTTCTTTTATTTTTCCATCGTTCACAATTGGTTAAGTTACTTGTTAAGTTCATGCCCCAAGCTAGGTCGGAGTGTTTTCCTATGAGCAGACAATTCTGATATGTAACCTTTTGGACAAATCTTATCCTTTAAAATTTGTGGTCTAAGCATAGTGTCATCTACAGAATTAGGAGTTAAATTGCTATGTAAAAGATGTAAACCATGACTTTCATATTGGAAAGCAGTGATTTATGTAGAAGAGTGAACATGTTAACCTTGTTGATCTTCTAGACTGTCAGGTAGAGCTTGTTAACTTTCACGTTGTAGTTGTATTGCACTTTGAACTACCTGAAGATAAGAACTAAATTAAGAGTCACTGAGAGAAAGATCAGCTAGCTGTTAAGTTTACAGCTTAACTTGCGTCTGTGTAGTAGCCGACACTGTGTCAACAGGCTAACATTTTGAAGAGCCAAACCATCTGTAGCACTGATAGCAGTATCTCCTATAACGTGAGCACCAGCTTTCTGAGCAACATCTCAACGTGATATAGCTGAAGTTGTCTGCCACTGCTGAAGGACCACTGGTGAAGTTCCTGTAAAAGTAGGCAAACAAGACTCGGCACCTTGATCTTAAACATTTTTGGGAAGGAATAGGCAAACTGTGTATTGGATCAGGTAAAGAATCTGATGACGATTGCTGTTGATAGCAATTAACATCATAGAGAAGCTTATGTAGAGCATGCAATATAGAAACCACTTGCCCAAAAGATTGCAGACCTATATCCATATTCCTACTTGCATTTTGCAAAATAGCCGGCACTGGAATTGGACTTGCATTAGAACTATTTGTTGAAACATCTACTGTTGAAGAGTTTAAAGATGAAAATAAGTTTTTTTACTCTGGCTGAGGAGTCCTACCTTGGGAAGGCTTGTTGACCTCTGCAATTTAAGTCTTCAGAACCCACTGCCGGCGTTCAGATACGTTTCTCTCTACTGGTGGGTTAGCAAGATTTACAGCCTAACAAGAACCTTTCGTACTCAGAAAGAAGGGACCTTTTCGTACTCAATAGATTGATAGGATCCTACATCAGTTGTCCCGATCCATACTCTTTTCACTAATGGCTTCAAGAGATCAAATTTAATGCAAATTTTGGTACAACTGGGCCGAATTACAGAGGTACTTTCCTCATCAAGCTTGAGCGGCTTACCAGTAGTAGAGGCAATCGCAAACAACGTAGACTTTGTAAAAAGATAAAGGGGAAGATGTTGCAATGTAATCCAAATTGGAAAATTCAAGGATTCTCAGAAACTCTGAAATTAGGACTCCATTTAAGCACACGCATAGGAAAGCCCAAAATATTCCAAGTACTCTTAATTTATAGGCGAAGCAAATCATCCTTCTACTACGACCGGATTAGAATGTGTCGGCTGTCAAGCCAACCTAACTGAGCACCACCATGTAAGCCTATAGTGCAGAAGGCTTTGCGTAAAGCATCCATGGAAGCCTTACCTTGCACAAACTTCCCGATTAAAGCAAATAAAAAAGGTGCAGCAATCTGTTCGACCTCCTCTCTTGTAAGTGTTGAAAATGGCAACTTTGGGAGTTAATATTTTTTAACTCATGATTAGTTAGCCTAAAACAATTAATGGGAATTGTTCTTGACATATTAGAGATTGTTTCGATTGTGGTAGAAGCCATTTTCATGGTGGGAATCCATAATTAAATGTTGTTAAAGTTGGGTGTTTAACCATTCGGGAACTCATGTTAGACATGAGTCCCACATGGAAAAAATAGAGGAGTGTCGAAGCCTTTATATACTAAAAGGCTTTTCTATAGACTTAATAGAAAAGCCCAAGGTATGGAGGATGCCACGCGCGCGCGCCGTCCGCCCGGCTCGGGCTTGGCCCATGTTTTCACGATCCTTTATTTTTATTTGGCCCAATTAACTCTAACTTGAAGAACAATAGAAAAAAAAAAATCTGATAAGGAATTAGGGTTTTCCTAATCCGAATTGGGTTTCAATTTTTCCTAAGGCGAAATTAAAAGAGGAAGCAGAGCCGCCATTAGGGAAAATCATTCTTCGTGCTTTTTGCTTCCTGCGAGAAAATTCGCCTCTTCGATTCTCTCCACGATCCATAATTTCTTGCTTATCGGGACCGGTGAGCTGAGGGGATTTTCGAGGTGATCGTAGTTGGTGTGCGTCAACAGTGATCTGAGACCGTCTTATCTTGCAAGAAGAGTCGTTGTACCCATCGCACCAGAGTGGGGCGAATAACTTCTTGAAGGCAAACCAGTATTGGACTGGTGATTTGGTCAGCAATACAGTACGTTGCGGCGCAGCTTGTCTAGAGGATTGCCGGCGCCTGGGACGTTCTAGTAGAACCACGAGCAAGTCTCTCAGGTATACTACTGACTTATTTATTAAGTTTAAATTCTGTCTAGGTACATTACGTTTGGACTATATGGCCTTGCCGACATTGTTGATATTTGATAATTGCAATTGTTAGAGCCCTGGTCAGGTATAGGCGGTGCTTGTTCAATTCAGTTGAGTTTCTTGTCTATGCTCATAGGTACCCTATTGTTAACAGTCTTCAAGAAGTTGTACTACAATTATCTGTGTGTATGCAATGGCCAGTTCGTTAGGTACTGCATCTGCTGCGTATAAGCCTTTGGTTGACTTGAATGGTCTGCTAGACAAGTTTGGTCCAGGGCAGAATTTCAAGCGTTAGCAACAACGCATGAAAATTTGGTTGACCATGAGGGGCTTATTATCAGCAGTGCAGGTAGACAGGCCTATACCAACTAAAAGGCATTCTAGAGTAGCTGAGATTGCTGCATGGGATGAACGGAACAATATAGGCAGAGGGGCAATACTGTCAGCATTGACAAATGCTCTCTTTGATCTCTACTGTTCTGAGTCATACACAGCAAAGATTCTATAGGATGAATTGGATAGGAAATATAATACTGAGGATCAAGGTCTGGAAAGGTATTATACCTCCAAATTCCTGAAGTTTCAGATGGTTGAGGGTAAGTCTGTGACTAAACAGACTCAATAGTTGCAATTGATTATTCATTCTCTTCATGAATCGGATATGGAACTTCTTGAGAAGTTTCAAGTGATGTCAGTGATAGGGAAATTTCCTAGGTCTTGGGAGGACTTTGGTATGTCCCTCAAACACAAGACGGAGAAGATTTCTCTAAACGATCTGATGAAATCAATATCCATTGAGGAGCAACATAGAAAGAATAGTCATATTGTACCTGTGGAGTCTAATGTCCATGTGGTGACTACTGGGAAGAAGAGCAATAATCCGAAGAATGTGGGGGTTAATTCAAACTCTAAAACCATAAACAAGACAAAAAGCAAGGCCAAGAAGAAACTGAAAGCGAACAAACCTTGCTGGAATTGTGGTTAAGTTAGACATTGGGCTAAGGACTGTTCGTCTAAAAAGCCCAAAGTCAAACATGGATCAAATTCTGAAGCACAAGTCAATGTGGTGGTAAAGGATACTAGTCAAGCGGGAGCTGATTTGAGTACTCACCTTGCTGAGTTTTGTACTATTGAGGTTAGGACTGGCATCACTACTTCCAATGATGATGAAATGTATGTTTCTCTTAACCTAGAAGTCTTTTCTATTTATGAGCCACTTGAATGGCTGGTTGATACTGGAGCAAATGGGCACGTTTGTGCTGATAAATTGCTTTTTATATCTTAACTGCCTATTAAAGGAAAAACTGTGAAGATGGGGAACTCAACTGCAGCCAATGTGTTGGGGATTGGACGCGTGGACTTGAATTTTCCTTCAGGACGTATTCTTTCACTTTATAGGGTGCAACATGTTCCAACAGTTCGTAGGAATATTCTTAGTGGTTCATATTTAGTTAGAGAGGGTTATGAATTGACTTTCAAATGTAATAAAGTAGTGATTATGCACTACAATTCTTTTGTTGGCAAAGGTTACTTGTCATATGGTTTATTTAAATTAAGAGTTGAATCATGTACTTCTGATTTGAATAAAGCTTCGTCTGTTGAGAATTCTGTTTATCCCATGGTGCACATGATTGAATCCACTAATAATTGGCATAGTAGACTCGGACATTTAAATTTAGATTCTGTTAAAAGAATGATGAATTTAGACTTGATCACTAAACATTCAATTGATAAGAAGAATAAATGTCAAGTGTGTGTGGAAGCTAAAACAACCAGGAAACCCTATCATTCAATTGAAAGGGATTCAGGAATACTTGATATAGTTCACACAGGCATTTGTGAATTCAATGGCTTGTTGACTAGGGATCATAAGAAATACTTCATTACTTTTATTGACGATTGCAGTAAATATTG
Organism: Voacanga thouarsii; assembly: GCA_026120185.1. Taxonomy (NCBI): domain Eukaryota; kingdom Viridiplantae; phylum Streptophyta; class Magnoliopsida; order Gentianales; family Apocynaceae; genus Voacanga; species Voacanga thouarsii. Next base: position 1,250,642 of record JANUWF010001675.1, on the reverse strand, counting down.
TTATGTTTATTTACTTAAACATAAAGATGAAGCACTTGAAAAGTTTCTCATATTTAAAAATGAAGCTGAAACTCAAACTGGCAAGAAACTTAAAAAGTTCAGATCTGATAGAGGTGGAAAGTATGGGTCTAATCCATTTGTTGAATATTGTCAAAGCAATGGCATAATTCATGAGGAGACACCCCCTTATTCTCCCCAGTCTAATGGGATTGCTGAACAAAAAAATAGAACGTTTAAAGATGTGATCAACCGTTTACTTTTGAATTCTAGATTGCCTAAGTATATGTGGGGTGAGGCTTTGAATACGGCTTGCCATATTCTGAATAGTGTCCCTCATAAATAAAAAGAGGTAACTCCATTTGAAATTTGAAAAGGTAAGAAACCTAACTTAAAATACTTCCTTGTGTGGGGTTGTCTTGCAAAAGTTCTAATCCTTGAACATAAAAGGAAGAAGTTAGGACCAAAGACTGTTGATGCCATCTTTATTAGTTATGTGGAAACAAGCTATGCCATGAGGTTTTTGGTAATTAAGTCCGAAATACCTGGTATAGATTGTAACACTATAATTCAATACCGTGATGCTACATTCTTTGAGGATGTGTTTCCCATGAAAACTGGTTTGCCTCAAGATGTTTCTATTTTAGATTTAGCCTTAACATTTGATTCCATTCCTGATCATGTGGAAAGGATGAAAGATGTGGGGGCAAGTCCAAAAAGTTCCAATACTCAAACTGAGGAATTGGAAGAACCTAGAAGGAGTAAAAGAGCTAAGGTAGTCAAGGACTTTGGAAGTGATTTTGTCACTTACAATGTTGAGGATGAACCTTAAACTTTTCAAGCAGCTATGGCTTTCTCAGAAGCAGGGCATTGGAAAGGAGCTGTCAAAAGTGAGATGGATTCTATTGTCTCAAATGGGATATAGGAATTGGTAGATCTCCTTCCTGGGTGCAGCACAATTGGATGTAAATGGATATTTAAGAAGAAACTTAAACCAGATGGGACCATAGATAAGTATAAAGCCAGATTAGTTGCTAAATGGTTTAGACAGAAAGAGGGAATAGACTATTTTTATACATACTCTCCTGTTGCTCGTTTGACTACAATCCGAGTGCTAGTTGCTTTGGCTTCTATATATGGTTTCACCATCCACCAAATGGATGTGAAGACAGCTTTTCTTCATGGTGATCTTGCAGAAGAGATATATATGGATCAGCCTGAGGGATTTGTAGCCAAAGGAAATGAACGAAAAGTTTGTAAACTTGTTAAATCCCTATATAGTCTAAAACAAGCACCCAAACAATGGCATGAAAAATTTGATAAAACGATTTTATCATTTGGCTTCAACATAAATGAGAATGACAAGTGTGTTTACTGTAAGGTTAAAGGTAATGCTTGTATTGTTCTATGCCTGTATGTGGATGACATTTTGCTATTTGGGTCCAATATTGAGATAATTAATGAGACTAAATCATTTTTGAAAAGTAAGTTTGAAATGAAGGATATGGGAGTAGCAAATGTGATTCTTGGCCTAAAGTTGATTTGCTCAACTGAGGGGATAACCATTTCTCAAACTCACTATGTTGAGAGTGTCCTTGAGAAATATGGGTATCAAAATTGTAGAATTGCTAAAACTCCAAGTGACCCTTCTGTAGCTTTGTTCAAGAATGAAAGTGGAGTTCCTGTGTCTCAATTAAGATATTCTCAAATTATTGGTAGCTTGCAATATATTGCAAAAGGCTCAAGACTAGATATTTCATTTTCTATATCTAAGCTAGTAAGATATACAAGTTGTCCAAATCAGACTCATTGGGAGGCCTTGGATAGAGTACTACGGTACTTGAAGGGAACAATTTCTCTTGGGCTGCGTTATGGGAAATTCCCTGCTGTACTTGAAGGGTATAGTGATGCAAGCTGGATAGCCAAGAACTCTGGTAGCAATGGTTGCACTAGATATATGTTTACATTAGGTGGCGGAGCTGTCGCCTGGAAGTCTTGTAAACAGACTTTGATAACTCGGTCAACTTTTGAGGCTGAGTTATGTGCCTTGGATACTACTGGAACGGAAGCTGAATGGCTGTATGGACTATTGTCCTCTTTGCCAATGATCAACAAGTCAGTTACTGCTATATCTATGCATTATGACAGTCAAACCACAATTGCAAAGATAAAGAGTACCAAGTATAATAAAAAAACTAAGAGACACATCCAAGTTAGACTTAAGTCTATAAGGGAGTTAGAGTCTAAAAGGGTGGCGTCTGTTGACTTTGTTGGATCCAAAGATAACATTGCAGACCCCCTAACTAAAGGACTGGAAGCATCATTATTCCTTAAATCTAGGTTGGGAATGGGACTGATAACCCAGAAATGATTCACCTACAGTGGCAACCCAACTGACCAAGTGGAGATCCCACAAGGCAGTTCCATGTGGTATAAACAAGCTGTTTGAGTGAATATGGCACTAATTCTGATATCTTTGTATCTAAATCCTTTCCCTGAAAGCCTATGGTGCGTTTACTGCAATGAGTAAGAGTTTTGACTCTGAATGGGATCAAGTCTTTTAGACAGGATGGTAGTAGTACATCCTTGGAGATCGCCAACTATGTGAGTGTTGTTGTGTGGCCGCAACTAAAGGGAATTAGGTTTTCTCTAAATACACTCATGAGACAGGATCAGGACACATGGCCATAATGTGTCAACCCTAAAGATTTTCTCCATAGCTGATAGTATGTTGTTACCAATGGACGCCGTCACATTCAAGGTTCAGATTCAAGGCTTAAGTCCATCTGTTCCTGTAGGGGCATAAATTGGATAGCATAGGTAGTGGTTCAAACCGGAAGGTACCATTGTCGAAAGCAGATTATGTAAATCCTGAATAGTCTTTAACTATGGATTTGTGGGGGATTGTTGAAAATGGCAACTTTGGGAGTTAATATTTTTTAACTCATGATTAGTTAACCTAAAACAATTAATAGGAATTGTTCTTGACATATTAGAGATTGTTTTGATTGTGGTAGAAGCCATTTTCATGGTGGGAATCCATAATTAAATGTTGTTAAAGTTCGGTGTTTAACTATTCGGGAACTCATGTTAGACATGAGTCCCACATGAAAAAAATAGAGGAGTGTGGAAGCCTTTATATACTAAAAGGCTTTTCTACAGACTTAATAGAAAAGCCCAAGGTATGGAGGATGCCACGCGCGCACGCCGTCTGCCCGGCTCGGGCTTGGCCCATGTTTTCACGATCCTCTATTTTTATTTGGCCCAATTAACTCTAACTTGAAGAAGAATAAGAAAAAAAAAATATCTGATAAGGAATTAGGGTTTTCCTAATCCGAATTGGGTTTTAATTTTTCCTAAGGCGAAATTAAAAGAGGGAGCAGAGTCGCCATTAGGGAAAATCATTTTTTGTGCTTTTTGCTTCCTGCGAGAAAATTCGCCTCTTCGATTCTCTCCACGATCCATAATTTTTTGCTTATCGGGACCGGTGAACTGAGGGGATTTTCGAGGTGATCGCGAGTTGGTGTGCGTCAACAGTGATCTGAGACAGTCTTATCCTGCAAGAAGAGTCGTTGTACCCATCGCACCAGAGTGGGGTGAATAACTTCTTGAAGGCAAACCAGTATTGGACTGGTGATTCGGTCAGCAATACAGTACGTTGCGGCGCAGCTTGTCTAGAGGAGTGCCGGCTCCTGGGACGTTCTGGTAGAACTGCGAGCAAGTCTCTTAGGTATACTACTGACTTATTTATTAAGTTTGAATTCTGTCTAGGTACATTACGTTTGGACTGTGTGGCCTTGCCGGCATTGTTGATATTTGATAATTGCAATTGTTAGAGCCATGGTTGGGTATAGGCGGTGCTTGTTCAATTCAGTTGAGTTGCTTGTCAGTGCTCGTATGTACCCTGTTGTTAACAATAAGAAATATTATTGGTTCGCCCTTTCAGCAAGAAAGAGGCTTGATTATTTATGTTGATGAATCCTGTGTTAACAAGAAAGCAAAAAACTTCGTTCCCTATCCTGGATCAAGTGGAGGAGGAAGGATGGCGGCTCAGCCACCATGACAGCAAAGAAAAAACCAAAGAAGAATTAAGGTTTAGAGGGAACGTAAGTCGTACATAGAGATTGTATACACACTCACATTCCTTGAAGAGAACTTCGAACATCTAGCTTTCTAACATAGTCATCTCTTCATGAATCCACGATATAAACAACAAATTGTGAATCCACAATACAGAGTCCCTTTTACAGGAAGTATTATGCCTTTACCTGAACGAAATTTGTATAACTTGAGCTTCACCACTAAAATTTGCCTGCCTCCTTTCCCTTGTGCTCTCAGTTCTCCCTTGTTTCCCTGTTGCTCTTGGTTTTTTTTTTTTTTTTTTTCCGGCAAACCCATCCTTCTTTTCATCTTGTGTTCATCTATTTTTTCTTTCATGGTCACCTAGCCTAATTTTTTGTTTCACACTTTTATTAGATTTCTCACTGCTTTTTTTTTAGCTACCGTATTCTGCTTCATCTAGTTCTTACAGCTGGACGAAGTGCGCTATATCAGCACCGCCAAAGGCCACTTGTTCTTATCCTCTTTTCCATATTTGCAATATACATACATATATATATATATATATATATTTTAGGCTACCTAACTTCTTGTCCTGCCGACTTTTTCTTCTTTCTTTGGCATACTAGCATGTCTTATGGATCAGTACCTAGTAATGCACTAAAATAATATACAATAGTAAGCTTGGGTAGCATGTCAACGTAAGCTCAATAAAATAACGTAACATTATATCCAATAAAATATATTAATGTGTGCCTAACTCCTTTTCTTTTCATTCTTAATTCTCATGTTTCACTTCTACTGGTTTCACCCGATGTATTCAAAAGTCAATTCTAAGCTCAACTATTTTCTTCTCTCCGACAATTACTAGATGATAATAATCTAATCCAATTTCTTGATTTCCTTGAGAAGCCATTCTTACAGTATTCAAAGATTTATCTCCTCCCATTGTCATGCCTTTCACCATGATGCACTTAGGAATTGGAAAATAAGTGAACAGGTATCGCCTCACAATTCTCGAAGCATAAAATATGTAAGACAAGGGAATCATTCAGGGAAAGGTATTACAGTCTCTTCTTTAAGATATTTTGCATTCAAAATTTGTTATTACATACCTTAATCTTGGAAAAATATGTTGCAAAATCATTTACCCTCTAGAATACTACAAACTCTTGTCTTGTTAATATTTTTTTAACACTTCCGCCAGTAGTATACTAACTTTCTTCATCAAAAGTAATGCTAATTCTCCTCTTTTTTTTTTTTCCCCAAGAAAGCACTCATAGTAAATCTGACATTACAAGCGATGTTCTTTACAAATCCCATTACTTTTTTGCATTCATTTGAGAGTATCAAAGTTCCTAGTCAATAGAGTAAACAAAATTGTCCTCAACCACAATTCAAGTATCAACCTAACGACCACATCATCATAACTTCATCCGCAGAGTATGAACAATATGTTAGTAAACTTGTAAGCCCAAGCGTCTTTTGATATTCAAATAGCATGCCATAAATGTTTACCCAAAATAAAGAGTTACTCAGGCTAGAGTTATTCACATCTGTCTTCCTCAAGTCTATAATTCTCTTCCTAAATTGAGTCGTATGTCTGACAACGAAAGAAATCCCACAATGACTAACGAGTCTATTACAACATGTACAATCACCAGAGTACAACTAGATTTAAGACAACTATACATTACACTGGTTCATGCATATCTTTGTTACAATAGCCCCCATTTTTCTTACATACTACCATCCATATTCCTTATACAACATATATACTATACTTTATTTTTTAGTACCTTCAGCTAGTTTCTGCAGTTAGTTGTGATTTTTCATCTGGCAGTATCGTTATACATGGTTGATTTGCAGCTTTACATACTCCTATGTTCCAGGGATTGATGCTCCTTTCCTTTAGCATGCCCTAGTCTCTCTCATGTGTAGGATTTCTATCATGCATAATCAGATTAAGCGCAGCAGAAAACAACAAGAAATCTAAGCCATGGATCACGGGTTTGCAATAGAAACGGCAAAAGGAGAACATTGCGTTTATTACCTCGTGAAGCCGGAATTCAAAAATTTCAGAAACAAGAACGCAGGCGTGATCCAGATTATCCAAAACTGTTCACTGCAGCTCAACCGAAGTCCAAGAAAGAACTCCCTCTAATGATAATCCACACAAGGTTGAATGCTCACAATCTCACAATTCTATGCTAGTAGAATTCGGGAGGCTAGGATTTTGATCAAGAAGAGAGACGGCTAGGGTTTGATCAAGAGAGAGGCAGAGAAACAGTTTCTCTGTTATTGCGTGAATAGTCTGTCTCAAACCCTAAGGAAACCGTTTCCTTATATTTATAGATTTATAATTACCATAAATTGCAACTTAGTCCTTCAACGTCCAATTGTCAACAAATTGGTCCTTGAAGTTTACTTAATTACAATTAGGTCCTATGAATTATAACAAACTTATAATTCACCTATAAATATATTCTCTTCTCTTAATTAACCCCACAATATTATCAAATAATATATTTAAGCATTCAAACCTTTATTGTGTGTGACCTATTAGGTTTCCTGGTCTTATTGGTAGCATAATATGAATTAATTCTAACAATATTAGAATTAATAATCTTTAATAAAATAAAGGATTAAATTTATTAATTCTCTAATTAATAAATTCATATTTAGCATATCAAGAGCGACATCTAGCAATAACTCTTGACCACCCAAAAGTCCAGAAAGTCAAGTGGCTTGACATGAACCTTTCAATAGCAAATTATCAGTGCAATAAACTCCTTTCAACATACAATATCTCATTCGGTCTAGAGCATGGAATTAGTGTCAACTCCCTCCAGAATATTATTAATTCTGGCCCCAAATATTTTAGTACTTGTTCAAGAAATCCATTACTCGATATGTGTATCAATTGGAACCATTTCCATCACATAGTCGCCTTGGCCAAGGACTTCATGAGTAATGATTTCTACAAGTGGCCTTGAGATATACTCTCCTACTATTAGGAGTGGTGAATCCTTTATTGACCCGCTCAACTACTTTCGTTTACTTTACGTTGTACCCAATATCCATCCCATAGGCGGTCCTAGATAAGACTCCAAAGATTAGAATCAAAGTATAATGCTCGATAAACAAAGTACCTTGGAGATCTCAAGTCTAAGGATACTTGCACACTTGCTATAATGAGATTCTATCACTAGTACTAAATAGTTATCCAAGTGATTATCTCATAGCTAGGTCATCCAATGAACTTGTTTCAAAACAAGCATCCACACGTTAATCCTGAGTATCTCAATACCCACGGATATGAGAACCACCGCTTGATCCAATCAAGAGATATAACATGTGCCAGTCTTGGCGTATTAATAATGTCCCATCTTATTAATACTATGACTGGGGATTATTTAAGTACAAACACTGCATAGTATAGTAGGAATCTCACATCATGATCTCTATCATGATTTCCTTAACACTGTGTTGTACTAGGGACTTTATCTAACAATTTGTACACATAGTTAGATATAACAATCAAACTGAAAGATAAAGAATGCCTCTTATTAATTTAATATGCAATATACATGGTACAAGTGATTGCCTCAGGGCACAACACTAACAAACTCCCACTTGCACTAGAGCCAATCATTCATGTATCGAATACCAAATGACTCAACATATTTATCATGTTTCTTCTGGGAAAGCGCTTTAGTGAGTGGATCAGCTATGTTCTGATCCGTGGGAATTCTCTCTATCTTTACATCTCCTCTATCTATGATTTCTCTAATCAGATGATAGCGTCTAAGTACATGCTTGGATCGTTGATGAGATCGTGGTTCCTTTGCCTGTGCAATGGCTCCATTGTTGTCACAATACAAAGGTATCGAATCAACAATGCTGGGCACCACTCCAAGTTCAGTGATGAACTTCTTGATCCATACTGCTTCTTTAGCTGCTTCAGAAGCTGCTATGTACTCTGCTTCGATGAGTCGAATCGGCGGTAGTCTCTTGTTTGGAGCTCTTCCAACTAAGCGCCCCACCACCTAATGTAAATACGTAGCCGGATTGTGATTTGAAGTCGTCCTTATCGGATCGAAAGTGCGCATCGGTATACCCTCTTACTTGTAAATCACCATCTCCATATATCAAGAATGCATCCTTAGTCATTCGTAAGTACTTAAGGATATTCTTTACAGCCGCCCAATGACCCTCTCCAGGATCAGATTGGTATCTGCTCGTCAAACTAAGAGCACACGATACATCGGGCCTAGTACATATCATAGCATACATGATAGACCCAATTGCCGAAGCATATGGAATTCTACTCATGTGATCCCTTTCAACTTGTGTCTTTGGAGACATTGACTTTGAAAGGCTTACACCATGTGTCATAGGTAAGAATCCTCTTTTGGATTGATCCATGCTGAACCTTTTCAGCACTTTGTCTATGTATGTAGACTGTGAAAGACCTAGCAACCTTCTAGATCTATCTCTATAGATCTTTATTCCCAGAATATAGGTTGCTTCTCCAAGGTCTTTCATGGAGAACATCTTGGACAACCAAATCTTCACTGATTGAAGAGTGGAAACATCATTTCCTATAAGCAATATGTCATCTACATAAAGCAATAGGAAAACAACTTTACTCCCACTAGCCTTCTTGTACACACAAGGTTCATCCATGTTTTGAATGAAACCAAATTCTTTAATTGTCTCATCAAAACGGATATTCCAACTCCTAGATGCTTGCTTAAGTCCATAAATGGACCTTTGCAACTTGCACACCTTTGTGCCATCTTCGGATATGAAACCTTCAGGCTGTGTCATATACACTTCCTCAATCAGGTTTCCATTAAGGAAAGCTGTTTTCACATCCATTTGCCAGACCTCATAATCATAATGAGCGGCAATGGCTAGGAGTATTCTTATGGATTTCAACATCGCAACTGGTGAAAAAGTTTCGTCATAGTCAATACCTTGTCGTTGACGATAACCTTTTGCTACCAAGCGAGCCTTATAGGTAACCACATTACCATCCATGTCAGTTTTCCTTTTGAAAACCCATTTACACCCTATAGGCTTGATTCCTTCAGGTGGATCAACCAAAGTCCATACTTGGTTGTCATACATGGAATCCATCTCTGACTTCATAGCTTCGAGCCATTTGTCGGATTCCGAACTATTCGAACATCCTTGTAAGTAGTAGGCTCATCGTCATCTATGAGCAATACGTCATTATGGTCACTTATGAGAAATCCATATCTCTCAGGTGCCACTCGTATCCTACTTGACCTACGAAGCTCTTGTGTGTTAGAAGGTTCATCTATTTGAATAGATACAGGTTCAGAAGGTTGATCAATATTTGTTTGCTCTTCTTGAACTTCACTAAGTTCAAGCTTGCTCCCACTATCTTCTTTGAACATGTGCTCCTTCTCTAAGAAGACAGCATGTTTTGAAATAAAAACTTTATTTTCAGAAGGAAGATAGAAGTAATATCCAAACGATTCTTTTGGATATCCAACAAACAAACATTTGTCAGACTTACTTTCAAGTTTGTCTGACATTACCTTTTTAACAAAAACAGGGCAACCCCAAATCCTTAAATGAGATAACTTTGGTCTCTTACCAAAGAATAACTCATAAGAAGTGGTATCAACCATTTTTGACGGAACTCTGTTTAAAATGTAAACAGCAGTCTCCAGTGCGTACCCCAAAACGATTTTGGTAGGTCTGCAAAAGCCATCATGGTCCTTACCATGTCTAGAAGGGTTCGATTCCTTCTCTCAGATACACCGTTATGTTGAGGTGTATATGGTGGAGTCCATTGAGATAATATTCCGTTATCTCTTAGATAACTTAGAAACTCTTGACTTAAGTATTCACCTCCTCGATCGGATCTAAGAGCTTTAATACTTTTGCCAAGTTGTTTCTCTACTTCATTCTTGAAGTCTTTGAAACGGTCAAAGGCTTCGATTTGTATTTCATCAAATACAAATACCCATATCGAGAATAATCATCAATAAAGGTAATGAAGTATTGATAACCTCCTCTTGCTTGTATTGACATTGGGCCACATACATACGAATGTACGAGTTCTAATAACTCTTTTGCCCTTTCTCCTTTTCTTGAAAAAGAAGTTTTAGCCATTTTTCCAAGTAAACAAGATTCGCATGTGTCATATGATTCGTAATCAAATGACCCTAAGTCACCCAATTTGTATAACTTAGACACACGTTTTTCATTTACATGGCCTAAACGACAATGCCATAAGTAAGATGAGATTAAGTTATCCTTTTTATGTTTCTTTTTACTTATATTGAGAATTGGATTATACATGTCTAGAACATATAAACCATTGATCAAAGTTGCGAGAACCATAATGAATATCATTTAATGAGAAAGAACAACATTTATTCTTAAAACTTAAATGAAATCCGAATAAGTCTAAACAAGCAAGCTGAGATAATATTTTTCAACAAAGCTGGTACAAAATAACGAGTTTTGTAGTTCTAAAACTAATCCGAGAAGGTAGATTGAGATGATAAGTCCCCACGACTAGTGCGGCAACCTTTGCTCCATTTGCGGCTCGTAGGTCCACGTCACCTTTCTCTAACCTTCTACTTGTCCTTTAGTCCCTGCAAATTATTGCATAAATGAGATCCACAACCGGTATCCAATACCCATATCTCATTATTAAAGGCGGTATTAATCTCAATCATAAACATACCGGGATTAGAAGTAGAAGTGCTTGCAAGCTTCTCCTTCTCCTTCTTTTCCTTCACGAGTCTCCAAGTAGGCCTTGCGATTACGCCTCCAATGGCCCATTTTGCCACAATGATGACATGGGCCTTTAGGGGCAGCCTCCTTCTTCTTGACACCTCCTTTGGGCTTAGTAGGAGTGTTCTTCTTCTTCTTCTTAGAAACCTTTTTCTTAGAAGATGAAGAACCTACTAACAAGATTGCCTTATCATCCTTTTTCATAGAGGACTCGGCGAGTCTTAAGCAGATTGATTAGCTCGGGTATTGTGGTCTCAACATTATTCATGTGGTAGTTGATCACAAACTGCGAAAAACTACTTGGTAATGATTGTAGAATTAAGTCAATACTTAAGTCATGATCCATTACGAACCCAAGAGACCCGAGTTTTTCAATGTAGCCCAACATCTGCAGCCCATGAGTGGCCATTGAAGCACCCTCAACCATCTTAGCACGGAACAGGTTGTTTAGAGATCTCATATCTCTCTGTTCTAGCTTGTTTATCAAACAGCTCTCTAAGATGGAGGATCATTGATTGAGCATCCATATGCTCATGCTGTTTTTGCGGCTCGGGAGACATTGACGCCGACATGATACAAGATGCTTGTGTCGCTATCTTCTTTGTGCTTCTTGTGGACAGCATGCTCTTCGACGAGGAGCATCTTGAGTTGGAGGTGGCGGAATAGGAGCTTCTAGCACGTAGAGCAACTTTTCCGACTTGAGAACGATTCTCAAGTTTCTATACCGGTCCAAATAGTTTGATTCGGTGAGCTTGTTTGTTTCCAAGATGCTACGCAAGTTTAGGTTTGTCGACATGATGCAAATGACCTAGATGTAAAGATAGAATTATTAGAACATGTATATGCAAATGCAATGCAATTAATTAGGTCTTTAATTAAGCGCATAATTATTCCACTATTTTACTCAAACCAATAGCCCTCACTATTGACTCGGGAAAGCCCGTTGGAAACTTTCTTAGTGGATCGAGTATCCAAATTCCTTAAGAATAACCTTGGGTTAGCCCAACAAGCCACTCTTAAGTTCAGTGGTAGGTATCCAATACCAATTACATCAAAAAGTAACTACTTGAATCATTGGGTGATTAACATCTTTTAATCATTAAAGTATCAAATACTAGCCCAACTTTGCCTCTAATTTTCTTTATGCTTGGGTTAGCCCAACCGGGATAAAGAAATTAGTTAAATCCAACCCATTAACATGAATTTAAATTCTATAGCTTGAACATACTCGATGTCAAGTAGGCTTGGGTTTGCCCAACAACCTGGTCTCGAAAAAGAGCTCTCGTTCTCACTATATTAATGGAAGGCATTAGATTTAATATTATTTGAGGGATTTATTCCTTTTAGTGGTCTCATTGTTAGGCATGCATACAATTTATCAATAAGCAGCATAAATTGATAAACATGGTAATAAACAATTACGTGGCATGGTTATGGACTTTGTAAATTAATTTCCTCGAGCCACCAAGGAAATTAATATGGTCAACCCTATGTGTTCATGCATGTTACAGGTAGAGGGTCTTACCATCTCGCCTTATTTTGAACGCCATCTTCAAAATCTTGAAAATAAAATTCTACCTTAATCTAACCTATATAATCTAATTACATAATTTCCTAAAAGGAGAAACCTCGAGTTACATTCGAGGGGAGTTAGATGAGAAGGGAATTACATCAGAATTTGAGAGAAGGCAGGACACGCAGGCCCTATTTCATTAAAACAAAGCGGTAAAAAATGCATGAACAGATATAGTTTGTTTTAGTCCATAACCATCCACCATGCCATTAACTATGCTTAAACAAAATAAACATATACTTTTATTATTCCAAAATCATTCTTTTGGGAAAATAAAACAAATTCTAAAATCAACAATTAAGAAAAATACATTAATTTTAAATTTTTAAAATCACTATTTTGAAAAATAAAATTGATTGTCTCAAAACTAATTTTGAGAAAATGCTTCTGGGTCCCGTCACGCAACGATAACGGCGGTCCCTTGAAAATTTTTTTATTTTACCACCTCTCATCAAATGAGATTTTCCCTTTCAAAATTCTATTCCAGAACCTTTTTTTTTTAAAAAAAAAATTCGAACAGTAACCACCGCGTGCGGCTTGGATTTTCTGGAAATTTTTTTTTGTTCAGTTCGGGGCCGTTCCAAGATCAATCAAAACCAGTTTTTGACGTTGATCTTTGTTAATCTTTATTATCAAACCATTGTGATTATTCTCACAATCAATTTAACAATCCAAATTGTTAAACGGAAGGCGTAATTACAGGAGGAACATCAACTGAAGCCAAAACACGAACACGGACGCAGAACCATTACGCAATATTTTCAAAAGCATAAAACCCACAACGCAGAAACGATTTCTGCAACCCAGATTATTCAAAACAAAACCCAAACGATTACATACAAACCAGCAGACATGATCATACAATTAACATGTTGTAATCTTGCAATTTACATGCTTGAACAATTCAAAGCAATAAAACATCCCATTAAAACACAAATCCATTGGCTCTGATACCACTGTAGGATTTCTATCATGCATAATCAGATTAAGCGCAGTGGAAAACAACAAGAAATCCAAGCCATGGATCACGGGTTTGCAATAGAAATGGCAAAAGGAGAAGATTGCGTTTATTACCTCGTGAAGCCGGAATTCAAAAATTTCAGAAACAAGAACGCAGGTGCGATCCAGATTATCCAAAACCATTCACTGCAGCTCAACCGAAGACCAAGAAAGAACTCCCTCTAATGATAATCCACACAAGGTTGAATGCTCACAATCTCACAATTCTATGCTAGTAGAATTCGGGAGGCTAGGGTTTTGATCAAGAAGAGAGACGGCTAGGGTTTGATCAAGAGAGAGGCAGAGAAACGGTTTCTCTGTTATTGCGTGAATAGTCTGTCTCAAACCCTAAGGAAACCGTTTCCTTATATTTATAGATTTATAATTACTATAAATTGCAACTTAGTCCTTCAACGTCCAATTGTCAACAAATTGGTCCTTGAAGTTTACCTAATTACAATTAGGTCCCATGAATTATAACAAACTTATAATTCACCTATAAATATATTTCCTTCTCTTAATTAACCCCACAATATTATCAAATAATATATTTGAGCATTCAAACCTTTATTCTGTGTGACCCATTAGATTTCCTGGTCTTATTGGTAGCATAATATGAATTAATTCTAACAATATTAGAATTAATAATCTTTAATAAAATAAAGGATTAAATTTATTAATTCTCTAATTAATAAATTCATATTTAGCATATCAAGAGCGACATCTAGCAATGACTCTTAACCACCCAAAAGTCCAGAAAGTCAAGTGGCTTGACATGAACCTTTCAATAGCAAATTATCAGTGCAATAAACTCCTTTCAACATATAATATCTCATTCGGTCTAGAGCATGGAATTATTGCCATCTCCCTCCAAAATATTATTAATTCTGGCCCGAATATTTTAGTACTTGTTCAAGAAATCCATTACTCGATATGTGTATCAATTGGAACCATTTCCATCACATAGTCGCCTTGGCCAAGGACTTCATGAGTAATGATTTCTACAAGTGGCCTTGAGATATACTCTCCTACTATTAGGAGTGGTGAATCCTTTATTGACCCGCTCAACTACTTTCGTTTACTTTACGTTGTACCCAATATCCATCCCATAGGCGGTCCTAGATAAGACTCCAAAGATTAGAATCAAAGTACAATGCTCGATAAACAAAGTACCTTAGAGATCTCAAGTCTAAGGATACTTGCACACTTGCTATAATGAGATTCTATCACTGGCACTAAATAGTTATCCAATTGATTATCTCGTAGCTAGGTCATCCAATGAACTTGTTTCAAAACAAGCATCCACACGTTAATCCTGAGCATCTCAATACCCACGGATATGAGAACCACCGCTTGATCCAATCAAGAGATATAACATGTGCCAGTCTTGGCATATTAATAATGTCCCATCTTATTAATACTATGACTGGGGATTATTTAAGTACAAACACTGCATAGTGTAGTAGGAATCTCACATCATGATCTCTATCATGATTTCCTTAACACTGTGTTGTACTAGGGACTTTATCTAACGGTTTGTACACATAGTTAGATATAACAATCAAACTGAAAGATAAAGAATGCCTCTTATTAATTTAATATGCAATATACATGGTACAAGTGATTGCCTCTAGGGCACAACACTAGCATCCTATAGATCCCCCTCGAGTATCCATTGGGCGTCATTTTTTCTTTAAAATGGACAATTAACTACCACATATCACTTTTTCTACCAAGTAAAACAACATCAGAGTCTATTCTTACATGTTGCAATAGTGTTTTTGTTCATGTTACAAAACCTAGAGTACTTGTCCATTGCCCTTCTTGGAATAGATTCTGCTGCTCTTAACATTTTCTCTTTTCTAGCCTTCCGTGAGTTTGCAATTCCTTTCCACTCCCATCTTGCTTGTTCTAGATCCTTTTCCTGTAGATGAGTAGTTGTTTCAATAGCAGTACTGTCAGTAGTGGGGGATAAAGCAATTAATGCTCGTCTCATCTCAGGTCGTAACCCTTTGCAAATCGTCGAGTTCGATCAAACTCCGTGTACACTAATAAGAGATAATATTTTGAATGTCTTGTAAACTCTGCAACATACTTCCCAATAGTTCTTTTTCCTTGCTGGCAATTCTTAAATTTTTTCTTCCTTTTTCTCAATTACCCTAGAGGGAATAAATTCCTTTTAAAACTCTTCTAGGAATTTCATCGAAGTCCAATCTCTATATTCCCAGTCAGGCATTTCCTTCTTTTGAATCCACAAATCTTGAGCAAGTTCTTGAACTCTATATGCAGCAAAGTGAACAATATTATGCTTCGAATAATGCAAGGCTGCAAAAATATCTCCTATCTATTTCATCAAAGCCTTAATTTCTTGCTCACAACTTTGGCTTTCTATAAAATTGCAGAGGGTGAAATTTGAGAAATCATTCTAATGCTCGATCTATTTCTATTTCTAAATATCGCTCCTCGCGAGATGGAACTCTTGTCATCTATTGAAGTATCTCAGTCATTTTATGTAAATTCTATTCCCCCATATTTTCTAGGGGTCATATTTCTACTCTTTGAGTCGCGTTACCATTAGATCTAGCTGAACTTCCTTAAGCATGGTTCCCAATACCTCCGTGTGTGCCTCATTATGGCATCTATATTTTCCATTGCAACCCTCATTGTGGCATCTATATTAATTCTAATCAGGATTGGTTTATTAATTCATCAATTAATAAACCCATATTCCCAGATCATGAGTGGTATCTAGCAACACATTATGACAACCCAAGAGTTCAGGAAGTCAAGTGGCTTAACATGAACCATTCAATAACAAACTTCAATGCAAATAACTCCTTTCACCATACAATATCTCATTTGGTTTGGAGTACGGAATTAGTACCAACTCCCTCTAGAATTAATTATGGCTCGAATACAATAGTACTTGTACTAGGAACCCATTACTCTAGATGTGTATCAATTGGAACTATTTCCAATACACAATTACTTTGGCCAAGGACTTCTCGAGTAATAATTCCTACAAGTAGCCATGAGATATTCGCCCCTACTATTAGGAGTGGTGAATCCTATATTGACCATCTCAACTACTTTCGTTTACCTCACAATGTACCCAATATCTATCTCATAGATGGCCCTCAATCGAGCTCCGGAGATTTGAATCAAAGTACAGTGCTCAGCAAACAAAGTACCATGGAGATCTCAAGTCTAAGGATCCTTGCACGTTTGCTATATTGAGATTATATCACTTGTGAAACCCCACCTAAAGCCAACCCTAGAGTAAGGGGGTCGGGATGCATATCATGTTACTTTGTATGAATACATATATTTATAAATGATTTTATGTGCTTTAAAATTATGATTTATAGTCTAGAAGGCTTGGTTATACTTATTGAGTATGAAGGGTAAGAAGGTAATTTTGGTTGACGTTAAAATAGGAAGATAGCCTGAGGATTAAATAAGAAGAATATTTGGGTGAGAAAATAAGAACAAGAGTTGTTGTGGTTTAGTGGTTAGAGCCTTAGAATTAATCTCTAATGTCTTGAGTTCAAATCCCATCATTTATGTTTCTGTCATGATTATTTTAATTTAAGGTGGGATTTTCGTCTCTTGCATTCCCTAGAAAAAAAAATAGGAGTATTGTCCCAGGGGAGACATAAAAGGAATGTCCTAATCCTATCCTTATGTCCTAAAAGAATTCTAGAAGAATTCTTGTCCTTCTATTACCTTTAGCTTATCCTAACCTCTTCACCAATTAAACTTGTTCAAAATTTATCCAAATCCATGTTTTAATTACAAAAAAATCAGCAAGGAGTATTGGTCTTTGCATTTCGAAAATGGCTTTGGTCTTTGCATTTCGAAAATGGCTCTTAGAGGTTGGAGATTTGACTGAAAATAGGGAAGGAGTTAAGAAAGGTTCCCAAGGGAAATTAATATCCATGGTTGAACCTTCAAACTCCATTCCATAGTGTTCATCTTCTCCGACGAAGAAATCTGAAAATTTTTCAGATTCTTAAGCAGCCTAACCTTCAAAAATCTCAGCCATCTTTCTTACTCAATTGCTGCCAGAAAAATGGCAAATTTATTCAGTTTGAAGACTGAAATTCTTGTGCAAAAACCGGATTGCACAAAACTGCACAAACCAGAAAAAAATTCTGGGTAGTTTTGCAGCATAGCAGGCCGAGATCAAAGCAGTTTCTTCTACCTTCAAACTAGAAAATTACCTCTACTTTTCCTCCATATAGAAGGCTGGAAACCAGCCTTGAAGGACCCTCAAACACCTTTCAAAACCCTCTACAAATCGGTTGGAACATTGCAGAAAATTGCACAGCAAATTCCAACAACCAATTCGAAACATAACTAGAAAAAAAAATTCCAGCCTTGTTCCTTTCCAGCCTTGGCCGAAAACCTCCTCAAAACCTCTGTAAGTTAACCTTTGTTCAGCCATGAACTAAACTCCATTACCCCCTCCACTGACCTTACACAACTAGACTCCATAGCCACTCTTCCAATTTCTCCTACAATTACTCCAATCAAACTTCCATTTCAATTCCAAAATTTCCAACATTTACTCCATGAAAACACCCTTGGATTAAGCTTCATAACCAGAAATCCTCCCACCATTAAACTCAAAAATTTGGCCAGCCTTATACCTCCCTCAACCCTCATTAAATTCAGCAAAACACAGCAAACTAGTCGGCCATTTACAGCTCCAAGAAACCTCCATCAATCAAACAACATTACCATATCTTTTACATTAAAACACTCCTTAAATTGCTCCATTTAAATTTTAAAAAACCAGATTTTTCACTCCTCTCTAATATGAAAATCAAAATCCCAGAACTCCCTCAATCATTTAGCTAGCCCCTTCAAAAATTCGTCAACCAAGTATTTCTCTTTAACCTTTCTTTTGTATTCTAGATTCATGTCTCTTGGTTGTTGATATGAAGGATAGAATATGAATAGGGAATTGAGTATATGCATATGTATGAAGGAGTTGAGATTGGAGCATGAGAATGATTGATCATGGTTAAGCTTTATGAATTTCCTTATGGATCGATGAATGTTCATCATGTCTTAAGAAATTATGAATGATTAAGCATGCTAGAATGTTATGTCACCTTTGGTGAATAGGATATTATGTTCTTATTTTCATTGAAGCTGTGAATATGATTATGCTTAATAGGGATTTGATCATGTGATAGTATGTATAGATTTAAGCCTTTGTTCATGAATAGAATAGTTTGTTGATTGATGTTAGAGTATATGCTCATGAATCTTGTTAGCAATAGGAAAATTATAATCATGACCTTGTTGATCCTAGGCTATTTTGATTAGCAAATTTTATTACCCCAATTAAAATTATTACTATGTTTTTCTCCCAAGATTTCAAAATTCTTAGTAAGTTTTGAAATTGGAATATTCAATGAAATAGAGATATTTTACTAGTCAAATAAAAGATCTCTTTTATTAAAAACTATATATATATATATATATATATATATATGAAACCTTTTATACAAATAAGTAACATATTAATGATCTTGTAGACCATATATATTCATAAATACTGTTTATATTTATTTGTTATCTATTAATCAAAACTTGATAAAAATTATTTATTATTAACTATTTAATATGTATCAATTAAGAGATTAGTA
Organism: Voacanga thouarsii; assembly: GCA_026120185.1. Lineage (NCBI taxonomy): Eukaryota > Viridiplantae > Streptophyta > Magnoliopsida > Gentianales > Apocynaceae > Voacanga > Voacanga thouarsii. The sequence goes on along the minus strand of JANUWF010001675.1, from coordinate 1,231,571 downwards.
ATAATTTAATATTTATTTTAAAAATACTATTTTAGAATGACCATTTATTTATATCGTCTAGAACTTAGGATTCTTCAACAATTAAACCCTAGTTTATTTATTAATAACAACACTCAAGATTTATTATTTGAACCTATAACTTATTAGTAATTATTTTACGGCCCCTAGTTATTTTATCTTATCAAGCTAGTCTTATTTTATAAAACCTTTATCATCTAGCCTTAAAGCTTAGGACATTAGGGTCATGATTGTAATAAGTTGAACCAGGATTATTTATGTATGCGAAAATAGCTTGAGTATAACCTTATGACTTGTGTTTACCCCAGGCTGGATTAGGTCAGCTTTGGAAGATTTTTGAATTTTCTCAAGCAAATGATCAGGTAACCCTCTACATAAACTTATTTGAAGACAAAACATTTCTATGGCAAGCTGAACCCAATGTGTTTTGGACACTTATTTTGTAAAGGCAATTAAGCACTGTTTCCTTTCTTGTTTTAGCCTAACAAATCATTTGAAAGTCAAACAACCAGTTTTGCACAAACATCAAACTCTTTCTAAAAACCAACTTTGACAAGAGTTTTAGAAACCTTTAATTGCTATTTTCAAATAAAGCAATGTGTTAGTGTTGTGCTCTAGAGGCAATCACTTGTACCATTTATATTGCATATTAAATTAATAAGAGGCATTCTTTATCTTTCAGTTTGATTGTTATATCTAAATGTGTATACAAACCATTAGATAAAGTCCCTAGTACAACACAGTGTTAAGGAAATCATGATAGAGATCATGATGTGATATTCCTACTATACTATGCAATGTCTGTACTTAAATAATCCCAAGTTATAGTATTAATAAGATGGGACATTATTAATACGCCAAGACTGGCACATGTTATATCTCTTGATTGGATCAAGCGGTAGTTCTCATATCCGTGAGTATTGGGATACTCAAGATTAACGTGTGGATGCTTATTTTGGAACAAGTTCATTGGATGACCTAGCTACGAGATAATCACTTAGATAACTATTTAGTGCCAGTGATAGAATCTCATTATAGCAAGTATGCGAGTATCGTTAGACTTGAGATCTCCAAGGTATTTTATTTAACGAGCGTTGTACTTTGATTCTAATCTTTGGAGTCTTATCTAGGACTGCCTATGGTATGGATATTGGGTACAACGTAAAGTAAATGAAAGTAGTTGAGAAAGTCAATAAAGGATTCACCACTCCTAATAGTAGGAGAGTATATCTCAAGGCCACTTGTAGAAATCATTACTCATGAAGTCCTTGGCCAAGGCGACTATGTGATGGAAATTGTTCCAATTGATACACATATCGAGTAATGGATTTCTTGAACAAGTACTAAAATATTCGGGCCAGAATTAATAATATTCTGGAGAGAGTTGGCACTAATTCCATGCTCTAGACCGAATGAGATATTGTATGGTGAAAGGAGTTTATTGCACTGATAATTTGCTATTGAAAGGTTCATGTCAAGCCACTTGACTTTCTGGACTTTTGGGTGGTCAAGAGTCATTGCTAGATGTCACTCTTGATATGCCAAATAAGGATTTATTAATTATAGAATTAATAAATTTGATCCTTTATTTGATAAAGTATTATTAATTCTAATATTGTTAGAATTAATTCATATTATGCTACCAATAAGACCAGGAAACCTAATGGGTCACACAGAATAAAGGTTTGAATGCTCAAATATATTATTTGATAATATTATGGAGTTAATTAAGAGAAGGGAATATATTTATAGGTGAATTATAAGTTTGTTATAATTCATGGGACCTAATTGTAATTAAGTAAACTTCAAGGACCAATTTGTTGACAGTTGGACGTTGAAGGACTAAGTTGCAATTTACGGTAATTATAAATCTATAAATATGTTAGTGTTGTGCCCTAGAGGCAATCACTTGTACCATGTATATTGCATATTAAATTAATAAGAGGCATTCTTTATCTTTCAGTTTGATTGTTATATCTAAATATGTGTACAAACCGTTAGATAAAGTCTCTAGTACAACACAGTGTTAAGGAAACCATGATAGAGATCATAATGTGAGATTCCTACTACACTATGCAATGTTTGTACTTTAATAATCCCAAGTTATAGTATTAATAAGATGGGACATTATTAATACGCCAAGACTGGCACATGTTATATCTCTTGATTGGATCAAGCGGTGGTTCTCATATCCGTGGGTATTGGGATACTCAGGATCAACGTGTGGATGCTCGTTTTGAAACAAGTTCATTGGATGACCTAGCTACGAGATAATCACTTGGATAACTATTTAGTGCCAGTGATAGAATCTCATTATAGCAAGTGTGCAAGTATCCTTAGGCTTGAGATCTCTAAGGTACTTTGTTTATCGAGCGTTGTACTTTGATTCTAATCTTTGGAGTCTTATCTAGGACCGCCTATGGGATGGATATTGGGTACAACGTAAAGTAAACGAAAGTAGTTGAGAGGGTCAATAAAGGATTCACCACTCCTAATAGCATGATAGTATATCTCATGGCCACTTGTAGAAATCATTACTTATGAAGTCCTTGGCCAAGGTGACTATGTGGCGGAAATGGTTCAAATTGATACACATATCGAGTAATGGATTTCTTGAACAAGTACTAAAATATTCAGGCCAGAATTGATAATATTCTGGAGGGAGTTGGCACTAATTCCATGCTCTAGACCGAATGAGATATTGTATGTTGAAAGGAGTTTATTGCACTGTTAATTTCCTATTGAAAGGTTCATATCAAACCACTTGACTTTCTGGACTTTTGGGTGGTCAAGAGTCATTGCTAGATGTCGCTCTTGATATGCTAAATATGAATTTATTAGTTAGAGAATTAATAAATTTAATCATTTATTTTATTAAGGATTATTAATTCTAATATTATTAGAATTAATTCGTATTATGCTACCAATAAGACCAGGAAACATAATGGGTCACACACAATAAAGGTTTGAATGCTCAAATATTTTATTTGATAATATTGTGGGGTTAATTAAGAGAAGGGAATATATTTATAGAATTGCCTAATTTCATTCCTCTAGGGTTTTTGGTCGACAAGAAGTAGGAAAATACTAAAATTGCGTGCAAAAATCGAGGCACCACCTCAGCATCAGGGCATAGTTGGTGCCGCCTCCAGTCTCCTAGCTGGCGCGGATTATGGTCTGTCTCTTTAGTTGTTCGCTAATTTTTCTTGATTTTCACTACAATCCTTTTAGAGTGCAACCGGCGCCACCTCTAGCCTCCTAGCCGGTGCCAGTTTGGTTCTATTCCACTCTGTTTCACTGGTTTTTTGTCACCTCCAAGTGCATGCCAGCAGCATGTGACTAGCGCCGGTTCCCTTATCCTAGCCGGCGTCACCTCTGATCTATTTTGCAAACGTTTTTTTCTTATTTTACCCCTAAAATCTGAAATAATGCACAAAATACCTTTCCAAGGGTAAAATCTCAAATATGAAGGAATACGGCCAGTTATTAAATAAAATGTATCACAAAATTGCCTCAAATAACTAGAAAATATATGACTAATTTAGGCCCTGTCACAATCCCCCATACTTAGCTTTTTGCTTGTCCTTAAGCAAAGTATGAAAGACAAGTAGGAAAACACAAGTTTTCACAAAATCACTAAATCAATTTCAAAATAATATTTCCAATGCTTTCTTTATTCAAGACAACAAAACATATACTACTCTACCTTTCATAACAAATACAAGACTTGTGTAAGTGAATAACTAGTATAACCATCCCAATACTTAACAATATTCTCCAACTATTGGAAAGAATTTAGTTAAAAAAGAATATGCATTCCATAAGCTTACTTTTCATGCACTCTCACCACTAATCCAAGACATATCATGATTCTACTTAGGTCAAGTAGGACTTTTAGGCTTGTAATGTAAGGCTAAAAGGTTTGTAATATAGCTTTCAAATGAATGATATAGGAAAATCAAATAACGAAACGAATGAGAGTTTGCAAGAAAAGGATAAATAAGTTGTACCAAGAAATACCAAACTTTTCTTGCTCTCCTGTCACCAAACCAAATCAAAACCCATAACCTTGTATAGCAATTATAGCATAGTTCATGCAAATCTTACATTCTTTTTTTCTCAATAATTCTTAACTCATCATTCATTTTGCACAAGATCATCAAAAATTTCAGCAATTTTTTTCAGCTCTCTTCCTGTGCTCTTCTTGTCTTTCTTTTTCAATTTTTCTTTTTCGTTTCCTTTCATTCCTAATGTGGCCGGACTTGGGTGTAAAAATCATACAAAAACTAAGCACATTCCAAATCAAGTTTAAATTAAAATGTTCAACCCAAATCACACATATGAGCAAGCGTTCTCATCATTAACCGAGCATAGGATTCAAACAAGTGTCAATCCTCTAGGAACAAGTAGACATTAATCACCTTTCTTTCATTGTTTAACCGACTCGATAAAGTGAAAAAAATAAAATTAAAAATATATATATGTCAAGGATGTAGAATTATGTAACTTAAGCCATTGTTCAGATAAGTATGATCTTAAAGTATCCAACTTTTGTCATAATAAACTATTCTATTGGCATCATGAAGGATTAAAGTAGACTCACTTCTTTCCTAATCCATGAACCCCTATCTTCTAGGTAACTTAGTATCACATACTCTGTCTCAACCAGCTTTACCCAAAAGATGCGTTAAACCCGATCCTTGATTAAATTTCCATACATTGGCAAACTTAAAATATGAAATTAACCAATAAATCCATACTTTGACAGACATCAATTAACCTTTAATTACCAGTTCTTAGCAATTAACCCCTTTCTCAAGCAAGTTAAGAGATAACAGATATGAAATCAATCAAATTGAAACCACCATTAACCCCTTTCCCATGCAAGTTAATCGACATAAACAATCAACCAATTTCGTAATAAGCACAAGTAATTAAATACCAAGGATAACAATCAATTAATCAAAAGATCAAATAACTCTAAATATCATGAATGTCTAAAACAATATCAAATTACAATAAAACAATTAACATATCATTGTCCAAGAAAAAGAAAACAAAGTAAAAGAAAGCACTCATAGACAAGCCTCCTTCTTCTTCCTTTGAAAACCTTCTTGCACAACTCTCCTTGAATTGAAGAATTCCTCCTTTGATTGATTGATTTTTTATGATGATCTGTGAAACCCCAGTCAAAATCAACCTTAGAGTAAGGGGGTTGGGATGCATAGCATATTTATTTGCATGTTTAAATATATTTTTGTATGATTTTATGTGCTTTAGATTTGTGTTTTATAGTCTAGAGAGCTTGATTATGATTATTGAGTGAGAAGGGCAAAATGGTAATTTTTTCTTGAGGTGGAAAAAGGGAGATAGCTTGAGGATTGAATAGGAAAACATTTTTAGGGGGAAAATAAGAATAAGAGTTATTGTGGTTTAGTGGTTGGAGCTTTGGAATTAATTCTTGAGGTCTTGGGTTCAAATTCCATCATAAGAGCTTTAGCTTGGTTAAATTTTATTTTTGCTTGGGAAGTATCATTTTCGGCCTTAGTGGTGTTTTGAGTAGGGTAGAGATGTTGTCCTATAAGAGACATGATAGGAGTCCTCAAATCCTATTCTTTTGCTCTACACAAAATTCCTAAGGGGAATTCATTTCCTCTTGATCCGTAATTTTTTCTATTTCTCAATTCATTACTTTGTTCATTTTGTTCAAGCCAATTTTATTCTAGAAAAAAATTCTAGCTATGTGCGGTGGCTTTGAAGATTCGAAATGTCTTAGTAAAAGACATCATATGGACCGAAATAATGGAAGAGGGGGAAAGATTTCAAGTGAATTAAATTCCTTAGTGAACTTTCTAAAAATTCACTCTAACTAGGTTCATTTCCCTTCATGCTTAGAACTGAAATTTTTCCAGCTTTGTGTGCCTTCAAGGTGACGAAATTCTTAACCATTATTCCCTCCCAAATGCTGCCAGAAAATGGTCCTTTTGATCAACTTGAAATCTGAATTTTCCTGGCCATTTTCGGACTGCACAAATACTGTGCAAAACCAGAAAATTTTCTGGGCAGATTTGCAGCTTTGGAGGTCCGAAACCAAGCTGTTTTCTTCCAGTTTTTGTTCAGAACCTTAGCCATGTTTTTCATCCATGAAGTAGGTTGGAAACCAGCCTTGAAAGCCCCAGAAATTCCCCTTCAAAGCCTCTGCAAATCGCCTGGAAAAGGGCAGCGGAAAACTACCCAGGAAATTCCAGTCTTGCGAAAATGATGTGCAGAATTTTGTCCAGCTTTGTTTCCTAATTCAACCCTAGCCGAAACTCCATCCCTTTTCTGCACAAACCACCCTTAAACCTCCATTAACTGAACTCCATTGTCCTCCCTAAGTTCTACATGAAAATCCAGCCATGGCTGCCAAAAAGATTTCCAAAAAAATTCTGCGATCATGCCTTGATTTGGATACCAAAATTCCAGCCACCATGATTTAACAACTTTCCATAAAATATACCTCAAACAACCAGACCTTTCCTTCACCATTAGACTCCTTAATTTCGGCCACCATTAGCCTCCTTCAACCAGCTTTCATCTAGCCAAAATTCTACACAAGCAGTCGGCCATGGCAGATTTCCAAGAGCTCTTCCATAATCAAAGATATTTTTGAATATTTAGTTTCCAAATTTGCTTCATAAAAATATTCTCCAAGGATTCCAACAACTAGCCTTTCCTTTTCACTTCCAAACCAGAAAAACCATCTACCTAAACCCTACAGAAAATTGACAACCCTAATCCTCATAGAATTTCGGCAGCCTCCATCCAAAAGCTCTCTACTCTCTTCAACCTTCAAGAACACGTAGTACACCAAGAATACCTACTCCTTCCTTTCACCTAATACCTCTCCAAATCACTTCAAACTACCTCTAAGAATTCCAGATTTCATCTATTCATTGCTGTGAGTCCATCCGTACCATTTTTAACATCAAACTCCAAAATCCAACTTGCACTTTTGAATCAAAAACCAGAAATTTTGTGAAGGCTCAAGAACACCTTCAAGGTAAGATTATTCAATCAACTTCATCTTCGCTAATCTTCAATCTCTAATGAATATATATGTGTTTAAGCATGCTAATGAGCCTTCTTCTTCTTCTTCTTCTTCTTCTTCTTCTTCTTCTTCTTCTTCTTCTTCTTCTTCTTCTCTCTCTCTCTCTCTCTCTCTCTCTCTCTCTCTCTCTCTCTCTCTCTCTCTCTCTCTCTCTCTCTCGGCCGAACCACTCACTTACTTGGCCGAATGGTTTCTTCTCCATGGCCATTCTTCCTTCATCTCCTTTGGACAAATTTAAGCATCTAGGGCTTGAGATTCATTCGAAACTACGTCAAGGAATTCATCAATCAAGTAAGCCATTTTAACCCTTCTTTTAAATTCTAGATTCATGTCTCTAGGATGATGTTGATAGAAGATGGATTGAGGATAAGGTTTGAGTATATATTATTGAGGTTGAAGCATGAATGTATGTATGAATATGAAGGAGATGCGATTTATGCATGGATGGATTATCTTGGTTGATTGTACGATGATTTGAGGTTTAATGCATGTCTCCATGTCATAGGTAGTATTTTGTGATGAAGTATGCTAGAGATTATGTCACCTTTGGTGAATAGGATTTATATTCATGTTGGATTGCCGAAGCCATGATCATATTTATACTATTAGGGGTTAGATCATGCATTGATAAATTTAGATCTATGCTTATATGCATGATTTGGATGATTTGATGAATTGAAGGATTGTATATGTCCTTGATTGTGGTTAGCCATAGAAGTATGATTATGATCTAGTTGTCCCTAAGCTAATTTTTACTTCATAAATAAAATATTTCATAATGGGATTTTGCTAGTAATTTCCAAAAAAACGCTAGGAGGAGTAAATTTGGATTATTATATATAATAAGGATATTTTAGTCAAATAAATAATAGCTGTTGCTAGAAAAATAAAATATATAGATATTATATATAAAGTGATAATATCAAATAAAGCCTTTTATGGAAATAATCATAATTAGTAAAATATTTATTACTAAAAATTTAATTATTATCTTTTAATCAAAACCCATTAAAATTTTATTTAATATCTTTCAAGCAAGACTCATTAAATTTATTTTCAACTAATTTTAGTTATCAATTATTTTCTAACAACTAAATTATTAATAAATCGTTATTTTACCTAATTCCACCTAGGACTCTTCATCAAATAAACTCTAAATCTTTCTTAGCAAGATTTAAACCTTCAACTTATTAGTACGTATTTCGCAAAACATTAATTATTTTAAATATCAAATTAGGCTTAGTTTATAAACCTATTTATTTATTGTTTGGCCTTAAAACTTGGGACACTAGGATTATGGTAGTAGTAAGTTGAGTTGTTTTAAAATTGAGAAAGTGGATTCTGGCTTGAGTTTGATTGTGGTTTGTATTAGCCCATGCGGGGTTAGGTCAGCTATTGGAGACCTTTGTTGTGAGCAAGGATCAGGTAAGCTCCTGCATAAAACCTGTTTGATGAAAAATGATTTTTTTTTATGGCAAGCCAAATGTAGAGTGCATGGTCACTCATTTCTGTAAAGGCAATTGAGGATTATTTCCATTCTCATTTCAGACAAATAAATTATTTGTAAATCAAGGGGCGGTTTTACTCAAAACCTAAAATTCTTTCTAAAACCCCAAACTTTGGAAAACCTTAATTACCGTTTTCAAGTGGAACTATGTTTTGTTCATTTTTCCCAAGTGGGATACGTTACGTTGAGTACTCAATAAGGGTAGGCTAGTAGTACTACTTTTGAAGAGCAAGAGTGAGTCTTCTGACAGGAGGCCACTTCCAGAAGATAAGCTCAACTTAGAGAAACGTCAGTACTACTTAGTCATGCCGGTCCGAGCTAGCAGTGTTCTTTTCAGTCAAGTGATTGTGTTTTGCCAAAATGGACACCCGGTTGTTGTTTGGGTATAGAGAAGGAGGAGTATCTTGCCCGGTAGGCCGATCACTTACCTTTTGTCAGTCTGCACAAAGTGTCGGCATTCTGACCAGCAGTATGCACAAAGTGTGGCATACTGACCACGTGGACATGGGGCCCAACGTGTGGTACATGACCACCCTTTTTGAGTGGTTGATTTTATTGAGCACTTTTGATTATGTATGCTTGGAAAAGCCAAAACACCACTCTTGCTTTTGACTAATGTTTATTGCTTGCCAATATTCCTCTTATAAATATTTCACACTTTGCATCCACGAACTATTCTCACTGAACACCCAAAGCACACACGGACTTACTGAGATTTCTGTCTCATCACCTTTTTACCATGATTTTAGGTCGATCCTGCTGTGGGGATGAGTAGCTAGTGTTATCTGCCTTGGAAGAGAATGTTGTCCTTTATTTTTATGTATTACTTTGGGGAGTTGAGAGTGGATGATTTTTATTTATGGATTTGTTTTTCTTTTGGGAATCTTGGATTCATTCTCGGTTTTAATAAATTTTAAGTTAAAGTATTATTTTTATTCTGCTATTTTATTTGTGTGACCTAGTTATAAAGACCCCTTGTCCTTTGGATGGGGCGACATCCTCGGCCTTGGCGGGCCTAGATAGCGGGGTGTTACATGATCAATCAATTCTCCCCCCTTTCCCTTATGTTTTTCATCTATTTATAGGCTTAGGAAGTGCCTAAACTCGTAGGTACAAAGTTCTTGGCGAGTAGAAGTTGGAAGATACTAAAACTCCACAGATTACCAAAAACCACGTCGAAAAAATCAAGCACCGCCTTATCTTCAAGGCATAGCCGGCGCCGATTGTATTCTGCTTCTCTACTTGTTCATCAATTTTTCTCCGAATTTTTCACAATGAAGACCAGAATGCAGCCGGTGCTGCCTTGACTTTTGGAGCCAGCGCCGATTCCCCTCTATTCCTCTCTGTTTTGACAATTTTTTATCGCTTTGAAGTTCATGTAATCTAGTGCATGGTCGGCGCCGATTCTAGAGCCCTAGCTGGCGCCGCCTCTCCTCTATTTTGCAACATTTTTATTTCTCTTTATCCTAAAAATCTGAAATAATGAACAAAACTCCTTTCTAAGGGTAAAATCTCAAATATGAAGGAATATAACTAGTTATTGAACAAAATATATTACAAAAGAACCTCAAATAACTTGGAAAAACATGACTAATTTAGCTCCTATCATATTCCCCCACACTTAGCTCTTTGCTTGTGCTCAAGCAAAGTATCAAGAACAAGTAGGAAAACACAAGGTTAAATCAATCACTCAATCAATTTCCAAACCATATCTTCAATGCTTTTTTCATTCAAGAACATATAACACATGATACTACATCTTTCACAACCAAAACAAGACTTGTGTTAGTGATAAATGACTCAGTAGAACCATCACAATACTTAACAATATTCTCAAACCATTGTAAGGAATTTTGTTTAACGAGAATATGCATTCCATAGGCTTACTCTTCATACACTCTCTCCACTAATCCGAGACATATCATGATTCTACTTAGATCGAGTAAGACTTTTAAGCTTGTAATGTAAGGCTAAAGGCTTGTAATGTAGTCTATCAAATGGAGGATATAGGAGAATAAAAAATCAAAGAAACTGAGAGTTCGCAAGAAATAGATAAACAAAATGAATCAATAATTTCGAACTCTTCTTGCTCTCCTATTCCAAGAATTAATCAAACTATAACCTTGTTCAACAATTACAACTCCACTTAAGCAAATCCTGCATTTCTCTCTTTTTTTTCTTTCTCAACTCTTCTTTATTCCTTTCACAAGATCACTCAAATTTCCAGCAATAGTGTCAAAGATTTAATATGAACTTAACTTCTGACAGCTCAATCACCATCCCTTTTGTGATCTTTCTTTTCTTCTTTTCTTTTCAATTGTCTTTTCTTTCACTGCTGCTGCTTTCGTTTTTTCTCACTTGTTTTTAATCTCTCTTTTCTTTTTCTTCTCGTTCTTCCTTCTCTTTCCTCTTTCCAGCTCAACTCATTATTGATCCATGACTGAAAGTAACAAGTCATTATCTTATCCCAACATTATTCCTCAACATTTTCTTACATATACTTTCATCAATCAAGAGCATAAAGATTTGGAAAATCATTCAAACTCTCATAAACAAGCAATGGACAAAAATATTATGACGGGTTTTAATGAAATAAATCAACCATTTAGGCTCAAAATAGGCACTAGGGATAATATGACAATAGGTAGGCTTGAAAAGCTGAAAGTATCCAAAGAAGGCCTATTACCATCATTCCTAAGTTAAACCATGATTGTCTTTCTTATTTTACCTCGAGAGGTATTCAAGTAAGTTCTAGAATACTCCATGAATTTTACTAGAAAAACAGGTTTAAGAATAATGCAAAGCATTAGATCAAGAACTATTTTGTCCAAGTGAGTGTAAAAAGTCATTCATAAGTAATAAATGATATAGAACATATGCTCTATAATCCATTATAAAGACATGCACTAAAAATATAGCTTGAAATCTCTAGAAAATCAGAAAAATCAATGATATAAAAAAATTTTGCTCAAAATTTACTCCCAAGAAGGCTAAAGAATATGTATAGAAGACTTGTCAATCAAATCACTTCCCCACACTTAAACTGGACATTGTCCTCAATGGCCAAATAAATATAACAAGAACAAATAATACCATGGGACCAAAAAAATATAAAGGAAAAGAGATAAGAAAAACAAGCGTCCATTCGTTTGGCAATGTGTCGTACAAAATCTGAATGCTTGAAGAATGAGGCATTGACAAAGTATCTAAAAAGAAAAATACAAAAGAGCACACCAAAGCATAAAAACTAGAAAAGAAAATAAAGCAAAAACAAAAGAAAGAATATAGTACATAGGAAAACCACCTAACTAAAAAAAAAACATTAAAAGAGAAAGGAAAAATAAGCGTTATCGAGAGAATATAGACAAGCATCATCAGTCCTTCGTATCATCATCATCCTCATCATCATCAGCTAGTGCAGAGGTGCCCGTACCAGCATGTGGCCGAAAAAAATGCTGCCTCAACTCGGCCAACTGCTTCTCCATAGTAGCTTACCGTCTTGTCATGTCATCCATCATACTCTACAAGTGTAGGACCACCGCCATTTGCTAATCGAGTCGTCCCAGCACGGTAGTGTCAAAGTCCGTCCGGGAGTGGGACTGAGAACTGCTAGCTCTAGCACGTGCCAGTGGTGGTGGGTGCTCTTCCTCCACTGTGGGTGGCCTAATCTGCTCAGGATGTCTGACCTCGAAGGGAGTTTGCCACTTCTTCAACTCCTGGCTATACTTGTACCCACAACTCATAAGAGTTTGCTCAGTGACCATATCATACTCAGTGGTAGCCTCCATAAGTTCTCCCTCAAGACTCACCCCAAAGTCTTTCAGAATTTTCATTATAACCAAGGGAAAAATGAAGGCTTTTGTAGAGAGCCGGTGATGAACAACCTTCCTAATAGATTGGATGATCAAGGGTGCAAGAGGGATAGGTAATGTGTTCATCATTCGATGCAAAATATAAGTGTCAATAAGTCTAGTCTCATTGAAACCACTAGCACGGGGTATAATATTGAACCCAAACATGTAGACTAGAGCTTTAAAGTTGGCTGCCAGATCATTGTTGGAATAGAAACTATTAACTTGGAATGCATTATGCTTATATAATCCTAAGGTGGCTCTAGTCCCGCTAGCATCCTAATTCGGATCAGACAGAATCTTTTGATTATTCACATCAATCTCTTGCCAAGTATCATCGTAAAAAACCTAGAGGAGATTAGCTAATTGGTTTTGAGTGATGACAATGGGAACTCCTTTCATTCTTGATTCAATATGTGGAAGATGTTTATTGCCCTTATCCGTTATATTAGAATAGAATTCATTAATAAGCACGAGACAATACTCCTCTTTCAATTGTACTATTGGCCCCCCATCCTAGCCTTCTAAACATCATGCCCAATATGAGTGCACGGTCTAGGGTGGGTGAGAAAATACGCTCGACAATAATCTTCTTAAATGCTCTCCTACTGTACCATTCCTCACAAAAATGCGTCAATAAATGCAGTAGATCTAAGGGACAAAGGATCAACCAATGACGGGGCTGAGGAAGAGAAAGTTCTCGTCCTTTTAGAAGACTGACCCCTTACTCTAGACATGGTCAAGTAAGGAATGGGGGAAATAGGAAGAGAAAACAATTGAGCTCCAAGACCTTAAAATAGGGCCACTACCCTTTCAAAGATATTCCTTAAATCTCAGGCAACCGTCAACCAGTCTTACAATCCACAACACCCAAACTTCTTCAAGGTATCAACTTCAACAACCAATTTAATCAATCACCTCCAATCAATTCAACACACCTTGCACAAATACATGTAAAGTTCACTTTAAAGCATAAACGTGTTGACTGTCCTCAAGTATCACAAATAGCCACAATTCTAGCCTTAGCTATATGAAGTCTCTAATGATCATAAGTATGAATCAAGTAGTGAAGGATCAATAACTCCTAATTTAGTCCAATTCATGAAGCTCAAGGAGTAATGCATAAATCAAGAAGGCATGCACAATCCTATGTTTCGGCCAAAATTGTTCCCGAAATTAGGAAAAAAAAATCATCTACACCGTTTTAACCTTAGGAATTGAATAAAAAACATACATTTGTGCTTTTGTATGCATGGGCAAGCAAAAGATACAATCTTTTTGTAGAAAACTAAGCTCCTTGCTCGTGGATTGAATGTGATGTTGTTATGAAAAATTGAAGAGTTTGAGGATTTTGATCTATAGGATTAACAAAAGAGAAGTTAATAGATGTTATAGAAGTGTTTAAGAGTTCAAAAATCAAATTTTGGGAAATAGGGGATGTGAAGCCGGCACGGGCTTTAGAGAATTTGAGAGGGAGATTGGAGAATTTGAAGAAAAAGTGGCCAAAATGGCCCTTAAATTGTGCTTCACCCAACGAGAACCGGAACCGGTCCAGGCTTTTAGAGCCAGCACCGGCTTGGTTCTGTCCAAGGTTTCTCTATTTTTTTTTAAATAAAAAAAGCGAAACATACAATAATACTGAATAATGCACTCTAATTAATCAATCAAAACGACAGAAATCAAAATTTTCTCAATCACAAAAGCTGAAAGTAAAGAAAAGTAAAACTGCTTCAATGTTTCCCACGGTTGTGATCCCGTGGATTTTCCTAAATATTCCCTGGTAATGTCCCCGCTTAACGATTGATAGGGGCTAAGTTGGTTATATTTTGCGTAGTTATTTGTGGCTCTTTTGTAATACATTTTGTGCAATAACTAGTCATATTCTTTCATATTTGAGATTTTACCATTGGAAAGGTATTTTGGTCATTATTTCAGGTTTTTGGGTAAAATGAAGCAAAACCGTCGCGAAACAGAGCACAAGCAGCGCCAGTTGGAAGCCTGGAACTGGCTCCAGCTGTGCACTGGATGAACGAAGTTCAAAGCAATGGAAAAATTGGAGAACCAGAGTAGAACAGAGCCTAACCGGCGCCGGCTGTAGTCTGTAATGTATGCGCAAAATTCAGAGAAAATCGATAAACGAGTAGAGAAACAGAACACAGGCGGCGCCGGCTCCAAAGGACCAAGGCAGCGCCGGCTGTGGTCTGTTCCTGAGGTGGTGCTGTGATCTTTTGACGCGTTTTTGGAAATCTGGGGAGTTTTAGCATCTTCCAACTTGTACTCAGCCAAGAACTTTGTACCTACGAGTTTAGGCACTTCTTAAGCCTATAAATAGATGAAAAACGCAAGGAAAAATAAGAGAATTCATTGATCATCATAGAAAATCACTCAGTCTAAGGTGGAATTCTTCAAGTTCAAGGAGGGTTGTATAAGAAGGTTTTCAAAGGAAGAAGAAGGAGGCTTGTCTATGAGTTCTTTCTTTTACTTTGTTTTCTTTTTCTTGACAATGATGTTTTAATTGTTCTATTGTAATTTGACATTGTTTTAGATAATCATGATGCTTGGAGTTATTTGATCTTTTGATTAATTGATTGTTCTTCTTGGTATTTAATTACTTGGGCATATTCCGAGATTAATTTGTTGTTTCTATTGTTAACTTGCTAGACCAAAGAGGTTGATGATAGATGCAATTGATTAATTCTCGCTTTCATTGGCTATTAACTTGCTAGACCAAAGAGGTTAATTGCTGAGGAATGAATAATTAAAGGTTAATTGATGTTTGCCAGACTAATGATTGATTGATTAATTTCATGTTTTAAAATTGCCAACCACGGAAATTTAATTAAGAATTGTGTTTAATGCATCTTTTGGATGAATTAGTTGAGACAAACCAAGTGATGCTAATTTATCTAGAAGGTAGTAATTAGTTGAGACAGACCAAGTGATGCTAATTTACCTTAATCCTTCATGGTGTCGAGCGAACGATTGATTATGATAATAGTTAAGTTCTTGAAGATCATGGTTGTCTAATCAATGGTTTGAGTTGCATACTTCTCCATCCTTGACATGTACATATTTGTATTTTCTTTTCTTTTTAATTTTCCTTTTTATTTGATTTTCACTCTGTTGAATCGGTTAAATAATGAAAGAGGGGTAATTAATGTTTACTTGTTCCTTGAGGATCGCCACTCGTTTGAACCCTATGCTCAGTAATGATGAGTACGCTTGCTCATATGTGTGATTTGGGTCCAACGTTTTAATTTAAACTTGATTGGGAATTTGCTTAGTTTTTGTATGATTTTTACGCCTAAATCTAAACGCATCAAGTTTTTGGCGCAGTTGCCGGGGAACAATAGCATGAAAACCTGGACTTTATTGATTTAACCATATAAATATGTAAATATGTATGTTTGTTCCTGCTGCAAAATGGTGCTATCTCTTGTATTTCGTGTATTCTTGTATAACCTTATAATCTAACTAATCTAACGAACTTGAACTACGTCTTTTAAACTAACTGCGTATTTTTGTAATTTTCCTATCTAACTCGTCTCCTTATTTAGGAGACATGGCGAATTGGGATCTAAGGAGGTCCAACAGGGAGCAGTACTCCCATTATGCCTCGGAAGGAACACTCACAGCGCCAGAATCAATAGAGCTTGAAACCTTAGTTGGTAAATTCATAGGGTATGTCACGAGGCGTTTCCAAGAAGTCAATTCCACCTTCAAATAATTCGTAGCAATGATCTGCAACATGGAACAACAAATCTGGTTTTTTACGGATATGGTAATAAAATCTCATGAGTTCACACCATTAGCCAGTATGGAAATAGCTGCTATCACATTGCGAAGTGGAAAAGAATTGCCAGATAGTACAATAGATGAGGGCCAGCGCCGGCTGGAAGAAGAGAACCGGCGCCGGATGTCCATTAACACTGAAACCTTGCAACACAGAATGGAACCGGCGCCGGCTATCCCTTGTTCACCTCACGAAAAATCCACTTTTCAGCCTAACATACCATACCCTACTCGTCTACACAAGGCCCGAAAAGACGCCCAGTTCAACAAATTCCTAGAGGTATTTAAACAACTGCACATAAACATCCCTCTCAGTGAAGCTTTAATCCACATGCCCAAATATACCAAGTTCCTCAAAAGTATGCTTGTCAACAAAAAGTAACTAGAAGAATTGTCTACAGTAGTCCTCAACGAAGAATGCTCAGCCATCTTGTAGGTCAACTCAAGTTTGCCCCCACAAAGCAAAAAATCCAAGGAGTTTTTCTATCCCATATCTAATTGGCACTCTACATGTCTGTAATGCACAGCTGACCTAGGTGCTAGCATTAATTTACTACCATATAAAACATTTAAAAGGCTAGGCCTAGGAGAACCACAGCCCACTAGGATGAGTATTCAACTTGTGGATCACTCTATCAAATACCCTAGGGGCATCATTGAAGATGTGTCGGTAAAAGTTGAAATCTCGGTGGTTGGGACCATTCACGGTAAGTAAGATCGGCCCTTTTGGCACCCTAGACCTTACTTACCCTACTTGGGGAACTTTCAAAGTTAATAGCCATCGGGTGAAACATTATGCTGGTGGCAGTCTTCCACATCCCGAACAGGTGGACATGCTCTTTGATGACTCCGCATAGGTACTTTGATGATGCCTCCCTCTTTAAACATTCACCTCTTGTACAACACGATTAATGAAAGTTTGTTTTTCTTATCTCTTCTCCTTTATCTTTTTGGTCCCTTGGTATTGATTGTTTTGGTTCTATTTTTTTGGCCATTAAGGACAATGTCCAGTTTAAGTGTGGGGGAGTGGATTGATTGACAAGTCTTCTACATACTCTTTAGCTTTCTTGGGAACAAAATTTTTCAAATTTTTTTGAGAAATTTTCTGATTTTCTGGAGATTTCAAGCCATATTTTTAGTGCATGTCTTTATGATGAATTATAGAGCATGTGTTCTAGATCATTTATGGCTTATGCATGACTTTTTGCACTCACTTGGACAAAGTAGTTCTTAATCAAATACTTTGCATTATTCTTAAACCTGTTTTTTTTTTTCTCTAAAATGTGTGGAGTATTCTAGAACTTACTTGAATACCTCTTGAGGCGAAATGAAAAAGACATTCATGATTTAACTTAGGGATGATGGTAATAGGCCTTCTTTGGATAGTTTGAGCTTTTCAAGCCTACCTAGTGCTATATTATCGCTAGTACCTATTTTGAGCTTAAATTGGTGATTTCTTTCTTTACAACCCGTCACGATAATTTGCCCATTACTTGTGCTAAGAGTTTGTATAATTTCCAAATCTTTATGCTCTTCAAGGATGAAAGTTTATGTATATTGAGAACAATGCAGGGAGAGAGATCATGACTTGTTACTTTTAGTCAAGGATCAATTACAATTGGAGCTGGAAAAAGAGAGGAAGTGGAATGAAAGGAAGAAGTTGAAAGATTGAGAAAGAAAAGAATGCGAGCTAAAAAATAGATGAGAAAGAAGAAAAGAAACAAGTGAAGAGAGAAAACAACAAGCTGCTAGAAAGAAAACTAAATAAAAAAGAAAAGAACAGCAGCAAAAAAAGAAAAAGAGGAGTAAAAGAAGAAAGAAGTGAAAGAGAATTGAAGACAAAAAGAGGGAAAAATCACAAACGGGATGGTGAGTGAACTGTAAAAGTAAATTCATATAAGATATTTGCTACCATTGTTGGAAAAGTAATTGATCTTGTGAGGAAAAGAATTGATGAAAAGAAAGAGTAATGCATGATTTGCTTGAAATGCGTAAGGGTTGTTATATAAGGTTATGGTTTGATTGGTTCTTGGAATAAGAGAGCAAGAAGAGTTGGGAATTATAGGTTTATTTTGGTTACCCTTTTCTTGCTTACTCTCAGTTTTTCTTTGACTATTGATGTTCCTATATCCTTTGTTTGCTAAGCCGCATTACAAACCTTTAGCCTTACATTACAAGCTTAAATGTCCTACTTGATCTAAGTAGAATCATGATATGTCTCGGATTAGTGGAGAGAGAGTACGAAAAGTAAGCATATGGAATGCATATTCTTTTTGAACTAACTTCTTTCTAATGGTTTGAGGATATTGTGAAGTATTGTGATGGTTCTACTAAGTCATTTATCACTACACAAGTCTTGCATTGGCTGTGAAAGATTTAGTGTCTATGTTTTATGTTCATAAGTAAAGAAAGCATTGAAGATATGTTTTGGGAATTGATTGAGTGATGTGAGTAAAACCTTGTGTTTTTTCTACCTGTTCTTGATGCTTTGCTTGAGGACAAGCATAGAGCTAAGTGTGGGGGAATATGATAGGGGATAATTTGGTTATATTTTGCGTAGTTATTTGAGGCTCTTTTGTAATATATTTTGTGCAATAACTAGTCATATTCTTTCATATTTGAGATTTTACCCTTCGAAAGGTATTTTGGTCATTATTTCAAGTTTTTGGGTAAAACGAAGCAAAACCGTCGTGAAACAGAGTAGAAACAGCGCCGGCTAGAAGCCTGGAACTGGTGTCGGCTGTACACTGGATGCACAGACTTCAAAGCGATGGAAAAATTGGAGAAGCAGAGTAGAACAGAGCATAACCGGCACCGACTGTAAAGCTGGAGGCGGCGCCGGTTGCATTCTGGAACGTATGCGCAAAATTCGAAGAAAAATCAGCAAACGAGTGGAGAAACAGAACACAGGTAGCGCCAGTTCCGAAGGACCAAGGCAGCGCCGGCTGTGGTCTGTTCCTGAGACGGTGCTGTGATCTTTTGACGCGTTTTTGGAAATCTGGAGAGTTTAACATCTTCCAACTTCTACTCGGCCAAAAACTTTATACCTATGAGTTTAGGCAATTCTTAAGCCTATAAATAGATGAAAAACATAAGGAAAAATAGGAGAATTCATTGATCATCATAGAAAATCACTCAAGTCTAAGAATGAATTGTTCAAGTTCAAGGAGGGTTGTACAAGAAGGTTTTCAAAGGAAGAAGAAAGAGGCTTGTCCCAAGTGTTTGGCTAGTTGACCAATTTGGTTCTCCAAATTGCTCATGGAAGCCTCTAAGTTCCTTGTTGTTACATCGACTCCTTGGAACTTAGTCTCTGTGGTACTTACCAATTGGCTAATCAACTCTTCCAATGGTGGCTTTGAAGATGCTGCATTATTGTTCATGGGGTTTTAGTTCCTTTGATTACTTCCAAAATTGAAATACACTTGCCTAGGTTGATTCCTATTACTCCAAGAGAAACTAAGGTGATTTCACCAACCAGGATTATAGGTAGAGCTATAAGGGTTGTTACCTGGGCGGACAATACCTGCGAAGGCCGCTTGTTTTGACGTTTCTTGGAGTGACCCCATATTTTGGCATTCATGATTAGGGTGTCCTTCTCCACATAAATCGTAATTAACGTTTAAAACCTGGCTTTGGGGCATCACCATCTGTTCCATCTTTTGAGTTAAGGCGTCTACCTTAACCTCTAATGCTGCCACAGCATCCACTTTATGCACTCCTTGCACACGAGCTCTTGACCTTGCACTCCCCCAAGAATAGTTGTTAGAAGTCAAATTTTCAATAAGCTCAAATACCTGTTCTGAGGTCTTATGATTGATGGAACCCCCTGCAGACGAGTCCACCACTTGCCGTGTTGCAAACATGAGGCCATTCAAAAATATCAGCATTTGCTTTCCTAGCTCAAATCCGTGGTGTGGGCATTTTCTTAGCATCTCCTTAAATCTCTCCTAAATTTTATGTAAAGGCTCAAAATCTAATTGTTGGAAGGCAAATATCTCATTCCTAAGTTTGGCTATCCTAGTTAGAGGGAAATATTTAGCCAGAAATTTTTCAGCTAGGGCATTCCAAGTAGTGATAGAACCAGTCAGTAAAGACTTCAACCAAAATTTGGCTCTATCTCTCAAAGAAAATGGAAAAAGTCTTAACTTTATGGCATCCTCAAAAACACCATTCATCTTAAAAGTATCGCAAATCTCATGGAAACTAGCTAAATGAGCATTGGGATCCTCTTCAGGTAACCCGTCAAATTGAACCATGTTTTGAACCATTTGGATAATGTTGGGCTTTATTTCAAAATTGTTAGCATCGACCCTAGACCTAGCAATACAGTCTCGAGTATTGCGGGTTTCACAAAGTCATCCATAACCCTCCTATCATTCCTAGCATTGTTCTGTTGAGCACCATCCATCTCGACGATTAAGTTCCTTTGAATTGTCTGGCGAATTTTTGATAATGTCCTTTCGATTTCAGTGTCCAAATCGACTATCTCGCCTTTGGATTTTCGGGTCATGTACCAAAGATAACACCTAAGCAAACGAGAAGCAAGTTAGATAACATAATTAATTATTAAAATAAAATTAAAAGGTTACAAAGTTAGTTAAAAGAGCATAGTCAAAGTTAGTAAGTAAGGTTACAAGATTGTGCAAGAATACATGAAATACAAAAGATAGGATAGCACCTTTTTGTGGAAAGAACAATTATACATATTTTACATATTTACACATTTACATCGTTAAATCAACAAAATCCGAGCTTTCATGCTATTGTTCCTCGACAACGACGCCAAAAACATGATGTGTCCGGACTTGGGTGTAAAAATCATACAAAAACTAAGCATATTCACAATCAAGTTTAAATTAAAATGTTCAACCCAAATCACACATATGAGCAAGCGTACTCATCATTAACTGAGCATAGGGTTCAAACGAGTGTCGATCCTCCAGGAACAAGTAGACATTAATCACATTTCTTTTATTGTTTAACAGACTCAATAAAGTGAAAACTAAATAAAAATAAAAATAAAAATAAAAATATATATATGTCAAGGATGTAGAATTATGTAACTTAAGCCATTATTCAGACAAGCATGATCTTAAAGTATTCACCCTTTATCATAATCAACTATTCTCTTGGTATCATGAAGGATTAAAGTAGACTTACTTCTTTCCCAATCCATGAACCCCTATCTTCTAGGTAACTTAGTATCGCATACTCTGTCTCAACCAGTCTTACCCAAAAGATGCATTAAACCCTATCCTTGATTAAATTTCCAAACTCTGGAAAACTTAAAATATGAAATTAACCAATGAATCCATACTCTGGCAGACATCAATTAACCTTTAATTACCAGTTCTTAGCAATTAACCCCTTTCTCAAGCAAGTTAAGAGACAACAGATATGAAATCATTCAACTTGAAACCATCATCAAAGCACAAGTAAATAAATACCAAGGATAACAATCAATTAATCAAAAAATCAAATAACTCCAAATATCATGAATATCTAAAACAATGTCAAATTACAATAAAAAAATTAACATATCATTGTCCAAGAAAATGAAAATAAAGTAAAAGAAAGCACTGATAGACAAGCCTCATTCTTCTTCCTTTGAAAACCTTCTTGCACAACCCTCCTTGAATTGAAGAATTCCTCCTTTGATTGAGTGATTTTCTATGATGATCAATGAATTCTCCCTATTTTTCCTTGTGCTTTTCATCTATTTATAGGCTTAGGAAGTGCCTAAACTCATAGGTACAAAGTTCTTAGCCGAGTAGAAGTTGGAAGATACTAAAACTCCACAGATTACCAAAAATCACGTAGAAAAAATCAAGCACTGCCTTATATTCAAGGCACAGCCGGCGCCACCTTGGTTCTCGGAGCAAGCGCCAGTTGTATTTTGGTTCTCTACTTGTTCGGCTATTTTTCTCCAAATTTCGTACAATGAAGACCAGAATGCAGCCAGCACCACCTTGACTCTTGAAGTCAGTACCGGCTCCCCTCTCTCCGCTTTTTTTGACAATTTTTTGTTGCTTCGAAGTTTGTGAAATCCAGTGCATGGCCAGCGCCGGTTCTAGAGCCCTAGCCGGCGCTACCTCTCCTCTGTTCTGCGATCTTTTTGTTTCGTTTACCCTAAAAATCTAAAATAATGAACAAAACACCTTTCCAAGGGTAAAATCTCAAATATAAAGGAATATGACTAGTTATTGAACAAAATATATCAGAAAAGAACCTCAAATAACTAGAAAAAACATGACTAATTTAGCCCCTATCGCTTCCAAAAGCTGCTTTTGTTTGTTTTTCAGTTTTTTCTTCTTTCAACACTTTCTAGCAGCTTTTTGTTTTTCTCAATCTTTCTTTTTCTTTTTCTTTTCTCATTTCATCCTCCTACTCAACACATGACGCATGACTGAAGGTAACAAGTCATGACATTTACACATGCATTTTCATTCACAATTCTTCTTCTTGTACTTTTATTTGTCAAGAACAATCAAAGATTTGGAAGATAAATCAAACTCTCAAAAAGAAGTAATGGACAAAGTATGATAACGGGTTTAAGAAAGAAATTAACAATTTAGGCTCAAAATAGGCACTAGGGATAATATTAAATAGGTAGGCTTGAAAAGCTCAAACTATCCAAAGAATGCCTATTACCATCTTCCCTAAGTTTAAATCATGATTGCCTTTTTTGTTTCACCTCGAGAGGTATTCAAGTAAGTTCTAGAATGCTCAATGAAGTTTAGTGGAAAAATTGCTTTAAGAACAATGTAAAGCATTTGATCAAGAACTACTTAGTCCAAGTGCGTGCAAAAAGTCATGCATAAGTCGTAAATGATATAGAACGTATGCT
The DNA here is from genome assembly GCA_026120185.1 of Voacanga thouarsii. NCBI lineage: Eukaryota > Viridiplantae > Streptophyta > Magnoliopsida > Gentianales > Apocynaceae > Voacanga > Voacanga thouarsii. The sequence continues at coordinate 1,208,466 of JANUWF010001675.1, read as the reverse complement.
CTATGATCAAGCACAAATACATGCATTAAAAATCCATCATGAAAACTCAAAAATATCAGAAAATTTTTTTGAAAAATCTGCTCAAAAAAATCAAAGAAGAATGTCAAGATAAATAAAGCATCGAAGAATTCCTATTCTAACCACTCCCCCACACTTAAACTGAGCATTATCCTCAATGGCCAAACAAAAAGAGAAAGAAAATACTGCTACGAGACTAAAAATAAAGGGGAAAAGAGAAGAAAGAAAATACTTCCAGTACAGTGGGCATTCTCTTACACAAGAGTTGAATTCCAGCAGAAAAGAGCATTGTCGAAGTACCTCAAAAGAAAAATACAAAAGAAACACACCAAAGCATAAACACTAGAAAAGAAAAAAAAATAAACAAAAAGTAAAGAAAATAGTACCCAAAAAAAAAAGTACAGGAAAAATAATAACAAAATAAAGACACACAAAAATAAAAGAAAACAAACTAAAAAACCTAAAAAAGAAAATAGAGAAAAATAGTTTCCCCCACACTTAAGATGGAAAATATTTTCCTTATTTGAGAAAAGAAAAAAGAAAACTTACCAAAACAAAAGAAAGATACAAACTTTTTCCACTCATCATGCTTCCTCATCAAACCTTTAGAAAATAGATTAAAGCTCCAAGTAGAAGATAGACATAATGAATGTAGAAAGAATAGAGGATTTTAAAAATTGGAGGGTTCATGAAAATGATTTGTCTCAGCAAAGCAAAACATATAAACCTCATTCTCTAACATTCCTTTAGACACATAAATAGCTTTTTCAACATATGAGTGCACATGATATCTAACGGATGCATCAACTTTGAAATCACCAATTAACCCTTCAAAAGAATTTTTACAATTAAAATTTCCTTTTTAACTTAGTGTTTGAGTTCTTAAAGTTGGGATTGGGAAATCCTTACTTTTCAATGCTTCTACAAATACTAAGTTACCTCTCTAAAATTGGGGTGAAGGGTAGAATTCGTCAACATTCTCAAAGGGTTTCTTAGAATGAATGATAAATACAACTTCTTGAAGTATGTTAAACTCCATATAGCGTCATTGGGACCATTGTTCTCCAAGAAGTGAGAGGAACCTAAGAAATCGTGTGACAAAGAAATATTAGAATTATGAGCGCATAGAGTAGAATCAAATACCTCTCTTGCCACATCATGCAATTGTCCCTCAAAACCTCTCTCTCTCTCTTTTTTTATTTGTCCATGGTCAATTGTACAAGCTAGCCTGAACTCATGAGTCTCCTCAACAATCTTAACTAATTGTTTCATTTGATCGCACAATTGTGGGAAGCTTCTTCATGCCCCTAAACCAATGAATTTGCATTGGCAACAAAAGAGTTTACTAATACTTCTAATGGCATCTCACTAAAAACATCACTGTGAGCTTGTAATTTTACCAATCTATCATCAATACACTAATGCTTTTTTTTTTAACTCTAAAAATCCTAATTGAATGCATGACCACGAATTCATAAATTAAATGTTAAACTAAGATTAAAAATTGTAAATAAAGAAACAAATAACAAAAAAAGAAAACTTCAGTCCATCGAAAATATCGTGTTAGCAAAAGTCTACACTTGAAAATAAAAAGAGTTAGTATTGACTCCAAATTATAGATGTAAAAATCAACAAATTAAAATACCAAGATTACACATATTCCACATTAACATTAGGTTAGTAAAATTAAATAACTAAATCTATAAGAAATACAAATATACAAAGATAAGTGAGTTATTATGAACATGTATATACCTATTTACATATTTACAACATATAGCGAAATTAAAATACAATTATATAAACAACAAAATAGGGCACTTACTCATACAAGGAACATATATACATATTTACATATAGACATATGAACATATAAACAAGGTTAAATCAATGAAAACTAAACTTTCATGATATTGTTTCCCGGCAACAGCGCCAAAAACTTAATGTGTTTAGATTTCGGTATAAAAATTATACAAAAATAAGCACATTCCTAATCAAGTTTAAATTAAATGTTAACCCTAAATTACACATATGAGCAAGTGTACTCATCATTAAGTATAGCATAGGGTTCAAATGAGTGTCGATCCTCCAAGAACAAGTATGCATTAATCACTTTTCTTTCATTGTTTAATCGACTTAATAAAGTGAAAAAGAAATAAAAAGGAAAATAAAATAAAAGAATATATACATGTCAAGGTTGAAGAATTATGTAATTCAAACTATTATTTTGACAAACATGATCTTAAAGTACCCAATCATCATCATAACTAATTACTCTCTTGGCATTATGAATGATTAAGATAGATTCACTTCTTTTTTTTCAATCCATGAAATCACTATCTTCTAGATAAATTAGCATCACTTGGTCTATCTCAACTAATTCACCCAAAAGGCGCAGTAAACACAATCCTTGATTAAATTTCCGTGGTCTTAGCAAACTTAAAACATGAAATTAACCATTGAATCCCTGGTCTGGCAGACATCAATTAACCTTTAATTACCTAATTCTCAACAATTAACCCCTATGGTCAAGCAAGTTAATAGACAACAAATACAAAATCAATCAATTGAAACCACCATCAACCCCTTTGGTCTACTAAGTTAATGGAAAGAAATAACTAATTAATCTCGTAATTAGTACAAGTAATTAAATACCAAGAAGAACAATCAATTAATCAAAAGATCAAAGTAACTCTAAAAATCATGAATACCTAAAATAATCCCAAATTATAATAAAATAATTAACATATCAGTGTTCAAGAAAAAGAGAACAAAAGTAAAAGAATACACTCATAGACAAACCTCTTTCTTCTTCTTTTATAGACCCTCTTGTACAATCCTCCTTGAATTGATGATTTCCTCTTTAATTTGAGTAATTTTCTATTCTGATCTTCGAATCCTCCCTTTTCCTTTGTGTTTTCCCTTTATTTATAAGTTTTAAAAGTGCCTAATTTCATTCCTTTAGGGTTTCTGGCCGACTAGAAGTAGCAAAATACTAAAACACCACAAATTAACAAAAACTGCGTGCGAAAGTCGAGCCACCACCTCAGCATTAGAGAACATTTGGGGCCACCTCCGGCCTCCTAGCCGGTGCCGGTTGTGGTCTGTCTCTCCAGTCGTTTGCCGATTTTTCTTTATTTTCGCTCCAATCCTTCTAGAGTGCAGCCAACACCAGTTTGGTTCTGTTCCGCTCTGTTTCACTGATTTTTTGTCTCCTCAAAGTGCGTGCCAATAGCACGTGGCCAGTGCTAGTTCCCCTATTCTGGCCGGTGCTGCCTCTGATCTGTTTTGCAACGTTTTTGTCTTATTTTATCCCTAAAATCTAAAATAATGCACAAAATAACTTTCCAAGGGTAAAATCTCAAATATGAAGGAATATGACCAGTTATTAAACAAAACGTATCACAAAATAGACTCAAATAACTAGAAAATATATGACTAATTTAGGCCCTATCATTATACACCCAAAATTTACTCATCAGTACCTCAATAGCAAAGAACAGTAGTTCTATTTACCTAAGTCTACTCATTCCTTAAGCTATACTTAGATCTTATTCCCTAAGTACATGCAATCACAATTGCATTATAAGAACAAACACCTACATATATATAATCCTTAGCTCTTCCTAACCTTCCCTTATATGTCTCCACCTAAATCCTTCGAACAACTTCGGTACCATCAACCTTTTTTTTCTCCCTTCTCTTTTATATATTTTTTTTTTTGGAGGTATTTTCCTATAACCACACCTATAATCATAAGGTAGTCACTAGTTCATGACTCCCAAAACCATTAACCTAGAGCTCTGACACCAATTGTAACACTCTTAATTTTTTATTTATAATGATACCGGTATTATTAAGTGTTGCCCCATCTTGTTTCCTAGAAAAGGAGACTTTATAACGAGTCAAAACTTAAATCAAACTACATGTCAAATTTTTCTCATAAAAAATCATACATCAATTACATGTCATAATGTACATTTTGCTCAAAAGTTATCTACAACTCATCAACCATATGCATTTGCTGCCAACGACAATCCAATATCTGTGCCTATTCCACTATGCTTCATTATGCTCTCTAATCACTATATAGATCTTTAGAACCTAAAACCGAGGAATAGAAAACAACGTGTGAGTGAAAATACTTAGTAAGTCCTGTGTGTACTAGTGATTTTCCACTGAAAACAATTCTTAAGAAAATTACGGTTTTGCAAGCAATACTTTCATTCTTACAAATCTGGTTTCTTTAAATTAGAAGCACATTTCATACTGATGCCCCATATTTGAATGAAAGCAACCACTTCTCTCAAAAAAAGATCGACTTGTGTGCAAAGTTCGAGAACTTCGCCTTTGGCTAATATGATATACCGTGCCAAGTACAAACCAAGAACATAGCTATAATCAATTAGCTCGGGAGAAATGTCATCACACTCTACATAATATATGTATCCAATCATTTCATTTGCTATACCAGGAGCTCTTCCACTCCAATACTTCCCTCAGTTGAGGTTTGGCAATTGTTTTAATTGCAATAGCACAGGCTCTCCCACTCCCATACTCCCCCCATATGAGGTTTGATAATGGTTGATCGCTAAGAATCGCACCCAATATCAACCAATGGCATATGCATAAGTTGTTTACACATTGGGACAGTGCTAGCTGGTGAACTGTTAGATTTCCAATATCCTATCCCCCATTTGTAGAATGATGACCCACAAATCTATTCAAGTTACTTGGGGTCATCTATCTCAATGGTAATCTAGAACAGTTGTCAAAGCCCTCTATTAAATACATAATGTCTTTATAGCTATCGTAGCAATGTTCGTCAATTCTAGTTATAAAATAATTTTGTGGCATGCTTGTTAAATATTTCGTAACCCTGTGCTGAGTTATAAAATGCCTTATGCAAGAAATCATATTTCATTATCTTCTTAAGAGCCATATAAATGGACTCACAAGGTCCACATTTCTAAAGAATCTCACACAACTTACTTTAACATACACTTAGCATTAAAGCATATATTTCAAACAAAGCTCAAAAGCCTAGAGTTTACAATAGTTATGTTTCACAAAACCATTTGATAAAGGCTCAGTTTCAAATCCTTTAGGAAAGCTACTTGTTAAAGCGGTAGTTTAAAAAAAAAGGAAGTTACAATATACATGTTTCTTAAATCCATTAAATAGAAATGCTTAAATTCACAGTGTTTATGAAACTACTAATCGAAATAGTATTTATAAAAGAAATGAACTCAATAACTTAAGCTTAGAGTTCTCTACTTTAGGAAAATTGTCACCTATCACTGCACTTCACGATTTTACTACACAACACACGTACATCAACTCTTATTATCCCAAGAACAAGCCCCATAGTCAGCTTATGAAATCATTATTTTATAGAACAAATGAGATATATCCAGGTACTTCCTTTTTTTATTATTTTTTTATTCTATCACATTGACACCCATAATTGCCATGAGCTTCCTATAACTTAACATAAATTAATCATATAGAGTGGTATTTATGTAATCATTCTCTGTGTTCCATGGTGAGTAATTACTACACGTATTTAATAGTGCCTTTACATATCTAATTATGGCATTGTACTTCTCATTCACAAAAAATTCACAAGCATACTTTATGATAAAAGGCACCCAAATATGCAAGGCATATAGTTATGCCCTCAACAATTATAGCCATTTGAAAATACTTAATGAATCCATGATCAACTCCTATTTCCAATATGAAAATGAGTAAGGTGTTACACATTTGTCCTCTTAAAAGAATTTCAACCCCAAAATTACTTAATGTCTTCTTCATCCATTCCTCACTTTCCCGCATGGCATCCTACGTGCCATGTTGTTCACACAACACTTTAACCATTAGCATTCTTTTATTCATCAATTATTTGATACTTCATTTCAAAATCTTAACAGGTTTTGCCACATAGCTCATGTTTGTGTGTAACTACAAACGGCTTATCATTTAGTACATGCTTAGGATTTAGATGATGTTTCTTAATTTGGCATATGGAACACATCATGAATACCAGTCAATTGATTAGGTAAATCCAACCTATTAGCTAGTGTTACAATTTTCTTTGTAACGTGAAAAGGTTCAATATATCTCGGACTTATTTTCCCTCTTTTCGAATGTCTCAATATACCTCTAATTGGTGTTAATTTCAAGAACATTGAATCTCAAACATGAAATTCTAATTCTTTTCTTCTATTGTTGGCAAACATTTTCTGTCTGCTTTGAGCTACCTTAATCTATCTTACACCAATTTTACCTTTTGCATCATTTCTTGAATACACATTTCTCCTCATTTGTTTACTTTGATAGTATTATACCCTAGAAATAATCATTTGTACAATGTATTTTGCATATTTATTCATATAAGACATTCCTTATCTTTCAATTCATTTGATTACTTCATACGTCAATATGTATAAAACTGATATATAAAGTTCCAAACACAATATACAGTGTTAAAAATATCATGATTGGGATTATGATATGAGATTCTAACTACACTATGCAATTCTCATACTTAAACTATCCCTGGTCATAGTATTAATGATATGGAACAGCATTAATGTGCAAATACCAGCACATGTTACACTTCTTGATCAAATCAAGCAACAGTTCTCATATCCGTAATATTGTGATATTCAAAGTTAACATGTAGATGCTTGTTAAGTGAATAAGTTCATTAGATGCCCTAGCCATGAAATAATCACATGGATAACTATTTGGTGCCAGTAATACAATCTCATTATAGCAAATGTGCAAGTATTCTTAGACTTGAGATCTCTAAGATACTTTGTATGCTAAATATTATACTTTGATCCTTATCTTGGAATCTCTTCGAGACTACCTATAGAGGGAGAAAATTGTGTACATTATGAAGTGTATTGATAGGGCCTAAATGTACCTATACTTCCAAGCTATTTGAGGTGATTTTGTGATATTTTTGATAAAATAGCTAGCCAATTCCTTTACTTTTTGATGAAATTAAGATAATTTGTTGCAAAGGGATTTTTTTTTGTTGAATTTTGTACAGAATTGGTAGACTTTTGAACTTAATTTTGGTGTTCCAATAGTGAATCGGCACTGGACCACAATATTTAAACCGGCCATGGTTCAATTCTGGATCAAACAATGCAAAATAGGGGGAAAACAGAGTGACTAACACTGACTGAGAGGAGCAGGCACTGGTTCAGATGTACCAAGCTGGTGCCGACCCTAGACTGCTCTATGTTAGTGCGAGTTCTAATATTAGGCACAATTTAGAAATTCCCAATAAGTCTTTTAATAACTGACTTATACACGACGCAAAACTCTAAGGGAAAAAATTTAGCAACCTAGAACATTATAAATACAAGGAAAACACAAGAAAAATGGGGGTGAATTGAGGGAATTAATTGAAGATTCAAGATTGAAATAAGAGGATTCATAGAAAAGGACCATTATGTCAAGAGAGTTTTCAATAGAAGAGAAAGATGGCTTATCTATGAGTTCTTCCTTTTTCCTTTGCTATCTTTTTCTTGAACAACTCTGAGAACAATGTTTTAATTATATTTAGATGATGTTTTTGGATTCATGTTTTGTAGTGATTTTAGCTTTTTAATTAATTGATTATTATTTGTAGTATTTCGTTACTTGATTTATTCGACAAATTAATTGATTGTTCCTTATTTCGAATCGACTAGAAAAACAAAGCTAGGAGTGGGTTTAATTTAATTGATTTCATATTCATTATGTATTAACTAAATTGCTAAGAAGGTTAAGAACAAAAACTTGAGTAATCAAAGGTTGATTGATTTCAACTAGAATATATGGTTATTAGTCATTTTCAAGTTTATATCACCTATAATATAGGGGTATTTGTTAAGGATTAAGTTTAATACATCTTTTGAGTGAATTGTTGAGATAGAATATATCCACTAATCTAATGAGAATATAGTGAATCATGAATTGCAAATGACGTGGTTCTAATTTATTCCATCATGATGCCAGGATAATGAATAAGTGAGAGATTTGTTAGTCAATCATTATTATGTATTTAGGGATTTCTATCTATGTACATGTTTTCCCTCCTATGTTTTGTATATATTTATTTGTTTTTTTTTCTTTTTGATCAATTTAGTTGTTAGGTTAAACAATAGATGAAGAGTAATTAGTGTGTAATTCCCTATATTATGCTTAATGATAGGTATACTTGCTCATATGTGGGATTCGGGTTAATGTTTTAATTAAAACTTGATTGGGAATGGATCTAAAAATAAATTATATTTATTACCCAAATCTGACGCATCACGTTTTTTGCGCAATTACTGAGGAACAATATCATGATAACATGGATTCCAATGATTTAGCCATGTAAATATGAATATATGTTCGTTGTTGTTTTGTGGACTAGTTTTGTAACTAACTTTCTAATGAGTGTATTCTGTGTACTAATTTTATTTAATTAAACACTTATCAATTCCAAAATCTTATTTTCTTAATTCTCTTTTCAAGTTCAACTCTTAGTTTATGATTTGACAAATCAAATAGGGTTTAGTGGACTTTGATCGAAAAATTGGAGAAACTTTGACAAAGATTCGAAAGGCACATAAGAAAAGGGCTAAACAACTAAGTTCCATAGGAAAGATGGAAGTGAACCAGAACAATAACGGTAGTAATAGAAATAACAATTGAAGGACTTTGGGTGATTTTGTTAGACCTGCAATTCAAGTACTGATTTGAGCATTGTTAGGCTAAGGGTAGAAGATATTAACTTCAGGTTAAAACCCAATATTATCTAAATGATTCAAAATATGGTCCAATTTGATAGGTTAACACTGATCTTGCTAGTCTTTTGAAGATTTGTGATACCATTAACAAGAATGGGGTATCAGAGAATGCTATAAAGTTAAAACTCTTTCCTTTTTCTCTTAGGGATAGAGCCAATAGGATCTATAACTACCTAGAATTGACTTTGTTGAGAAATATTTAGCTAAATACTTTCCCCCAACCAGGACAGCTAAGTTGAGAGTTGACATTTTTTGTAATGCCCTACCTTTTTACCTTTGATTTAGTTGCTATTCATAATAGGATGAGAATTTGTATCAATGCCCAGAATAAAAGTTGATCGGTGCAATGAGATGAATTCTTTGGTGGAATAAAATTTTGTTAGGACCTTAATGTAATTATTGGATTTGTTCTACTCATACTCTAAATTTTTGAAAGGCTACTATTATTACTAAAATAAGAATTTAAGGGTACTCTGAAAATAGAAATTTATTACTATAATGAAACGCACGTTCTGGTGTGAATTACGCTACTCGGGGTATCGGGGGTATTTTCGTCATTTTAACTGCGCCGCAACTTTGAAAAAAAATTTAGCCAAATAGAGAAAGAATTGAAGAATTTAAGTGTTACCAATAGATTTAGTATAATTTTTAGAATTGAATGGTGAAATAAAATTTTTCTGTTATGGACCCAATTTTGGTTATTTCGAAAAAAAAAATAGGAAAGTGTAGTTAAAACACGGCGCGTATGGCACCTTGTGATTGGTAGCCCATGGACGTGTGTCAAATTATGAGGGGTTGCATGAAGGATTCATGCAAAACATATGGAATTAAAGAAATACAAAATAAATGAAGAATGATGTGTAAATTTGTAATTGGAACACATCATTTTGTGGGCCCATTTGATTAAAGGCTTGTGCATTTTGACTGGTTAATACATAAACCAAGAAAAGGTAATTGAATGGCTGAAATTAGGCCAAGAAGTAGGCATCCCTGCAAGAAGAAATAAAGAAAAATTTTGTGAAGGAAAAAAAAGTTGTTGGTGTGTAAAAACCATATTGGAACACACATAAATATATCTACTATTCAATTAAACCAAAACAAGAAATGAAGGGCCAAGATTTGAGGGGTGAATGGCGGTGGAAAAGGGCTGTTAAACAGCCTGAATTTTGGCAGCCAGGAGAAGGAAAAACCAAGAGAAAAAGAGATCAAACATGAGAAAACAAAAAGGCTAGCTAGTGTGTGTTCTAGGTGACCTAGGTGAAGCCTTGGTGTTCTTGGAGCAAATCACCTGAAATAGCCTCAAATCCAAGGTAAAACCCTACCTTACTTGAATTAATGTTATTGTTGGGTGAATGATGATCATGATGATGTGAATTTTAACATGAAAACATGACTTTCATGCCTTTATTTTGGATCAAAGCTAGGGTTTGTGAACTTTTATGCATGAACCTTATACATGCTTAAATATGTGCCGGCTGCCTTAGGGTTTTTGAGTAATGTTTTGGGTGAGGAATAACTGAATAATTTTGGTAGCTTGAATGCCTAATTTTGGTTGGGAAAGTGGTGATCAAAGTAAAATAAAAATGGAAGTTACTTAGTAGTGACTCAGTAGGAAACACAAATTATACTAGCTCTTGATTAGGAAAAGTAAATTTGTGTTGAACAAATGTGATCTTTGTGAACTATTGAGATTTGGAAATCACAGAATTACAGGTGATATGGAGGAGAATTTGGGTGAATTAATCGTTCCAATGTGCTAAAGGCTAAAGCAAAATAAATGAACGCATGAATAGTGAAATTGAGATAAAACTATTGGGGTTGTTTTTGCCCAGTAAAATGTCACAAGAACTAGGACTCTGAAAAGGACTTATATAGAATTAAATTTTAGATTCTTACGGTCATTTTAGTATATCATAGAGCCAAATCAGAGTTGTGAACTGAAAGTTATGTCCAAAAAAAAAAAAAAAAAAAGGTGTCAAAGCAGCAAAATTCCATAATTTTGCTTAAAAACATGGACGAACCTAAGGATAATTAATTGTGTGATTTTGGATGAAATTAAAGGGAAATTTCAAGTGAATCCCTTGTACATGAAGGAAGGAAGGATGTGGAAAAAGAAAAATGAAAGAATTGAACGAATTACATAAAACGACGGGGACGAAAGTTAGACGTTTTCCTTTAACCGTCGGCTACCTATCGGCTTCGTCGGCTAACCGTCAGCCTCGACGGCTAACATCAGCTAAACATTGGTTGAACGTTGACTAAACGTCAGGCACATCGGCTAACCGCCAGCTATTTTTTGGCCAAACACGAATTGACCCGAAAATGATGTTTGGTGTAGGTTTAGCGGTAAACAGCTAACGAAACCATGAAAGATGTAGAAACTATGGTTGAACGGCTATAAACGGAAAAAGTTTAGTTAGGACACGAGACAAGTCCCTTTGATTTATAAAACCTTTTGAAAGCTAGTGTGCTTCACTTTTCCATGAAATGCTATATTTTATACCATTTTGGAAATCCCTGAATGTTTAAGGTTTATCTGAGCAAGAATTATTTTATACCATTTTAGGCTTCATTAAATATCATAATTAGCTTAGAAACCTTACTGGATGATTGAAGCATGAATTTTGTAAATTTAGTCCTTTTGGATTAAATATTTGAGATTTTCAAAAAATGGAAATTTTGGAATCGGGTATTCATAAATTGACTGTAATGTCCTTATTAGAACATTTTATGGAAATCTGTTCGAAACATTGAATTTAATCCTCCTTTGAGATTAGAATTTTTGATTTCTTGAAATGAGTTCCATTTGGAGTTGGATATTAGGAAAATGATCCAAATGTCCTTATTGGAATGTTTATGAAACTTTTGGAATCGGGTATATAATAAATGACCAAAATACCCTTATTAGAACTTTTGTGAATATTTTTCAAATCGGGTAAGGGTAAAATGACCTGAATACCCTCGTGGAATTGGGTATGGGTAAAATGACCTAAATACCCTTGGAAATGACTCTTGTGATCTAATACGAGGAAAAAGACTCGGATACTCTTGGAAACATGTTTTGATGTGTGAACAAAACTCTTTATCCTATTTCAACAATTTTGAAAATAATCTCTCGCGATGAGATCGACTTTTGGAAAACAACTTTTGATCCCTGAAATTATTTTATTGGCCTAATGTGTCATGGAATAAATTGATTGGCTCTGCAAAGCCTATATGAATAATGATTTGACTTGCGGGTCAGTGGGATCAAATTCTCTCCAAAAATATTTTGTTTTGAAAATCTTGTGAGATCAGATAATCCTTTGGCCTGATCAGTCAGAAGGGGTTGGTATTGGTAATATTGAGTACTCAACAAGGATTTTGATCTTTGTACTAGCCTACATTAGAGTTAGATAACCTTAGTAACCTGACCTAGTTCTAGGGATTGTCTTACTCCGAATGGGGTGATAGGACATTGAGATGAGTCATTCTGGCCTATGGTGAGTAAGATTGGTATGGGGACCCCTGGCTTATGCTGAGTAAGATTGGTATAAGGACTCTGACTTATGGTGAGTAAGGTTGGTATGGGGACCTCTGGCTTATAGTGAGTAAGGTTGGAAGAGTGTGCTGCGATATGATGATATGTGGCACCAAAAGCAAGGATTGCGAGACTTTCATACAGGCCGACCTTCTAATGGAGAAGTGCTTGTGATTTGAAAATTGGGGCAATGTTTTGAAACTAAAACACCATTTTCCAAAAATGATTGAGTTCTGAATAAACTCTTTTTAAAATTATTTTGGAATTGTTTCCAGTTAGAAAATGCATGGAAAATAAAATGCTTTCTCCATAAAAGTTTCATGTATTCTGTTCTTTAATAAAGCACTAGCACACACAGGACTCACTGGGCGATTTTTCACTCACACATGTCTTTTATCTTACCCTTTCGTAGGATCTAGAATTAAGTAAACCTACGGATAGAAGGACAATACCACAGTGATAGTAGTTTATATCATAACGTTTTCCTTTTGATAATATGCCTTATTACTAATTTGAAGTGGAAATTGTTATGTATGAGATTTTCTGTTATATATGTGTATGTGACCATCAGTATGGGTTGTTGTACAGATTTAGACCTTGTATACTCTATTATCTTCGTTATAAAGATTCTTTGTCTGGGAAACTGGATGGGGCGACACCCAATATTAATATACTTCTGCTGTTACCTTTAGTAGGGGAGTTACATTTTTACTTTCTAACAGTTATAGTTTGAGAGTTTATATGAGTATTAGGAAAGATAGAAGGAGATGCTTAGAAAATATTTTCACCATAGGTTTAAGTTAGGCATGCAAATGTAAATATTTCATAGTAGGTTGGATTTTTCTTTAAAACAACTAATTGATACATCAGCTGGTGGGAGAACAAGTTTTAAGACTCCAAAGGAGTTGTATGAGTTGGTTAAAAATATTACTGTGAACAATTACTCATGGGATAATCCAAGGCCAGGGGTTCATGTGCAAGGAGTTTACAAAATTGACGTCGTAGCTACCTTAAAAGCTAAAGTTGAGGCCTTAACTCAAAAGATGGAATAATTGATAGAGTCCCTTCTCAAGGGTAAGTGATGAATATTAATTGCAACTTCTATAAAGAAGGACACCCTAATCATGAGTGCCAAAATATAAATTCATCCCAAGAGTCTTTCGAACAAGTTACTTTTATGAGGAATGTGAGACAAGGTAATAATCCATATAATGCTACCTACAATCTTGGTTGGAGGATTCATCCTAATTTTGTTTGGGCAAATCAAAACCAACTTAGGCCAAACCCCTCAAATTTTTGTAGGAACCAAAGGACTTAATTTTCTTTGCCTTACAATGTAGCACCACCAAAGCCATCATTGGAGGAAATGATAAACAAAATGGTAAGCTCAATTGAGGCATGTTTTCAAGGAGCTGACAATATGACCAGAAATTTAGAAGCCTTAATACGCAACTTGGAAAATCAAATTGTTCAATTAGCTAAGCTTCTTATAAACTGTCCAACTAAATTTTTACTTAGGAACATGGAGACCAATCCACGAGACTTAGATTGTGGAAAGAAATGAAGTTTTTAGTTGCTTTCTTGCCTTCTATTTATTTCAACAATCGCTAATTTTATTTTTCATGGCTTTTATTTCTTTCAATAATTACTTGTTGATTTCTCTACTTTATTTTATTTTATTTAAAAAAGGATCTTCGGACTACACAGAAAAAAACCAGTGTCGGATCATCACCTTAAACCTGGTGTTGGCCTATTTCAGGAAAACGGTTGGGTAGCCAAACTAAAGTCAGTACCAGTTCCATTCCTTGGAGTCAGCATCAGTCCATGTCGAGTAGGCGCTAATTTTCGCAATTTTTTTTTCAAAATAAAGTGCATTCCCTCTCATTTTCCTCACCCACTACTGGCTATTGATACCAATAGCTACCAATGTAACACCCCACTACCTAGGCCCAACAGGGCCGGGGATGTCGCCCCGTTCAAAGGACAAGAGGTCTTTATAACTAAGTCACACAAACGAAATTGATAATAATACTTTAAAATTGAACTTATTACAACCCAAAAATTTAGGAACAAATCCAAAATAAATTGTTTACTATCATCTAGGACTTAGAACATTTCGACAATTAAACCCTAGTTTATTTACTAATAACAACACTCAAGATTTATTATTTGAACCTATAACTTCTTAGTAATTATTTTACAACCCATAGTTTTAACTTATCAAGCTAGTCTTATTTTATAAAACCCTTCATCATCTAGCCTTAAAGCTTATGACATTAGGGTCATGAGTGTAATAAGTTGAACTAGGATTATTTATGAAAGCGAATATAGCTTGAGTATAACCATATGACTTATGTTTACCCCAAGCGGGGTTAGGTCAACTTTGGAAGATTCTTGAATTTGGTCAAGCAAAGGATGAGGTAAGCTCCAGCATAAACTCATTTGATGACAAAAGGTTACTATAGCAAGCCAAATGCGAAGTGTATAGACACTCATTTTGTAAAGGCAATCAAGGATTGTTTCCTTTTTATTTCAGTCAAGAAAATCGTTTGAAAATTTAAACAAGCAGTTTTGCACAAATACTAAACTCTTTCTAAAACTCAACTTTGACAAGAATTTTAGAAACCCTTAATTACTATTTCCAAATAAAGTAATGTATTATCAGTTTTCTCCCAAGTGGGACAATCAACGTTGAGTACTCAATAAGGGTAGACTACTAGGACTAGTCTTTGAAGGGTTAGGGTTAGTCTCTCAGTAGGTGGCCACCTCTAAGTGGTAAGTCCTTCCTAGATAGGATGCCGGTCTAGTAGGTCATGTCGGTTCGATCTAGGAAGTATCAGTCATATAGACTGCGTATTTTCAGAGTGGACAACCGGTAAGTTTGGGTGTTGAGAATGAGGAGTATCTCACCCGATAGGCCGATCACTTACCTTTTGTCAGTCTACACAAAGTGTGGCATTCTGACCGTTATACGGTTATGGGGCCCAATGTGTGGTGACCCATGGCTACCCATTTTAGTGGTTGTATTTATTATGCATATGTATGGTTTGAAAAGAAAAATGCCACTCTTTATTTTTAACCTTATTTATTGCTTGCCAGCACTTTCTTTTTCACAATTTTTACAACTTCCATACATGAACTGTTTTGCCAGAAACACTCAAAGCATACATGGGCTTAATGAAATTTTTATCTCATCACCTTTTATGTCATGTTTTCAAGTCGATCCTGCTGTGGAGATGAGTAGCTAGATTTGTTGCCTGCTTTGAAAACTCTATGTTATTTATTTTATGTGTTATTTTGAGAGATGATAGTAAATAATTTATTTTAGATTTGTTCTTGAATTTTTGGATTGTAATAAGTTCAATTTTAAAGTATTGTTTTCAATTTCGTTTGTGTGACCTAGTTATAAAGACCTCTTGTCCTTTAGACGGGGTAACATCCCCAGTCCTGTTAGGCCTAGATAGTAGGGGTGTTACAAGTGGTATCAGAGACCAGGTTTAGATAAATATTGATAGCATATGTTCTATTTCACTAAGTTCAAATCTTTTATCTAACCTGTCTTACTCATGCTGTAGGATGGTTAGAATGCTTAGGACCACAAGGAAAGGGCAGCAATGGCATCCTCCCATCCCTATCTCACCGAAAGACCTACCAGTGCCTCAGCTTGCACCTCAGCATGCACCGCAGCTAATTATTCCATTGGATGATAGAAGAGACGATGAAGTCCCGATCATTGAGGCACCCCCAAAACCTGTAATAGACTTGGTTACTGACAGTGAAGATGAGGAAATTAATATGGAATATGTTCCCCATCCTCCTACTCCCGTAGTTGACTTGTCAGCTGATAGTGATGATCCGGGAGAGATAGATTATAAATCTCCACTTTGACCTTCCTTTATACCCCCACCCAACCAGGTTAAGACCAGGGAGAGTTCTAGACAATTCGGGAAAGAACCAATGGATATGTTTGCAAGTGGGGCTAGGATAGACTTTACTAAGAATTCTAGGGGATGGTTATATGAGGCCGATTTTGAAGACTCTGATGAGGACTAATGAGGCTAAAGGCTGCTATAATTAGGATGTTTGATTTATAGCTTTCCATAAACCTATGTGTTAAGGATTTCATTCCTATTTACTGCTTTAATTTCAAATTTATGCAAATAAAAGTACCTGGAGTACTCTAAAGGTTGAGAGAAATTTATATGCAATTCTTTATACAAAACTTGCATTTGATTTCCTTTTACTTAAATCTGAATGTGAATGCATGCTCAACTGAAATGATTTAAAGCTTGAATGCATAAACTCATTATCTTGGTATGGTTTAGAATGGCACCCAAGCGTCGTGTAGCCACATCAGGCAGAAGAGTTCTGGAGGCAAAATCTGTGACACCGGAGGTTGAGGTGACTCAAATGCAGTCACCGAACCGGGGAAATGAGGGTGAGGCAAATTTGGAAATGGAGTCAGAAGAACCTGTTGAACTGACAATGGGGTAAGCATTCAGCAAGATGACCAAGATTCTTCAAACTTTGACTGAACGGAGGAATCCAAAGGAAGAGGACGAAGCTTTGGAGAGATTTCTGAAATTCCAACCGCCTATCTTCTTGGGAGAAGCCGAGCAGTATCATAAAGCTGAACAATGGATAGAGCAGATGGAAGACATCTTCGCTACACTTTAGTACACTGAGAAGTGAATGGTGAAATTTGCTGCATTCTGATTGAGGGGTCCAGCTTGAGCATGTTGGCAACGGGTTCAGAATGATTAGGAGATGCTTGATCAAGGCTGGACATGGGCTAATTTTGTGGAAGTATTCAGAGTTGAGTATATCCTTTAGCGGGTAGTTGAAAAGCGGGAAAATAAGTTCCAAAATCTAAAGTAGGGAGGTATGATAATAGCTCAGTACGCGGTACGGTTCATCTAATTATCAAAGTACTGCAAGAGGCTGGTGGACACTGAGCAGAACAGGACAAGATAGTTTGTCAAGGGGCTAAGGTAGGAGTTGAGAAGGGCATTGGCTCCTTCCTCACCAACGACCTACTTAGGGGCTATAGACACAGCCACCCGGATTGAAAATGAGGTCCACAGTAGAATGGCACAGAGACATTTTTAGCCACTAAGACAACCGCCTGGACCTTTTAAGAGGCAGCAATCCAACAAGTGCCCCACCAATCAGCAATAGCAAAATCGGGAAAAACAAGCTCGGACAGCACCGGTTGGTCCTACGTAGAACCTTCCGTTATGCTAGCAATGTGGAAAAAGGGGTCACACGGAGAAAAATTGTTGGTCCAAAAGAGGTGAGTGGAAATGTTACCACTGCGGAGACACGAACCACCTACGAAACGCCTGCCCTAAACTCCACCAAGTCGGGCAAAGAAATCCGGCTCAGATCCCGGGGGCCAATCGAGCTAATGCCACGGGAACATCCGGGAGTAGAGTGCATAAGCCAGCAAAAGTTTTCGCTCTCAACCGAGAGGAGGTTGGAGCTTATGAGGCAGTGGTAGAAGGGATTTATTGCAGTTGGTAATGATTTAGCATTACTTCCATTAGTTTCACCATTTTCGTTTTGTTTTGATAGTACATAATAAGAATGCAATGGCTATTAGAATGGCATTTTTGTGTAGGTATTTTGAGGAGGTTGGAAATTTTTGTGAGATTGAATTTTTATTGGTAAGATATTTGGTGTTCTGGGTTGAGAATAAAATTATGGTGGTTTATTGTGAAATTGAGAATTATATGGGTTAAGCTTTATGATGTTGGTTGTTGAGCCTTCTTATCATTTCACCTTGTGAACAACCGTGATCAATCTTGCTTGTAAAACACAATGCCTAAACAATAGGGGAAGGACTAATCTTTTAAGCGCACTAGAATATCTTTATCTGCCCCATCTTTTAAGCTATATGCTACACAACCTACCCAATTTACTAGCCCTTCTTGTCAATTATAGTACCAAAACATACCAACAATAAAATCATAGTAGGAAAGACTTTTAAGCCCTTTTTGGATAATTCTCTTCATCTTTCCACTATGTTTAGGAGACTAGGTTGGGAATCTATCATTCATCTCTAGGGTATGTATTCTCCAGTCCTAGTTCAAGAATTATATGCCAAAGTACAGGATAAAAAGGAAAATGACCTAGAGATTATTTCTACTATGGTTAAGGGACAGGTTATTGAGTTTATAGAACTAGACTGGTTGCTATTATCAATGTTAATAATAAGGGACCCTAGTTGGCAGTTGACCATCAAAACCACAGGATTGTTTCAGACCTTCAGTGGAATTTTGATGACACTCATAAAGAGTTTGGGCTATATACGAGAGGACCACACACTTCACCTAGTTATTACTCTAACAATGATCTCCATGTCCGATTGAGAGCCTTAATCTACATCTTTGCTTTTAATGTTGTTCCTAAGACTAGTAGGTTCAATAAGATGATTGTCATTAATATATATATATATATATATATATATATGTATATATATATATATATATATATATATTGTCTAAGATGCTTGGTACCTATCCCACTTACCCCATTGATTTTCCAGTCTATGAGAGACGTGATCTATTGCTGCCTTTCTTCCAAAGCCCTGGTGTTTCCTTTAGTGATCATTCACATTCTTTTAGCTTTTGGAATAAGTTAGGACAGGGAATTGACTAAGGATACCACTGTTAGGGATATGATGAGTAAGCAGACATTGATTAACTATAGGTACAAGTATCATAAGAAAGAAATGTGGTGAATGACACCGTTTGTAGCTTAGAATCTAGGCATGGAGGAGATTCCCCCCGAATAGAAGGAGCAGCAGCGGCAATCGTATCCTAGGACCCGTGTGAGCAGCTCGTGACCACTACCTAGTGCTGATTTTGAGGACAAGCTGGATCAATTGCAGCTGGGCATGGAGACGCAAACCACTATATTTCTACAGTTGAGAGATTCTATAGATGCATTGCATAAGAGACAAGATGCTCAAGAGCAATAATGGTCCCAATGGATGCAAGAACTGCAAGCACACGCTGTAGTATGCGGATGACACTAATGATAGAATAGATGATTGATGTTCCTCTTTACTTAACTTTAAGAGTTCTTTCCTTTTTTTGAGTATTTAGGATGTTTATTTATATTTTTTCTTTACCTTTTTATTTTTTTTCTTTTTTTCTTTTGTGGTATGTTTTGCTTTCTTTTGTTTCTTTTAGAAATGATCAATATTGTCAAGGAATATAATCTTCACGATAGAATTCTACCTTCTAGCTTCCTTGTGTGGATTTATTGAAACTTAGGAGAGTTTTTTCTTTCTCTTATTCTTTTTCCTCTTTGTTTTTACGTTCCTTGATTAGGTTTTCTTAAGATATTTTTTGCCATTAGGGACAATATGCAATTTAAGTGTGAGGGAGGGAGTAGGAGTTAGACATTTTCCCAGATTCATGTTCTTAAGATAATAATGATGACTACTTTTTTAATTCCGGGGCTAAATGTTTTTCTAAATTTTATGATGATAATAGTGAAAGTTGTGCTTTAATAAGTTGCTATAGTAGAAATATCATGATTTCTTTTGTTTTGAGACATTTATATTCCTTATTTAATTGAATTAATCCATAGTTTAACTTGTGTATTGGGTTATGACATGCATAAGACTTGAGAATTAGAGTTATTCTTATTCATGTTTTTGAGATATTTGAAGTTTTACTCTTATGGCCTTGATATGGTTGATATGATGAAGTATAAACTGGGATGTTTAACTAATGCTTGTTTTGTTGGTATCTAGACATCTTGAGTATAAGTGAACAATTAAAGGAGGCTAATACGGTGAGTGAAGAGAAATCCATTTACTTGAGGCTGTGAATTCCCGATTTGGTGAGAATGTTCCTATTTTGCTACTTGGATTGGGATAGTTTGGAAACAACTAAAATTTGTTTTGGTTGTGATTATCTTGATTTATGTGAGTTATGTTTACTTCATTATTATTGGCCTGAGGAAACTAATGGATGATATTTCATAGTTATAGACTTGTATAACTTAACTTCAATGGTTTTATGTATATTTGATCTAATACATGAGTTTACCTTGGGATTGATTGAGTTGGGCAAGGGGTCTAATATTTTTCTTAGTGAAAAGAATGATGATGTGATAGGGCCTAAATTAGTAATATTTTTCCTTGTTATTTGAGATTCTTTTGTGATATATTTTGTTCAATAACTAGTCATATTCTTTCATATTTGAGATTTTACCCTTGGAAAGGTGTTTTGTTCATTATTTCAGATTTTTAGGGTAAAACAAAACAAAAACATCGCAAAACATAAGAGAGGCGGTGTCGGCTAGGGCTCTAGAACCGGCACCGGCCATGCACTGGATTACGCAAACTTCGAAGCGGCGAAGAATTGGTGAAACAGAGCCAAACAAAGTGGAACCGGTGCCGGCTCCAAGAGTCAAGGCAGCGCCGGCTGCATTCTAGTCTTCATTGTGCAAAATTTGAAGAAAAATCGGCGAATGAGTAGAGAAACATAACACAACCGGCACCGGCTCCAAGAGCTAAGGCGCTGCTGGCTGTGCCCTAAAGATAAGGCGGTGCTTGATTTTTTCTACACGGTTTTTGGTAATCTGTGGAGTTTTAGTATCTTCCAAGTTCTATTCGGCCAAGAGCACTGTACCTACGAGTTTAGGCACTCCCTAAGGCTATAAATAGATGAAAAACACAAGGGAAAAGGGGAGAATTCATTTACCATCATAGAAAATTACTCAAAGGAGGAATTCTTCAATTCAATGAGGGTTGTGCAAGAAGGTCTTCAAAGAAAGAAGAAAGAGGCTTATTTATGAGTGCTTTCTTTTACTTTGTTTTCTTTTTCTTGGACAATGATATGTTAATTGTTTTATTGTAATTTGACATTGTTTTAGATATGCATGATATTTAGAGTTAGTTGACCTTTTGATTAATTGATTGTTATACTTGGTATTTAATTACTTGTGCTTATTATGAGATTAGTTGATTATTTCTGTCCATTAACTTGCTTGGGAAAGGGTTGATGGTGGTTTCAATTTGATTGATTTCATATCTGCTGTCTCTTAACTTTCTTGAGAAAGGGGTTAATTGCTAAGAACTGGTAATTAAAAGTTAATTGATATCTGCCAGAATATGGATTCATTGGTTAATTTCATGTTTTAAGTTTTCCAGAGTATGGAAATTTAATTAAGGATTGGGTTTAATACATCTTTTGGGTAAGACTGGTTGAGACAGAGTATGTGATACTAAGTTACTTAGAAGAAAAGGGTTCATGGGTTGGGAAAGAAGTGAGTTTACTTTAATCCTTCGTGATGCCAAGAGAATTGTTGATTATGATAAAGGTTGGGTACTTTAAGATCATGCTTGTCTGAACAATAGCTTAAGTTACATAATTCTACATCCTTGATATATATATATATATATATATATATATATATATATATATATATATATATTTCTTTTTTATTTTTCTTTTATTTTTATTTTTATTTATTTTTCACTTTATTGAGTCGGTTAAACAATGAAAGAAATGTTATTAATGTCTACTTGTTCCTTGAGGATCGACACTCATTTGAACCTTATACTCACTTAATGATGAGTACGCTTGCTCATATGTGTGAGTTGGATTGAACGTTTTAATTTAAACTTGATTAGGAATGTGCTTAATTTTTGTATGATTTTTATCCCCAAGTCCAGACACATCATGATGTTTTTCTATGTTAGCTATGATGTGATACATGAATGGGTAATTGTCATATGACTAGGTTACTTTAAAATGTGTATTGTTTTGTCTTATCTTAAGTGTTTACCTAGGGACAAGCTAAGGCTTAAGTGTTCGGGAATTATTAGAGCCTAAATGCACCTATATTTTCCTAGTAATTTATGTGATTGTTTGAATTTTTTAATATAATAGCTAGTTAATTCCTTTACATTTTATGAAATTGAGATAATTAGTCATAGAAAGGTTCTTTTGTTGAATTTTGTGTAGAATTGGTAGATTTTTAAACCTAATTTGAGCATTCCAATAGCGAACGGGGGCTAACCCATGATGTCGAAACTGGACCTAGTTCAATTCTAGATCAAATAGGGCAAAATAGAGGAAAAACAGAGCTGACCGATACTAGTCGAGAGGAGCCGGTGCCGGCTCAGAGGGACCAAGTCGGCGCCGGCCCTAGACTGTTCTATTTTAGCATACATTTTGATTTTAGGTAGAATTTGGAAATTCCCAAGAAGACTTTTGGTATCTGACTTGTAGACAACCTAGAACTCTTAGCAAACGATTTTGGAAACCTAGAATGCTATAAATACAATGAAAACACACGCAAAATAGGGTTGAATTCAGGGAATTAATTGCATATTCAAGATTGAAAGAAGGAGATTCGTAGAAAAAGAGCATTGTTTTCAAGACAGTTTTCAATAAAAGAAGAAACGAGCTTGTCCATGAATTCTTTCTTTTTCCTTTGCTTTCTTTTTCATGAACAATGATAAGATCATTATTCTGATTGTATTTAGATGATGTTTTAGTATTCATGATTTTGTATTGATTTTAGCTTTTCAATCAATTGATTATTATTTATGGTATTTAGTTAATTGATTTATTTGACAAATTAATTGAATCTTCCTTCTTTCTAATCAACTTGAATAAGAAAGTTAGGAGTGGGTTCAGTAATTGATTTCTTATTTTTTGCATCTTAACTAGATTGCAAAAAAAAAAAAAAAAAAGTTTAAGGACAAGAACCTGAGTAATTAAAGGTTGGTGGATTTCACCTAGAATATAGGGTTATTTGTTAATTTCATGTTTATATCTCCTATAATGTAGGGGTATTTGTTACGGATTGAGTTTAATGCATCTTTTGGGGATCGATACTCGTTAATTCCTTATACTATGCTTAATGATGGGTATACTTGCGCATATTTGTGATTTGGGATTAATGTTTTACTACCTCCATCCCACTAAAATTGATAGTGGTTGACTTTCTTAGGATTCGTGGACTCCTAAACGCGGAAAACATCTACGAATCCCTCCCGAGGACCCAAGCAAACGATTAAGAAGATCTAAGCTTTAAGAATTACCTCTGGTTGTTGTAATCGAAATCCTTCGATTCTGATTGCGCTGTTGTACGTTCAACCCGAACAATCACCAGACGCTGCAGTATGCGAACGTCCTCTATCGGATACACACCGCGAACTCACTCGATACCCGGGGAGTGCTAGCGCCTAGGGTTTGAGAGGGTTTTTTTCTTTCTGGTAGAGAATGGCACGAATATTCTCAACTGAAAAATTGGACTTGTGAAAAGACGGCTAGGGTTTTCTTAAAAACCCTCGAACCTCTTAGAGTCCAACCCCAATAATATCTTATCATATTCTAATTTAAATTCAAATTAAATTAAAACTGATATGATAAGATTCTGCCATTATCTCGGTAATTTAACAAATTATTTTACCGAGTCAGATTCTTATAATCTGGATATCATCCAGATTCATCGAACCTGGTCACCAGGAAAAATAACCTAACAAGTTCGCTTATTGTGAACCCTATAGGTTCATTTAACACTGGCAGTGTGCCTAAATCATATTTAAATGGCCCACAAGTTATAAGCGGTTTCTAGCAAAACATTATAACTATCCAGGTTAAATGAAGATCGGTGATCTCTTTGAACCAAACCATAATTTTATATTTAGTCCTTTTGTTACACGATATCCAGATTAAGCATAAGGCACGGAGCATGTCATCCTTATTAAGCTTAATCAATTATTTCTTGATTTCATAGTAGACTTGTTCAAACAAATGATATCAATATCTTAGATTGATATATTTGAGCACGGCCATGCATTTTTAACGATCTAACTTATCAAGGGGCCCATGGATATCTCTCCCATAATCGAGAGGGATAAATTCCTTCACAATCAATCATATTCCTCTCCTTGATTTATTCTATATCCAACGATAGTCTAATTTATTATCCGGTTAAAGACAACTTTAGACAATGTCAAAATATAGAATTTATCAAGTAAGAAACTATGATGAATTTAGGTCGAAGGACTTTCAATATTATTATGGCTAGAAAGTACTTATGACATATTCCATGAAGTACTCTCACAGTGGGTCACGTCCAATACAATGTTCTCTAACATTTATTTATGTCTTGACTCGATATCACAAATATCCATGGCCATTAAAACATAGCCATCAAGTCACAAACATACTAATCTTAATTTATTATTATTCCAATAATAATAATCGATCGAGGACAGTTTTAGAATAGTCATTGTATTCATTGTAGGGTTTTACTATCAAGTCACGTACTTGATGACCAACAAAACAAAACTCACTATTCATGGAAAGGAAAGCCTCATATTATTATATAAAACATAATGACAATTGTATAAGTACAAATTGACTCTAGGGCATATCCCCAACAGTCTCCCACTTGCACTAAGACCAATTTGGCATAAGTCGTAATCCCATTGATCTAGTATGACTATCATGTTTAGACGATGGGAGAGGCTTTGTCGATGGATCTGCAACATTGTCATCGATTGGCACCTTGCATACATTGACATCTCATCTATCAACAATTTCTCGAATGAGATGAAAACGTCTAAGTATATGTTTGGATCGCTGATGTGATCTTGGTTCCTTAGCTTGTGCAATGGCTCCATTGTTGTCACAATAGAGATCCACTGGGTTCACAATACTAGGAACTACATCTAGTTCTATAATGAACTTTTTAATCCAAACTGCTTCTTTAGCTGCAGCTGAGGCAGCTACATACTCAGCTTCTATAGTAGAATCGGCCACGGTGTCTTGCTTTGAACTTTTCCGACTTACAAGCACCTCCATTCAAACAAAATAGAAAACCCGATTGTGATCTATAATCATCTATGTCGGATCGAAAACTAGCATCGGTGTAACCATTTACAACTAGCTCGCCTTCTTGTCCTCCATAAACTAAGAACATATCTTTAGTTCTTCTTAAGTACTTTAGTATGTTCTTGACAGCGATCCAGATGTGCCTTTCCGAGATTTGATCTGGAACCCGCTTGTCATGCTCAATGCATATGATACATCGAGTCGAGTACATAACATGGCATACATGATAGACCGTATAGCGGAAGCGTATGGTATCTTGTTCATGCGCTCTTCTTCATCCTTCGTAGAAGGACTTTGAGTTTTGCTGAGCTTAATGCCATGTGACATTGGCAAGAATCCTCTTTTAGAGTCTTGCATACTGAACCTTTTCAGTACCTTGTCAATGTATGCACTTTGACTTAGTCCAATTAGCTTTCTAGATCTATCTCTATAGATCCTTGTACCTAGAATATAGGCAGCTTCTCCTAAGTCTTTCATTGAGAAACAATTTCCCAACCATGTCTTTACACTTTGTAGAGTTGGGATGTCGTTTCCAATGAGTAAGATATCATCAACATAAAGTACCAAAAAGACTATTGCATTCCCACTTGTTTTCCTATAGACACAAGGCTCATCTTCATTTTTGATGAAGTTAAATTCTTTAATTGCTTTATCAAAACGAAGATTCCAGCTTCGAGATGCTTGCTTCAATCCATAAATGGATCTTTGAAGCTTGCACACTTTATTAGAATTCAAAGGATTATCAAAACCCTCGGGTTGTGTCATGTACACATCTTCGAGTAAGTTTCCATTAAGAAACGCGGTTTTGACATCCATTGTCCAAATTTCATAGTCATAATATGCTGCTATGGCAAGAAGAATTCTGATAGATTTAAGCATTACAACTGGTGAAAAGGTTTCATCATAGTCTATACCATGAGTTTGTCTATAACCTTTTGCTACCAGTCGTGCTTTGTAAGTATGCACATTTCCCTCCATGTCTGTTTTCTTTTGAAAACCCACTTACACCCAATGGTTTTTAAACCTTTAGGTGGGTTAACCAAAGTCTAAACTTGGTTATCATACATGGATTGCATCTCAGACTTCATAGCCTCTAACCATTTTCTAGAGTCAGAACTCTTAATGGCTTCTTGATAGGAAGTGGGCTCATCATTGACCATAAGCTCCATATTGTGATCGTCGGTGATGAGAAATCCATATCTCTCGAGGTTGTTGACGAACCCTATCGGATCTTCGAGGTCCTTGTTCTATAGATGTAGGCTCATCTTGGACTTGTGAGCCATCTAATCGAGATTCATTATTTGGTTCGGGCACTAATTGTGGCTCTTGAATCTCATCTTGATGAGCTTCGAGCACTAACTGTGGTCCTTGAATCTTATCAAGATGTATTTTACTCCCATCTGATTCTTTTGGAAATAAATTCCTTTTCAAGAAAGAATCCATTTCGAGCAACAATTACTCTATTTTCTTTTGGGAGATAAAATTGATATCCTTTAGTTTCTTTAGGATACCCCACAAATATGCATTTATCGATTTAGGTGCAAGTTTATTAGATAATAAACGCTTTACATAAACTTCACAACCCCAAATCTTCGAAATAACAAACTAGGTTGTCTCCCAGTCCATATCTCATATGGTGTTTTCTGAACCGATTTAGATGGAACTCGATTTAGTATGAATGCAGCGAGTCTCCGGGCATAACCCCAAAAGGAGATTGGAAGATCGGTTTGACTCATCATTGATCGAACCATATCTAATAAAGTCCGATTTCTCCGTTCGGATACACCATTCCATTGAGGTGTTCCTGGTGGAGTTAATTGGGAAATAATTCAACAATTTTTAAGATGCTCGTCAAACTCGTGGCTTAAGTATTCACCACCTCGATCCGATCGAAGTGTTTTGATACTTTTGCCAAGTTGATTTTGTACTTCATTTTGAAATTCTTTGAATTTCTGGAACGATTCAGATTTGTGTTTCATCGGATACAGGTAGTCATATCTGCTGAAATCATCCGTAAATGTAATGAAATCTTGAAATCCTCATCTAGCGAGTGAATTCATTGGTCCACATACATCGGTATGTATTAGGCCCAATAAATCGGTTGCCCTTTCATTTTGTCTCTTGAAAGGCGCTTTAGTCATTTTGCCTAATAAACAAGAATCACATGTTACGTAAGATTCTAAATCAAACGATTTTAGAAGTCCATCATTATGAAGCTTTGTTATGCGTTTCTCATTTATATGGCCTAAACGACAATGCCGAAGTAAGTCCGATTTAAATCATTGGATTTCAATCTCTTAGTATTTATATTATAGATAGACATGTCCGAAGATCCACGAAGATTTAGAATATAAAGCCCATTCGATAATGAAGCATCTCCATAAAAAATGCCGTTTTTATTAATGGAGCAAATGTTATTCCTAATAACAAATTCAAAACCTTCTAAATCCAAAAAGAAACTGAAATAATATTCCTACTCATAGTAGGAACATAAAAACAATTGTTCGGTTCTAAAACAAGCCCATCTGGGCAAAATTAATTCAAAAGTTCCTACGACTCTGCAGCAACTTTTGCTCCATTCGCAACTCGTAGGTCCACCTCGCCTTTTGCCAAGGCTCTACTCCTTTTTAGACCACTGCACATTTACACAAATGTGAGATCCACAACCGGTATCCAATATCCATGAATCGAAGTAGATAAATTAATTTCAATAACATAAATACCGATGCGGCAGTCTCACTGTCCTTCTTTTTCTTTGCTTCCAAATAGAGCTTGCAATTTCTTAACCAATGTCCTTGTTCTCCACAATGGTGGCAAGCTCCCTCCTTTGGTGTCTTGGCCTTAGGTTTGGGCTTGAACTTGGACTTTGCCTTGTCCTTACCCTTACTAGCCATGACCTTGCCCTTTTGGTTGTTCTTTTTGTCTTTCCCTTTTTGAACCATTACAACACCAGGAGTATTCTTCTTAATGTTCGGTTCAGCTTGTTTTAGCATCCCATGCAATTCGGTAATGGATTTCTCCATATTATTCATGTTAAAATTCATGACAAACTGGTCATACTCAGCAGGTAAAGAGCCCAAGATCAAATCCGTGGCCATGTCATGATTAACAGGAGCACCAAGCTTATCAAGATGATCTAGATAGCCCTTCATTTTAAGGACATGA
The DNA here is from genome assembly GCA_026120185.1 of Voacanga thouarsii. Classification (NCBI taxonomy): domain Eukaryota; kingdom Viridiplantae; phylum Streptophyta; class Magnoliopsida; order Gentianales; family Apocynaceae; genus Voacanga; species Voacanga thouarsii. Next base: position 1,180,093 of record JANUWF010001675.1, on the reverse strand, counting down.
GCACTTACCGAGGTGCCAGAAACCATCTTATATGCATTTAACGCCTTGTGAGTTTCAAATCTCTCTTGTCGTGCTTGCTCTTGGAACATTTCCTTGAGATGCACAATCATGTCATATGCCTCTGCTTCTTCAAACTGTTTTTGAAGTTCGAGTTCATGGTTGCTAGCATGTGGCAAGTAACATCGTTGGAGTCATCTTTGTGCTTACTATAAGCATCTTTTTCAGCTTTTGAGGAGTTATTTACTGGAGCAGGGGGAATAGGATTTTCAAGAACATAGAGCCTTTTTTCTTGCTTAAGAACAATTCTTAAGTTTCGTGCCCAATCAAGAAAGTTAGTCCCACTAAGCTTGTCTTTCTCAAGCACATATCACAATGAATTATTCCAACTGTTTGTTGCCATTTTCTACATACAAAAATATGCAAAGTAATTAATTTTTTAGACTCTAACGAAAAACTCCCACTAAAAGCATTTAAACTTTTTGAGACTTCAACATTTTGATGTTTCGCAGTGGGGAAAAATATTTTGTTTTAATCATAAGTAAGCTTTGGCTTTAATCTTATAATTAAATAAAATTCTAAATTTAAATGAGATAGACATCAAATGTCCCGGCTAAAAATATCTCATAAAATGCCCTAGGCCCAAAACCATTTTGATAGCCCAGTTAAGTCAAACCATATCAAACATATGGAAAACTATTTTCCATCTTATCTCACTCAGATAATCAAAAGCATCCTACTTTGGTAGGAATGACCATATGATAATCCAAGTAATAACAAGTGTTTGATTTTGGAAGGCATTTAACACTTAAATTTTTTTTTTCTTAAAAAAAATTTGATTGGATTGTAGTAAGCAGAAAATAAACATATCAAATATGCATGCAAGACATAAATAAAAGTGACATAGCATGGCCCATAACCTATGTTGATCATCACGAGCAAAGTGAAGATCAAGGTGGTCAATCTAGGTATATGAACTCCTTAAGCATTCTCTAATGCCTTGAGCATACTCCTCCTTGGTTGTAAATGTCAGTTGCTTGTCTTCTTTTACATTGGATAGTAAAATTAAAATAATTCCTATTCTAGGAAAGCAGTACAATTTTACAACAATGGATAACGACACGCATGCCGTATTTAAAAATTACAACTTAAAACAACCATAATGTAACCAGCAATCACATTGGGATGAAACGGGCCATGCTATGCACTATTCAAAATAATCCACAACTACAATAAAAAATATTGACGAATAACACACAACGAACGAGTTAGTTGGGGTTCCAAGGGCAACGCCCATGCGGAGTCAAGAGCGGCGCCACAGTGAAGTCCCACTGGCCGGTCAGTGAGCGAGAGTCAAGGGGCAGCGCCCTGAAGGAAAAATGATTTTTCCTACTCTCATTGAACGAGATTTTGCTATCCGATTTCGAAAATTAATCAAATTAACGTTCGGACCCCTTAATAACCATCGCCGTGAAAATTCATATTACAGACAATATGCGTTCTTTTAATCATATTTATACAGATAACATATTATCATGTCCGATTAATAAAAGCAATTCGCAAATATAGAACGACGGATAGCATGCTTACGATACCATATCATATTAAAACAGACCAATTTACGGACAATCTGCAACTAACACGGTGCGATCAGGCTGACTAAGATGCACACATTAAACCTAATTCGAGCGATCTGCATGCTAAGTATTCTAAAATCATAATCATGCGAACATGCTTGATACATACCAGTTAAATTCAAATATACATATTATACATGTATTCAACAATACGATTAATACGAGATGAATCAACCTAATCGTTTAGCAAGTTGCTCGATACCACTTGTTAGGATTCGTGGACTCCTAAACGCGAAAAACATCTACGAATCCCTCCCGAGGACCCAAGCAAACGATTAAGAAGATCTAAGCTTTAAGAATTACCTCCGGTTGCTTGTAATCGAAATCCTTCGATTACGGTTTGCTGTTGTTATACGTTCAACCAGAACAATCACCGGACATCTGCGGTATGCGAACGTCCTCTATCGGATACACACCGCGAACTCACTCGATACCGGGAGTGCTAGCGCCTAGGGTTTGAGAGGTTTTTTTCTTTCTGGTAGAGAATGGCACGAATGTTCTCAACCGAAAAATTGGACTTGTGAAAAGACGGCTAGGGTTTTCTTAAAAACCCTCGAACCTCTTAGAGTCCAACCCCAATAATATCTTATCATATTCTAATTTAAATTCAAATTAAATTAAAGCTGATATGATAAGATTCTGCCATTATCTCGGTAATTTAACTAATTATTTTACCGAGTCAGATTCTTATAATCTGGATATCATCCAGATTCATCGAACTTAGTCACCGGGAAAAATAACCTAACAAGTTCGCTTATTGTGAACCCTATAGGTTCATTTAACAGCTGGCGATGTGCCTAAATCATATTTAAATGGCCCACAAGTTATAAGCGGTTTCTAGCAAAACATTATAACTATCCAGGTTAAATGAAGATCGGTGATCTCTTTGAACCAAACCATGATTTTATATTTAGTCCTTTTGTCACACGATATCCAGATTAAGCATAAGGCACGAAGCATGTCATCCTTATTAAGCTTAATCAATTATTTCTTGATTTCATAGTAGATCTGTTCAAACAAATGATATCAATATCTTAGATTGATATATTTGAGCACGACCATGCATTTTTAACGAGTCTAACTTATCAAGGGGCCCATGGATATCTCTCCCATAATCGAGAGGGACAAATTCCTTCACAATCAATCATATTCCTCTCCTTGATTTATTCTATATCCAACGAGTAGTCTAATTTATTATCTGGTTAAAGACAACTTTAGACAATGTCAAAATATAGAATTTATCAAGTAAGAAACTATGATGAATTTAGGTCGAAGGACTTTCAATATTATTATGGCTAGAAAGTACTTATGACATATTCCATGAAGTACTCTCACAGTGGGTCATGTCCAATACAATGTTCTCTAACATTTATTTATGTCTTGACTTGATATCACAAATATCCATGGCCAGTAAAACATAGCCATCAAGTCACAAACATACTAATCTTAATTTATTATTATTCCAATAATAATAATCGATCAGGGACAGTTTTAGAATAGTCATTGTATTCATTGTAGGGTTTTACTATCAAGTCACGTACTTGATGACCAACAAAACAAAACTCACTATTCATGGAAAGGAAAGCCTCATATTATTATATAAAACATAATGACAATTGTATAAGTACAAATTGACTCTAGGGCATATCCCCAACAGACTTGGCACAATATTTTATGTAAAAGTAAAAATTAGAATATAATAATATAATACAATATAATATAATATAATATAATATAAATATGTGGGTCCCACAATACTTTATGTCAAATCTAAGAATATAAATATAATATATGTGGGGTATATTGATTATTTTATAATAAATTGTATAGTAAAACTTTCCTTTTAAAAAAAGTGTCAAATTTTTTAGGACAGCCCAAAATAGTAAGTAGGTCAATTTTAGTGGGATGGAGGGAGTTATTAAAGCTTAATTGGGTATGGATCTAAAAATGAATGATTTTTATTACCCAAATTTGATGCATCATCTACGAAAGTAATTGAGAGGGTCAACAAAGGATTCATCACTCTTAATAGTAGAAAAATATATCTCATAGCCACTTGTAGCAAATATTTACTCAAGAAGTCCTTAGCCAAGTTAACTATGTTTTGAAAATAGTTCCAAATGATAAACATAATGAGTAATGGATTCCATGAGGAAGCACTAATAAATTCAGGTTATAATTATTCATATTCAAGAGGTAATTAGTACTAATTCTATACTCTAAATTAGATGAGATATAGAATGATAAAAAGAGTTTATTAAACTGGCATTTTGCTATTGAAAGATTCGAGTCAAACTACTTGACTTTCTAGATTTTTAAGTGATAATGATGTATTGCTAGATGCCTCATACGATCAACTAAATGTGAATTTGTTAATTAGAGATTTAATAAATTAATCCTCGAATATAAAGAATTACTAATTCTATAGCTAGTTAGGATTAGTTCATTTTTTGTTGCAAATTGATTAGAAAACCTAATAGGTCACACAAAATAGAAGAATTGGTACTCAAGATATTATATGATCATATTATTGGGTTAATTTATGAGAAGAAACAATAATGTGGGAAAATTATAAAGTAGTTATAATTGTTAGGGTCAAATTACAATTAATAAGACTTTATAGGCCTAATTATAATTTGGAAATCCAAACCCCATAATAATTGCTAAAAGGCTTTTGCTTTAGTGTTTCAAAAATGGTTAACCTTTATAAAAGGGTAAAAACACCATCTTGTAAAAAAAAAAAAAAAAAGAAAGAAATAAAGAACACAATAGCCTTTCTTCTGCAAAATGAAAATCGATACCTTGTTTACTTTTTTTTGAAACCCCCCCCCCCCCCTCCCGGTTGCCACTGTAATAAGCTACGACCATAGTTGTCTAGTGTACTTCTTGAGTGCGTTCCTCATGTAGACTTTTTTGCAAAATTCTTGGGCTTGAAATTTAGTGGTTCACAGCTTGCGCAAATTGGAAAGGAGTTCCGTGAGGAGGAGAAAATTTTCAAAGCTTTGTAATTAAGGTAATCACATTCCCTCTCTTTTTGACCCGTTAAATTACATACAAATGATCCTCGTGGTAGGTTTCATTTTAATTTCTACTGCGTGTATATCTGACAAAGTGAAACACCAATTGTGGTGTCAGAGCCATTTTCTATGTGATTTTATGGGCCTTTGTTTTATGTTTTGAAGCTATTTCATAAATGTTTTCAATTTTTGGAAAATATTATTTCACACTACAAGAAAATAGGGAATTAGTAAGGGCTAAAACTGTCCATATTCCATCACCAATTATAAGTAGCGACCACATAGCAATAGAAAATGTCGTAGCTAAACTACTTGTTGCTGAATAAAAATTTTGTGACTGCAAGAAAAAATTGTCATGGTTAGCAACAGCTTTGCAAAAGTAATCCCCCAACCTGAAACAAGTCAAATGAAATTACATATGTCAAATTTGCTTCAGATTAGCTATGACCAAAGACATGTTCCCAATATTGATTTTTAATGGAATTAATTCAAGCCATCGCTAAACACTAGTAATATTAATGATGGTTTAATGAGGGCTTCATTTTTGTAATTTACTATTTTACAAATTAATTTACCGGTTATTGCTAAACCGCTGCCAATGTTGCAAGGGTTTAGCAATGGAATTATTTACACAGCATCTTCTTTTAGATAGTAAATTACTTGTCGTCGTAAAATCCTAGGAAGAATAGCGATGGTGGTATTTTTAAATCCATTTTAATAAAATGTCAGAATAATGATGGGCTTTCTACCATAGCAAAACCCTAGCTAATTTGCTAGGGTTTAGCGACAGATTAATAATTTTTAGTTAAACCGTAGCTAATTTTGCAATGGCTTTTCCCTAGCTATTCTCTCTTTTCTTACAATGCTCATTTTGTAATTATATTAAATCTGTAATATCGTGTATTTTTAATCTTTCACTAGCTACTACTTTTGATAGAATGTGCATTTGTATCAGTGGCCAAAACAAAAGATGATCATTGTACTGAGAAGAATATTTTGTTGCAATAAAAAGATATATGGACTTGGATGTAATTTTGAATTTGTTCTACCTGTACCCGAAATTTTTAAAAGGCTACTACTTTTATTAAAATAAGTGGTTGGAGGTACACTTACAACAAAATTTGATCGGTCTGATGAGATGAGTGTTTCAGTATGAATTGGGCTATTTAGGGTTCCAAGGGCATTTTTGTAATGTTAACCGTGATCATAATTTTGACAGCGAATTTTATAGGATTGTGAAAGAATTGAAAATTTTGAATGTTACAATTGAATTTAGTGGAATTTATAGAATTTATTAGTGAAATAAAATAATTTTCTAATATGGACCCGAATTTTTGTTGTTTCTGAGAAAAATTGAAAATACGATTAAAAATATGGACATGTGGTTTCATGTGATTAGTGGCCAAGGACATGTGTCAAACCATGAGGGGATGCATGAAATATTCATGCCTGCAAAATTTCATAACTAAGTTTTATAAAACAATTAAGAAAATGTGGAAAAAATGAGGATGTGATAGATGTAAAGTGGGCCACCATGCATTTAATTAAATAAAATCTCATTGGTCTTCATTTTGACCGTGTTGATGCAGTGGAGAAGGACTAGAATCTAGCAATGATAAAAGAAGAAGAAAAGAGGAGAAAAGGGAAGAAAAGAAAGAAAAGAAAGAGAAAATCAAGAAAAATTAGGAAAATGAGAGAGAAAGAAAGAAGTGTGTGTGTGTGTGTGTGTGTTCTTGGTGTTTTTGGAGCAAACTCAAGCCAAAAGATCCACATACAAGGTAAAACCCTATGCTTCAAGATTTAAAGTCATATATTTCATTATGGTGATTATTTTGGTATGAGTTTTAACATAAAAATATGAGATTTATGGTTATGATTTGGATTAAATGTGTAATATGTTAACCTTTGTGTGTGTAAGTGTGTGTAGCAATTGGATGAAGGCTTATATGCTATTTCTTATATGGTGAATGAAGGTATTTTATTGGTGATTTAAGGGGTTATTCATGATTGATGAGAAAAGTGGTGAAATTGGAAGGAAAGGAAGCTTTAATGGAAATAAACTACATCTATTTTAATTCATGTTAGTGACTATATAGTTCTTAAAGCATGAATTAGGTAACTTTTTAGATATGAAAACATGAAGATTTAAAAGTATTTTGAAGGGGAATTTAGTGGATTAAGTGCCCTAAAGGTGCTATGAATCAAATAGAACAAGAGAAGAACATTAATTTGTGAAAATGGCATGGATTAGGGCAAAAATCTGAGAGATTTTTGTCTTAGTAATTCTTGAACGAAATCAGGCTTGGAAAAAGGAGTTCATAGAAATTTAGTTAAGAGTCTTACGAGCAGAGCCCAATCGGAGTTATGGATAAAAAATTGCATGTGAAACAATATAGCGCATTGATCGAATTTTTTTTTTAGAATTTTAGTTTTGATACAAGTGAACCCTAAGGAATTATTTGCATAATTTTTGGGAATGAAAATGAAGGAGAAGGAAATAAATGATTTCTTTATATTTGCGTGGCTAAGTGTTGGTTTAAACCTTAGCAAACCAAACTAAACATGAAACGACATTTAATTAGGTTATTTGCATTAAACGGTCGGCGACGAGCTGGATAAGGTATTCGAATGATATAAGCTATCTAGGACATGAGCTAAGTCGCATTGCATTTCTGAACTTCTAAATGCTATTATGTTTTACATGTCATGAAATAACGCATTACATACTATTTCGGAATCCCTTATCTGATTTAAGGTTTTTCTGAGTAAAAAAATGGTATTTTGACATGTGAAGTTGGTATTTAGATGGAACTCGATTTAGTATGAATGCAGCAGTCTCCAGGGCATAACCCCAAAAGGAGATTGGAAGATCAGTTTGACTCATCATTGATCGAACTGTTGGGGATATGCCCTAGAGTCAATTTGTACTTATACAATTGTCATTATGTTTTATATAATAATATGAGGCTTTCCTTTCCATGAATAGTGAGTTTTGTTTTGTTGGTCATCAAGTACGTGACTTGATAGTAAAACCCTACAATGAATACAATGACTATTCTAAAGCTGTCCCTGATCGATTATTATTATTGGAATAATAATAAATTAAGATTAGTATGTTTGTGACTTGATGGCTATGTTTTACTGGCCATGGATATTTGTGATATCGAGTCAAGACATAAATAAATGTTAGAGAACATTGTATTGGACATGACCCATTTGTGAGAGTACTTCATGGAATATGTCATAAGTACTTTCTAGCCATAATAATATTGAAAGTCCTTCGACCTAAATTCATCATAGTTTCTTACTTGATAAATTCTATATTTTGACATTGTCTAAAGTTGTCTTTAACCAGATAATAAATTAGACTACTGTTGGATATAAAATAAATCAAGGAGAGGAATATGATTGATTGTGAAGGAATTTGTCCCTCTCAATTATGGGAGAGATATCCATGGGCCCCTTGATAAGTTAGACTGTTAAAAAATGCATGGCCGTGCTCAAATATATCAATCTAAGATATTGATATCATTTGTTTGAACAGATCTACTATGAAATCAAGAAATAATTGATTAAGCTTAATAAGGATGACATGCTCCGTGCCTTATGCTTAATCTGGATATCGTGTGACAAAGGGACTAAATATAAAATTATGGTTTGGTTCAAAGAGATCACCGATCTTCATTTAACCTGGATAGTTATAATGTTTTGCTAGAAACCGCTTATAACTTGTGGGCCATTTAAATACGATTTAGGCACGCTGCCAGTGTTAAATGAACCTATAGGGTCACACAATAAGCGAACTTGTTAGGTTATTTTTCTGGTGACCAGGTTCGATGAATCTGGATGATATCCAGATTATAAGAATCTGACTCGGTAAAATAATTAGTTAAATTACCGAGATAATGGCAGAATCTTATCATATCAGTTTTAATTTAATTTGAATTTAAATTAGAATATGATAAGATATGATTAGGGTTGGACTCTAAGAGGTTCGAGGGTTTTTAAGAAAACCCTAGCCGTCTTTCGATAGTCCAATTTTTCGGTTGAGAACATTCGTGCCATTCTCTACCAGAGAAAAAAAAAACCTCTCAAACCCTAGGCGCTAGCACTCCCCGGGTATCGAGTGAGTTCGCGGTGTGTATCCGTAGAGGACGTTCGCATACTTGCAGCGTACGGTGATTGTTCGGGTCGAACGTACAACGAGCGCAACCGGAATCGAAGGATTTCGATTACGACAACCGGAGGTAACTCTTAAAGCTTAGATCTTCTTAATCGTTTACTTGGGTCCTCGGGAGGGATTCGTAGATGTTTTCCGCGTTTAGGAGTCCACGAATCCCAACAGTGGTATCAGAGCAACTTGCTAAACGATTAGGTTGATTTATCTGTATTAATCGTATTGTTGAATACATGTATAATATGTATATATGAATTTAACGGGTATGTATCAGCATGTTCTCATGATTATGATTTTAGAATACTTAGCATGCAGACTGCCTGAATTAGGTTTAATGTATGCATCTTAGTCACCTGATCAGACCAGATTAGTTGCAGATTGTCTGTAAATTGGTCTGTTGTAATATGATATGGTATCGTAAGCATGCTATCCAGTCGTTCTATATTTGCGAATTGCTTTTATTAATAGGACATGATAATATGTTATCTCGTATAAATATGATTAAAAGAACGCATATTGTACGTAATATGAATTTTCACGGCGATGGTTATTAAGGGGTCCGAACGTTAATTTGATTAATTTTCGGAAATCGGAAGGCAAAATCTCATTCAATGAGAGTAGGAAAAATCATTTTTCCTTCGAGGCGCTGCCCCTTGACTCCGCTCGCTGACCAGCCGGGACCTCCGCAGGCGCTGCCCCTTGGACCTCGCGAGCGCTGCCTTGACCCACTGAGGCGTTGCCCTTGGAACCCCAACTAACTGTTCGTTGTGTGTTATTCGTCAATGTTTTTGATTGTAGTTGTGGATTATTTTGAATAGTGCATAGCATGGCCCGTTTTATCCCAATGTGATTGGCTGGTTACATTATGGTTGTTTTAAGTTGTAATTTTTTTTTAAATACGGCCTGCGTGTCGTTTTTCATTGTTGTAAAATTGTACTGCTTTCGTAGAACAGGAATTATTTTAATTTTACTATCCAATGTAAAAGAAGACGGCAGCCGACATTTACAACCAAGGCGGAGTATGCTCAAGGCATTAGAGAATGCTTAAGGAGTTCATATACCTAGATTGACCACCTTGATCTTCACTTTGCTCGTGATGATCAACATAGGTTATGGGCCATGCTATGTCACTTTTATTTATGTCTTGCATGCATATTTGATATGTTTATTTCCTGCTTACTACAATCCAATCAAATTTTTTAAGAAAAAAAAAATTTAAGTGTTAAATGCCTTCCAAAATCAAACACTTGTTATTACTTAGATCATCATATGGTCATTCCTGCCAAAGTAGGATGCTTTTGATTATCTGAGTGAGATAAGATGGAAAATAGTTTTCCATATGTTTGATATGGTTTGACTTAACTGGGCTATCAAAATGGTTTTGGACCTAGGGCATTTTATGAGATATTTTTAGCCGGGACATTTGATGTCTATCTCATTTAAAATTAGAATTTTTATTTAATTATAAGATTAAAGCCAAAGCTTACTTATGATTAAAACAAAATATTTTTCCCACTACTGAAACATCAAAATGTTGAAGTTTCAAAAAGTTTAAATGCTTTTAGTGGGAGTTTTTTGTTAGAGTCTCAAAAATTAATTACTTTGCATATTTTTGTATGTAGATAATGGCAACAAACAGTTGGAATAATTCATTGCGATCTGTGCTTGAGAAAGACAAGCTTAGTGGGACTAACTTTCTTGATTGGGCACGAAACTTAAGAATTGTTCTTAAGCAAGAAAAAAGGCTCTATGTTCTTGAAAATCCTATTCCCCCTACTCCAGCAAATAACGCCTCAAAAGCTGAAAAAGATGCTTATAGTAAGCACAAAGATGACTCCAATGATGTTACTTGCCTCATGCTAGCAACCATGAACTCTGAACTTCAAAAACAGTTTGAAGAAGCAGAGGCATATGACATGATTGTGCATCTCAAGGAAATGTTCCAAGAGCAAGCACGACAAGAGAGATTTGAAACTCACAAGGCGTTAAATGCATGTAAGATGGTTTCTGGCACCTCGGTAAGTGCTCATGTCCTTAAAATGAAGGGCTATCTACATCATCTTGATAAGCTTGGTGCTCCTGTTAATCATGACATGGCCACGGATTTGATCTTGGGCTCTTTACTGCTTGAGTATGACCAGTTTGTCATGAATTTTAACATGCATAATATGGAGAAATCCATTACTCGAATTGCATGGGATGCTAAAACAAGATGAACTGAACATTAAGAAGAATACTCCTAGTGTTCTAATGGTTCAAAAAGGGAAAGGCAAAAAGAACAACCAAAAGGGCAAGGTCATGGCTAGTAAGGGTAAGGACAAGGCAAAGTCCAAGTTCAAGCCCAAACCTAAGGCCAAAACACCAAAGGAGGGAGCTTGCCACCATTGTGGAGAACAAAGACATTGGTTAAGAAATTGCAAGCTCTATTTGGAAGCAAAGAAAAAGAAGGGCGATGAGACTGCCGCTCGGTATTTATGTTATTGAAATTAATTTATCTACTTCGATTCATGGGTATTGGATACCGGTTGTGGATCTCACATTTGTGTAAATGTGCGGGGTCTAAAAGGAGTAGAGCCTTGGCAAAAGGCGAGGTGGACCTACGAGTTGCGAATGGAGCAAAAGTTGCTGCAGATGGTTGTAGGAACTTTTGAATTAATTTTGCCCAGTGGGCTTGTTTTAGAACCGAACAATTGTTTTTATGTTCCCTGCTATGAGTAGGAATATTATTTCAGTTTCTTGTTTGGATTTAGAAGGTTTTGAATTTGTTATTAGGAATAACATTTGCTCCATTAATAAAAACGGTATTTTTTATGGAGATGCTTCATTATCGAATGGGCTTTATATTCTAAATCTTCTTGGATCTTCGAGACATGTCTATTTATAATATAAATACTAAGAGATTGAAATCCAATGATTTAAATCGGACCTACTTCGGCATTGTCGTTTGGGCCATATAAATGAGAAACGCATAACAAAGCTTCATAATGATGGGCTTCTAAAATCGTTTGATTTAGAATCTTACGGAACATGTGATTCTTGTTTATTAGGAAAAATGACTAAAGCGCCTTTCAAAAGACAAAATGAAAGGGCAAGCGATTTATTGGGCCTAATACATACTGATGTATGTGGACCAATGAATTCACTCGCTAGAGGAGGATTTCGATACTTCATTACATTTACGGATGATTTCAGCGAGATATGGCTACCTGTATCTGATGAAACACAAATCTGAATCGTTCCAGAAATTCAAAGAATTTCAAAATGAAGTACAAAATCAACTTGGCAAAAGTATCAAAACACTTCGATCGGATCGAGGTGGTGAATACTTAAGCCACGAGTTTGACGAGCATCTTAAAAATTGTGGAATTATTTCCCAATTAACTCCACCAGGAACACCTCAATGGAATGGTGTATCCGAACGGAGAAATCGGACTTTATTAGATATGGTTCGATCAATGATGAGTCAAGCTGATCTTCCAATCTCCTTTTGGGGTTATGCCCTGGAGACTGCTTGCATTCATACTAAATCGAGTTCCATCTAAATCGGTTCGAAAACGCCATATGAGATATGGACTGGGAGACAATCTAGTTTGTTATTTACGAAGATTTGGGGTTGTGAAGTTTATGTAAAGCGTTTATTATCCGATAAACTTGCACCTAAATCTGATAAATGCATATTTGTGGGGTATCCTAAAGAAACTAAAGGATATCAATTTTATCTCCCAAAAGAAAATAGAGTAATTGTTGCTCGAAATGGATTCTTTCTTGAAAAGGAATTTATTTCCAAAAGAATCGATGGGAGTAAAATACATCTTGATGAGATTCAAGGACCACGAGTTAGTGCTCGAACCTCATCAAGATGAGATTCAAGAGCCACAATTAGTGCACGAACCAAATAATGAATCTCGATTAGATGGCTCACAAGTCCAAGATGAGCCTACATCTATAGAACAAGGACCTCGAAGATCCGATAGGGTTCGTCAACAACTTTGAGAGATATGGATTTCTCATCATCGACGATCACAATGTGGAGCTTATGGTTAATGATGAGCCCACTTCCTATCAAGAAGCCATTAAGAGTTCGACTCTAGAAAATGGTTAGAGGCTATGAAGTCCGAGATGCAATCCATGTATGATAACTAAGTTTGGACTTTGGTTAACCCACCTAAAGGTTCAAAAACCATTGGGTGTAAGTGGGTTTTCAAAAGAAAACAGACATGGAGGGAAATGTGCATACTTACAAAGCACGTTGGTAGCAAAAGGTTATAGACAAACTCATGGTATAGACTATGATGAAACCTTTTCACCGGTTGTAATGCTTAAATCTATCAGAATTCTTCTTGCCATAGCGACATATTATGACTATGAAATTTGGCAAATGGATGTCAAAACCGCGTTTCTTAATGGAAACTTACTCGAAGATGTGTACATGACACAACCTGAGGGTTTTGATGATCCTTTGAATTCTAATAAAGTGTGCAAGCTTCAAAGATCCATTTATGGATTGAAGCAAGCATCTCGAAGCTGGAATCTTCGTTTTGATGAAGCAATTAAAGAATTTAACTTTATCAAAAATGAAGATGAGCCTTGTGTCTATAAGAAAACAAGTGGGAATGCAATAGTCTTTTTGGTACTTTATGTTGATGATATCTTACTCATTGGAAACGACATCCCAACTCTACAAAGTGTAAAGACATGGTTGGGAAATTGTTTCTCAATGAAAGACTTAGGTGAAGCTGCCTATATTCTAGGTATAAGGATCTATAGAGATAGATCTAGAAAGCTAATTGGCCTAAGTCAAAGTGCATACATTGACAAGGTGCTGAAAAGGTTCGGTATGCAAGACTCTAAGAGAGGATTCTTGCCAATGTCACATGGCATTAAGCTCGACAAAACTCAAAGTCCTTCTACGAAGGATGAAGAAGAGCGCATGAACAAGATACCATACGCTTCCGCTATAGGGTCTATCATGTATGCCATGTTATGTACTCGACCCGATGTATCATATGCATTGAGCATGACAAGCGAGTTCCGATCAAATCCTGGAGAGGCACACTTGGACTGCTTGTCAAGAACATACTAAAGTACTTAAGAAGAACTAAAGATATGTTCTTAGTTTATGGAGGACAAGAAGGCGAGCTAGTTGTAAATGGTTACACTGATGCTAGTTTTCGATCCGACATAGATGATTATAGATCGCAATCGGGTTTTCTATTTTGTTTGAATGGAGGTGTCTGTAAGCTGGAAAAGTTCAAAGCAAGACACCGTGGCCGATTCTACTACGAAGGCTGAGTATGTAGTCTGCCTCAATTGCAGACTAAAGAAGCGATTTGGATTAAAAAGTTCATTACGAGAACTAGATGTAGTTCCTAGTATTGTGAACCCAGTGGATCTCTATTGTGACAACAATGGAGCCATTGCACAAGCTAAGGAACCAAGATCACATCAGCGATCCAAACATATACTTAGACGTTTTCATCTCATTCGAGAAATTGTTGATAGAGGAGATGTCAATGTATGCAAGGTGCCAACTGATGACAATGTTGCAGATCCACTGACAAAGCCTCTCCCATCGTCTAAACATGATAGTCATACCAGAACAATGGGATTACGGCTTATGCCAAATTGGTCTTAGTGCAAGTGGGAGGCTGTTGGGGATATGCCCTAGAGTCAATTTGTACTTATACAATTGTCATTATGTTTTATATAATAATATGAGGCTTTCCTTTCCATGAATAGTGAGTTTTGTTTTGTTGGTCATCAAGTACGTGACTTGATAGTAAAACCCTACAATGAATACAATGACTATTCTAAAGCTGTCCCTGATCGATTATTATTATTGGAATAATAATAAATTAAGATTAGTATGTTTGTGACTTGATGGCTATGTTTTATTGGCCATGGATATTTGTGATATCGAGTCAAGACATAAATAAATGTTAGAGAACATTGTATTGGACATGACCCACTTGTGAGAGTACTTCATGGAATATGTCATAAGTACTTTCTAGCCATAATAATATTGAAAGTCCTTCGACCTAAATTCATCATAGTTTCTTACTTGATAAATTCTATATTTTGACATTGTCTAAAGTTGTCTTTAACCGAGATAATAAATTAGACTACTGTTGGATATAAAATAAATCAAGGAGAGGAATATGATTGATTGTGAAGGAATTTGTCCCTCTCAATTATGGGAGAGATATCCATGGGCCCCTTGATAAGTTAGACTGTTAAAAAATGCATGGCCGTGCTCAAATATATCAATCTAAGATATTGATATCATTTGTTTGAACAGTCTACTATGAAATCAAGAAATAATTGATTAAGCTTAATAAGGATGACATGCTCCGTGCCTTATGCTTAATCCGGATATCGTGTGACAAAGGGACTAAATATAAAATTATGGTTTGGTTCAAAGAGATCACCGATCTTCATTTAACCTGGATAGTTATAATGTTTTGCTAGAAACCACTTATAACTTGTGGGCCATTTAAATACGATTTAGGCACGTTGCCGGTGTTAAATGAACCTATAGGGTCACACAATAAGCGAACTTGTTAGGTTATTTTTACGGTGACCAGGTTCGATGAATACTGGATGATATCCAGATTATAAGAATCGACTCGGTAAAATAATTAGTTAAATTACCGAGATAATGGCAGAATCTTATCATATCGGTTTTAATTTAATTTGAATTTAAATTAGAATATGATAAGATATGATTAGGGTTGGACTCTAAGAGGTTCGAGGGTTTTTAAGAAAACCCTAGCCGTCTTTCGATAGTCCAATTTTTCGGTTGAGAACATTCGTGCCATTCTCTACCGAGAGAAAAAAAAACCTCTCAAACCATAGGCGCTAGCACTCCCGGGTATCGAGTGAGTTCGCGGTGTGTATCCGTAGAGGACGTTCGCATACTGCAGCGTCTGGTGATTGTTCGGCTCGAACGTACAACAGCGCAACCAGAATTGAAGGATTTCGATTACAGCAACCAGAGGTAACTCTTAAAGCTTAGATCTTCTTAATCGTTTACTTGGGTCCTCGGGAGGGATTCGTAGATGTTTTCCGCGTTTAGGAGTCCACGAATCCCAACATAAATGTCATAATTGGCTTGAAAACCTTAAAGGATGACAAAATCATGTATTTTGTAAATTTAATCCTTTTGGGATTAAATAATTGTGATTTTCGAAATATGGTAATTTTTGGAATCGGGTATTTAGAAAACAACCGTAATGCCTTTATTGGAATATTTTATGGAAGCATAATTAGAAACTTTGAATCTAATCCCCTTCTAGTGTTAGAATTTTGGAATTCTTAAGCAAAATTCCTTTTGGAATCAAGTATGGGGAAAATAACGTAGATATCCTTACTGGAACATTTTATGATGCGAAAAGGACTTTTATCCTTTTTCACTGTAGATTTTGGAAATGATCTCTCGGTATGAGATCAACTTTTGAAAAATGATATTTGACCCCAGAAAATGTTTATTTGGAATTCCTTTGGGAATATGGAATTGTTACTGGCCTTGTGTACTAGTGGAAATACTGAATACTCAGTTAGGACTTTGATTTTTGTCCTACCTCACACTAAAGATAGACGACCCCAAGTAGCCTAGCTAGTTCTAGGGATTGTATTACTCCAAACAGGGTGACAAGATATTGAGATTAGTCATCCGGCTAGCCATTTAATTCATTGCAATTGTCGTGCCTTGTGCACATTTTGATTTTGGGTTGCTCATGGGTTGGGAATGACAGCTAGCGTTGTTCAACCCCTTGCTACCTCGATGGTGATCGACATCGGATTTGGGACCCCTGGGCTTATGCTAGCAAGTAAAAAATTATGAATTGCACAATATTGTGCTTGTTTGAACTTACCTTTCCGACAATGCACAGTTGAGTACTATAGGCTTGTGCCCTTAGTGCAATAAGACTATAATGTCGAAGGAAAAGCCATGTGAGCTTTGCACGTGGGCTTACCTTATATTGAGAGAAGTGCCTGTATTTTTTGGAATTTAGGTAATAACCCTGAAATGAAACATAACTTTTAAAAAATGACTGAATTTTGAATAAACACTTCTTTTAGAGAGTGTTTTAGAATTGTTTTTAGTAGAAAAATGGAAGATTCTTGTATAGTGACTTTTGGGAGCAAAACCCAATACTGCTTTTCGTTATCTGCCTTTCGTAAAGCAGTAGCACACACATGGGGCTCAATGGGTGATTTTCACTCACATGTGTCTTTTATCTTATTTTAGGACCCAGAGTTGAGCAGTCCCGTGGATAGGGAAGATGCCACTGTAACACCCCTTACTCAAAGTAACAACGGAAGTATATCAAAATCGGGTATCGCCCTGTCTAGTTATTATAACGAAGAACCAACAGAGTATATAAGGTCCAAATCCATATAAATGTCGCATACTGATGGCCACACACACACACACACACACACACATATATATATACAACAGAGAATCTTATACATCAATAATATGGTACATTATTAATAGGGGAACGTCTAGACCTAGACTGCTACCACTGTGATATCATCCTTCTATCTGTAGGTCTACTCTACTCCAGATCCTATAAAAAAAGGTAAGGTAAAATATACGTGTGAGTGAAAAATTGCCCAATGAATCCCGTGTGTGCTAGTACTTTATTAAAGAGACAGAGTACTTAAAATTTTTATGGAATAGCATTTCATTTGTTCACTGGAAACAATTCCAAAATTCTCTAAAGAAGAGTTTATTCAGAACTTAATCATTTTTAGAAAATTGGATTTCAATGTTAAATTGTTGCCTCGATTTCCAAATAATATATACTTTTCCAACAGAAGGTCAGCATGTATGCAAAGCTCATAATCTTTACCTTTGGCACCACGTATCATTGTACTTAGACTGCAGCTTACAACACTCAACCATGCATCACTGAAAATAAGTACACCATAGTGTACTACTGAGAATAAAGAATAGGTATACCGCAGCATACCAGGTACACCGCAGCGTACTAGTCAGCATCAATAATAGGTATACTGTACCATAGCAAGTGTACTACAACACACTCTTGCTACCATAAGCTAGGGGTCCCAATCTTAACGTCAATCACTATCAAGGCAGCAAGAAGTCAAATGCACCGAGTGTCCCTGCTCGGCATCCAGTAAATGACTTAAAATAAAAAATACCCGCAGACATAGCAATTTCCAGGAACTAAAGGTTTAGCCACGACGACTCATCTCAATGTTTTATCGCCCTATTTGGAATAAGATAATTCGCAGAACTAGGTAGGTTACCTGGGGTCATCTATCTCTAACATAAGCTAGTACAAAGATCAAAGTCCTTGCTGAATACTCAATGTTACCAATACCAACCCCTACTGACTGATCAGGCTAGGGGGTTATTTGTTCCGATAGGATTTTCAAAAAAACAAATATTTTCTGGGCAAAATATCATTTTTCAAAAATTTATCCCACTGACTCGCAAGTCAGATAATAAATTCTATAGGCTCCGCAGGGCCAATCAATTCATTCCAGAGGCACATCAGGCCAGCAAAATAATTTTTGGGATCAAAATGTTGTTTTCGAAAAGTCAATCTCATCTTAGAAGATCATTTTCCAAAACCATGTCAAAACAGGGTAAAGAGTTCTTTTCACATATCAAAACAAGTTTCCAATTGTATCCAGGTCATTTTGCTCGTACTCGATCACAAAAGTCATTTCCAAGGACATTCAGGTCATTTTACCTATACCTGATTCCAAAAGACTTTCCCAGCATTTTTAGGTCATTTTACCCTTATCCGATTTGAAATGTGTTCCCAAGAGTTGCAATAAGGATATTTCGGTCATTTACTGAATATCCGATTCCAAAGGTTTTCATAAAACATTCTAATAAGGACATTTAAATCATTTTCCAAATACCCGATTCCAAAAGGAACTCATTTCAAGAAATTCAGAATTCTAATCCTAAAAGAGGATTAAATTCAAAGTTTCTAAACATACTTCCATAAAATGTTCCAATAAGGGCATTCTAGTCAATTTATGAATACTCGATTCCAAGAATTACTATTTTTCGAAAATCCTAAGCGTTTAATCTAAAAAGGACTAAATTCACAAAATTCATGCTTTAATCATCCATTAAGGTTTCCAAGCTAATTATGAAGTTTGTTCAAGGCCAAAATAGCGCAAAACAATTCTTGCTCAGATATACCTTAAATATATTTAGGGATTTCCAAAACGGTATAAAACATAGTATTTCATGAAGCACACTAACTTTCAAAAGGTTTTAGAAATCAAAGGGACTCACCTAGTGTCCTAATGAACTCTTCTCGATCAAAGCCGTTCTATCATTGTTTCCAATGTACCATTAGCCGTTTAATCATAAAACTACACCAAACATCATTTTTAGATTAAATCGTGTTTGGTTGAAAAGTAGTCGACGGTTAGCCGACCTGCCCGACAGGTAGCCAACGATTAAGGAAAACATTCAACTTTCGTTCACGTCTTTTTTTTTTTTTTTTTGTCGTTTCTTCGATCCTTTCGTTTTCCTTTTTCATATCCTTCCTCTCTTCATATACAAGGGATTCATTCCATATTTCTCATTCATTCCATCCAAAATCACTCAACTAATCATCCTTAAGTTCATCCATTTTCGAACTAATTTTCTGGAATTTCACTGCTTGACACATGATATTTTTTTGCACATAACATTCAATCCAAAAATCCGATTTGGCTCTTTGATATACCAAAATGACCACAAGACTCTTAACTTTGATTCTCTATAGGCCTTTTTCAGATTTCTAGTTCCCGTGACACAATACAATGGAAAAATAGTCCTAGTAGTTTTCCTCTAATTCTACTATTCATGCTATCCTTTGTTTTCCTTTAGCCTTTAACACTTTGAGAACATTAATTCATTCAGTTTTCCTTCAAATCATCTTTGATTCTATAATTTCCAGATTCCAATAGCTCACAAGAGTCATGCTTATTCAACATAAATTCACTTCTTCATATCAAAAGCTAGTATAATTCATTTTTCCAACTAAGTAACTTCTATTTTCATTCTACTTTAGTCATCATCTCCTCAACCAAAATAAATCCTTCGAACTACCATGAATATTCAGTTCTTTGTTATACAAAACAATATGTATAAAACGTCTAGGCAGCCAACACATATAGACACATAGAGACTTGATCAACAAAGTTTATAAACCCTAGCTTTTGATCCAAAATCAAGATATGAAAGTTATGTTTTCATATTAAAATTCATATCAAAATAATCATCATTCACCCAACAACAACTTTAATTCTAGCAAGGTGAGGTTTTACCTTGTATATAGGGTTCCTTGGTGTGATTTGTTCCAAGAACTCACACACAACACCAAGAACACACATTTGCACCTTTTCTCTCTTTTGTATAATTTCTTTTTCTCTTGTTTTTATTTCTTCATGGCTGCTAATTATCTCTATGTGCATTTGTTTGTTCATTTTCTCTTTTGTTATTATGGTGAAAATAACTCCTTTCACCATATAATATCTCATTCAGTTTGGAGTACGGAATTAGTGCCAACTCCCTCCAAAATATATATTAATTCTGGCCCGAATATCATTATACTTGTATAAGGAACCTACTACTCTTAATATGTCTCAATTGGAACCCTTTTCCAATACACATACGCCTTGGCCAAGAACTTATTAGTAGTAATTCCTACAATTGGCCGTGAGATTTCACCCCTACTATTATGAATGGTGAATCTTTTATTGACCATCTCAACTACTTTCGTTTACTTCACAATGTATTTAATATCTATCTCATAGGTAGCCCTCGATCGAGCTCCGGAGATTAGAATCAAGGCACAAGGCTCAGCAAACAAAGTACCTTGGAGATCTCAAGTGCAAGGATATTTGCACATTTGCTATATTGAGATTATATCACTGGCACTAAATAGTTATCCATGTGATTATCTCAAAGCTAGGTCATCCAATGAACTTGTTCCATTAACAACCATCCACGTGTTAACTTTGAGTATCTCAATACTCACGGTTATGAGAACTACCACCTGATCGAATCAGGAAGTCTAACACATGCTAGTCTTAACGTATTAATGATGTCCTGTTTCATTAATACTACGACTAGGGACTATTTAAGTACTAACACCATGCAGTGTAGTAGGAATCTCATATCATGATCTCTATCATGATTTCCTTAGCACAGTGTTGTACTAGGGACTTTATCGAACAGTTATATTCCTTAAACTAAACAAAAGAAACTGTAAGATAAATAATGCCTTTTATTAAAATAAAATGTGTCATATACAATGTAAAAGTGATTGCCTCTAGGGCACAACATTAACAAACACATCATTTGTGGGGCCCTTTAATTAAGGTCTTCTGCAATGTGATTGGCCAATACTTGGACCATGAGAAGGTGGTTGAATGGCTGAAAGTTGGCCGGGAAAATCGGCAGCCATACTAGAGAAATGAAGAGGAAATTTTGAGGAAGAAAAATAAGTGGTTGGTGTGTAAGATTTTCATTAGAACACACCTATGTATAACCACCACACAATTAATAAAAATAAGAGATAATTGGCCAAGAGAAAAAGAAATTAATAAAGGTTGTCTATGTGCATTTGTTTGTTCATTTTCTCAAAAGTATGAGCTATCTCTATTTTATTTCGGTAATCCTTCTTGTGTATGAAGGTTGAAGTGTAAAACCCACTTGGGGTAACCCTTGATTTGATTGTTGTTGATTGAGTGATTTTGGTAAAACCAAGTGTAATGATTCTCTTATGTAATTGGTATAGTTAAGCACTATTGAGTTGGCTGAGTTTAAAAATATATACTTTAAAATATTTAAGTGTGAGCTGAAGGTAGTGGATGTAGATCTTGGTAGATCAAACTACTATAAATCTCGTGTTCATTCTTTCTACATTTAATTTTGACAGGCTGCAAATTGCTTTGCTTAAAAGTTTTCAAATCATGCAAAAGAATTCTTTATAATTCTAACCAACCCATCTTCATTTTTGCATTAATTGAATATCTTTTGCCTCATCTTATTCAGATCGTAGTTGGTCATTAACACAGTCCAAAAGCTCCTCGCTGTATCACTAGCAAATTCCTCGATCTGAAATAAAAAAGGAGAACTTCACAAATAGTTTTTGAAAAGTGCTTTAAATTTGTCAAAAACCTTATTCACTCCCCCTCTAAGGTTTTTCATTAGGTATCAGAGTATTGGTCTACTATTCTTTGGCTAAACAGCCTTGTAGAAAAGTTCCTTATGGCAAATATCTCCTCTCTTCCCTATGTCGAAGGATCCTTGACAAAAAGTCCTCTTTTGTTCATTGGGAGTAATTATATATTCTGGAAAAATTGCATGAAGAACTATGTTTGCTCAATTAATTTTGAGCTATAGAACTTAATTGAAAGAGGACCATATGTTCCTTCTAGAAGTGTTGAAGGTCGAATAGTTCCAAAACAGAGTGATGAATATGATCCTACAAACAATTACAAAATGACATTGAATTTTCAAGCTATGGGCATTCTATGTTATGCCCTTGATGCCATTGAATATAACTGAGTAAGTGGTTGTGATTCAGCCCATGACATGTAGAGATTGCTTGAAGTCACCCATGAGGGGATAAATCAAGTGAAGGAGTCTAAGTTGGGACTTTTGATTCATGATAATGAATTATTCACTACGGAGCTAAATAAGAGTATAACTAATATGTTTACTAGATTCAAAAATATTGCAAATGTACTTAAGGCTTATGAGAAAAACTATTTCCTTAGTGAACAAAATAGAAAAATTATGGATGCTTTGCCAAAGCGTTGGCAACCTAAAGCTTTAGCTATGGAGGAATCCAAAGACTTGAAAACCTTACTGACTGAAGAGCTAATTAGCTCTCTCCTAACTCATGAAATGAAACTTAAAAGGTTTCAAGAGTTTGATGATCATGATAAAGGTAAATAAGGAATAGCACTAAAAGCTACTGATGAGGATGCTGAAAGTAGACAATCTGATAGTGATGATGGAACTGAAGTGGAGACGAAAGAAATAGCCATGAATGTTAAGAAATTCAGAAGAATGTTCTAAAAGGAAGCTTCAAAAGAGGAAAGAAGTTCATGAAAAGAAAGGGACAGACCTCATCATTTAAGCCTCAATGTTATGAATGCAAGAGTATAGAACACTTCATTGTTGACTACCCAATAGACAAAGAGAAATAAGGCAAAAATGCTTAAGAAGAAAAAGACGGATCTAAAAAAAAGAAGGGAAAAGGACTAATGAGAACTTAGGATCAAAATAAGTCCGAATCTGAGGAAAATAGAGATTCTAAAAATGAAACTGCTAACATATGCTTCATGGCAGTGGAGGATAAGGTAAACTCCTTCTCATCTGACCTTGTAGTTGAATTTTATTACTCTACTTGTGATAATATTGATGATCCAAATGCTCTTCTTATTAATATGTTCTATTAACTAAAAAGAATGTCAAAAAGGAACAAGGAAATGAATTTGAAAATTGATTCACTATCAACTGAAAATGACAATTTGATAAGTGAGAACAAAAATCTAATTGACTCCATATGTTGCCTGAATGTTGAAAAAGAAACCATTTCTATTGTATTGAAATGTTCTACTCATGAGAATAATTGTTTGTATGATCGAATCTCATCTCTTAAAGTTATGATCTATGAATTTGTTAGTATGAAAATAAAGATTGACGATCTCACTACTTGTATTAAAAAATTCACTGATGGTCAAAGTAACCGGAATAAACTTCTTGAAACTCAATGGATGCTAGAAATAGAAATGGTCTTCGCTATAGTAATCTTCACAAATCAAGAAAATACAAGTCTTGTTTCATAAAAGCAAGCTCCTCAAATAGAAATTATACATGTTGCACTTATTGTGGTAAAACTGGACGCATTACATCTAGGTGTCACATTAGGAAAAGTATTAGTTTAGGAATGAAAACTGACTGGAGAATTAAAAGAATCACTACTAACCCCTATGGACCCAAGAAGATATGGGTACCAAACTCTCATCTCATGTATAGGTACGTTCCTTGGAGAAAATGAGCTTCACAAAGTGGTTCTTAGATAGTGGATGCTCAAGACATGTGACCAGAAATGTAGTCTTATTAGACGATGTTCAAGCTACAAATGATGGTTTTTTTACCTTTGGAGACAAAAATAAAGGAAAGATACTTGGCATAGGTGACATTGGTAAAAGATCTTTAACCATTATCAAACAAGTATTATTGATTGATAAGCTAAAATACAACCTGCTTAGCATTAGTCAATTATGTGACAATAGTTGCAGAGTCATTTTTTAGAAAGATTCTTGTGCTATTATAGACAACTCAAATAATGAAATAATTTTTGTTGCTAACTATGTTGGGAATGTATATGTATTCTATCTTGATGATCTTATAACTCATAATATTAGATGTCTTTGTATACATGATAATGATGGCTATCTTTGGTCTAGAAGACTAGGCCATATATTATTTGATTTGCTAAACAAATTATCCTCAAAAGAGCTTGTTAGGAGACTACCCAAAATAAAGTTTTATAAAAGCAAAATATGTGGTGCATGCCAATTTGGAAAGCAGATCAAAACCTCTTTCAAACCTAAGAAAATGATTTCCACCTCAAACCTAGTTAATTGATACATATAAATTTGTTTTGACCAATGAGGACCACCAGCCTTGGTGGTAAGAGGTATGCTTATGTTCTAGTAGATGACTTCTCAAGATTTACTTGGACTTTATTTCTTGGACAAAAAGATGAGGCATTTTCCGAATTCTCTAAATTATTCAAGCGTATCCAAAACTCTATTGGATGCAAAATAATTTGTTTTAGGAGTGACAATGGTAGAGAATTTTGCAACAATGAGTTTATACATTTTTGTGTTGAAAATGGAGTTTTTCACAACTTTTTAGCTGCTAAAACCTCTAAACAAAACGATGTCATTGAGAGGAAAAATAGAACCTTGCAAGAAATGGCTAGATCCATGATTTGTGAAAACTCTCTTCCAAAATACTTTTGGACTAAAGCTGTCAATATATTGTGTTATTTTGTTAACTGGGTGATGTTAAGACCCTTTCTAAGAAAAACACCCTTTGAGCTTATGTTTGACAAAACTCCCTCAATTTCTTATTTTAAAGTATTTGGTTGCAAATGTTTTCTTCTTAATACCCAAGACAATCTTGGAAATTTTGATAGCAAATCCGATAAGGCTGTATTCCTTGGATACTCTTCTAATAAAAAGGCATATAGAGTATACAATAAGAGAACTCTATGTATGAAAGAATCTGTACATGTTGTCTTTGATGAATCTAACATTTATACATCAAGAAAAGATGAAGATGATGTAGGGAGTTCAAAAGAAAAAGGGAAAGAATAGCACAAAGCACCATCGCTGGACATTCATGCCAAAGAAGAGGAATTGGAAGAGTAACATGCTAAACAAAGTAAGCAAGAAACTAAAGAGCTCACTGATCAAGAGCTACCACAGGATTAGAAGTACAAAACGGGTCATCCAAAAAAGTAAATTATTCGTTATCCTAGCTATAGTGTCAAGATCGAACTGTATTGATTTGTCCTTGCACGATATTTTTGGATAGTAGCTATGCAAGAAAACCTGAACCAATTTGAGAAAAATCAAGTTTGAAAACTCTTCCCTACACTACTTGATCATCCGGTTATTGGTACCATGTGGGTTTTCAGAAACAAACTATATAAAAATGAAGTGGTTATTAGAAATAAAGCTAAACTTGTTTCATAAGGATTCAATCAAGAAGAGGGCATTGACTATGATGAGACATTTGCTGTCGTTGCTAGATTAGAATCCATAAGAATGTCACTTGCCTTTGCATCTTTCAAAAATTCATGCTTTATCAAATGGATGTTAAAAGTACATTTTTGAATGGTTTTATTGAAGAGGAGGTATATGTAGAATAACCTCTGGGTTTTATTCATGAACACTTTCCCAATTACATTTTCAAACTCTCAAAGGCTCTCTATAGTTTAAAACAAGCCCCACGAGCTTGGTTTGAAAGGCATAGTGGATTCTTACTCTCAAAAGGTTTTTCAAGAGGTCTGATTGATACTACATTGTTTATTAAGTCAGAAAATACTGATGACCTTTTTATTGTCCAAATTTATGTTGATGATATCATTTTTAGTGCTATTAATAAATCCTTGTGTAAGATGTTTGTCAAGATTGTGCAGCAAAAATTCGAGATGAGCATGATGGGAGAACTTAATTTCTTCCTCGAGCTACAAATTAAACAAATCAATGATGGAATTTTCCTAAATCAAGCGAAGTATATTAAGGAACTGCTCAAAAGGTTCGGCATAAGTGAAGCTAAAGAAATCAGTACACCTATAAGCAAGGAATTCTTTAAAGCTTGACAAGGATGAAAAGGGTAAAAAAGGTGAATGAATCAAACACAGAGGTATGATTGGAAGTTTATCATATCTTACTGCTAGCTGACTAGACATAATATTTTATGTTTGTCTCTATGCCAGATTTCAATTGCGTCTAAAGGAATCCCACTTTTGTATTGTGAAACATATCCTTAGATTTTTTATTGGAACGTATGATTATGGTTTATGATATCCTCATACTAATACCTTTGATCTTATAGGCTACACTAATGTAAACTACGCAGGCTATAAAGTTGAACGAAAAAACACTAGCGGACACTATCAAGTTCTCAGACACTCTCTAGTGTCAAGGCATTTAAAAAAAATAGGCTTGTGTATCCTTATCCACAACTGAGGATGAATATATTGAAGTAGGGAGATGTTATGCGCAAATTTTGTGGATGAAAAATACATTATTTGATTTTGGTATCAATTTTGATTACGTACCTATACTATACGTGAAACCCCACCTAAAGCCAACTCTAGAGTAAGGGGGTCGGGATGCATATCATATCATTTCACATAAATATATATATTTTTGAAATATTTTATGTGCTTTAAAATTATGATCTATGGATTAAAAGGCTTAGTTGTTCTTATTGAGTAGGAAGGGTAAAATGGTAATTTTGCTTGTGGTCAAAATAGGAAGATAACTTGTGGATTAAATAAGAAGAATATTTGAGTGAGAAAATAAGAACAAGGGTTGTTATGGTTTAGTAGTTAGAGCTTTGGGAATTACTCTCTAAAGTCTTGAGTTCAAATCCAATCACTTAAGTTTTAATCATGATTATCTTAGTTAAGTTTGAAATTTTGTTTTCTTACATTCCATAAACATAGGAATGTTGTCTTTGGGGAGACGTGAAGAGAATGTCCTAATTCTATCATCATGTCCTAAAAAGAATTCTAGAGGAATTCTTGTCCTTTTATTACCTCTAGCTTGTCCTAACACCTTCACAAATTAAATTTGTTCAAAATTTATCAAAATCCATCTTTCTAATTCTAGAAATTTCAGCAAGGATCTTTTGTCTTTAAATTTCAAAAATGGATCTTGGAAGTTTAAGGATTGACTAAAAATATGAGAAGTGTTAGGAAAGGTGCCCAACGGAATTAATCACCATGGTTGAACCTTCAAACTCATCTTCATAGTGATCATGTTCTTCACGGAAGAAACCTAGAAATTTTTCGGATTCTTGAGAAGCCTAACCTTTGAAAAACACAGCCAGCTTTCTTACTGATTTACTGCTAGAAATATGGCCAATTTATTCAGCTTAAAGACTAAAAATTCTGTGCAATTCAGACTGCACAAAAAATTGCACAAACCAGAAAAAAATTCTGGGCAGTTTCGCTACCTTCCACCAGAAAATGAGGCTGTTTTCTCCTACCTTTAATCCAGCAGAACTCCTCTATTTTTCCTCCATAAAGAAGGCTAGAAACCAGCCTTAAAGGACCCTCAAACAACTCTACAAATTGAGGTGAAATATTGCGTAAAACTGCACAGAATATTGCAGCAAACATTCGAACCTTAGGACACCTTGCAACCAGAAATTTCCAGCTTTGATCCCTTAGGCCTAGACTGAAGAAATCACCCTCAAACCTCTATAAATGACCCTTGTTCAGCCATGAACTAAACACCATCAACCTCTACACTTACCTTGCACACTTAGACTCCATAACCATACCTTAAATATCTCCTAAGATCACTCAATTCAAACTACAATTTAAACTTCAAAAATTTCCAACATTTGCTCCATGAAAAACACCCTTGTACTAGGCTTCATACCCAGAAATTCCTCTGCCATTGAGCTCTGAATTTTTGCCAACCTTAAAGCTCCATCAATCTCCATTCATTTTAGTAAAGCAAACTAGTCCAACTGGCTCTATTGCAGCTCCAAGAAACCTCCATCAATCAAACACCATTAACATATCCTATACCTCAAACCACTCCTCAAATCTCTCTATTTGAATTTCAAAAAATCAGATTTCTCTCTTCCTCTCTAAGCTGAAATCGAAACTCCTAAACTCCCTCAACCATTGGGCCAGCATTCCCAGATTTCGTGCAGCATATTTCCCTCAAACTCTCTCAATTTTCACCAAGAACACACACCACCTTTCTTCAAGCTAAAACTTACTCTAAACACCTCCAATCCCTCTTAAAAACTCCAAATTACTCCTACATATTCCCTAGAGTTCATTTTTTGAATTTATAACACCAAATCTCGAAAACAAGAATTGGCATTTGGATCAAAACTAGTTTTTATTTTATTTTATTTAAGTCTCAAGAACATCATCATGGTCACCAAGAACAACTCATTTGTTCATCTTCTTCCATTCAACCAACAACATATCATGCTAATGCTCTCTCTCTCTCTCTCTCTCTTGGCCGAAATGGTGGATTACAACTGTGGCTGTTTTTCTCCACTCATGGACAATTCAAGACTCTCAATTGCGTGGACCATCTTAAATCTTCATTGAAGTACACATCAATCAAGTATTTCTCCTTAATTCTTGTTTCAAATTCTGAATTCATGTTTCTTAGATGTTGATAGGGAGAATAGGATATAAATAGGGGAATGAGTATATGCATATGAATGAAGGGGTTGAGATTAGGACATGAGAATGGTTGTGAATGTTTAAGCTATATGGATTTTCTTGAGATTCAATGTATGTTCGTCATATCTTAAGGAAATTATTAATGTTTAAAGTATGTTAGATATTATGACACCTTTGGTGAATAGAATTTTTATGTTCTTATCTCCTTTGAAGCCATGATTATGATTATGTCTAGTAGGGATTTGGCCATATGATAGCATGTGTTGATTTAAGCCTATGCTAATGAATGGATTGGTTTAATGTTTGATATTGGAGAATGTGTTCATGATCTTGTTTAGCAATAAGAACCATGATTATGTTTTTGTTGATCCTAGGTTATTTTAATTAGCAAATTTTATTACGTTAATTAAAATTATTACTATATTTTTCTCTAAAGATTTCAAAATTCCTAGGAAGTTTTGGAAATGAAATATTAAATGAAATATTGATATTTTACTAGTCAAATAAATAATTTATTTATTAAAAATAATATATATATATATATATTATAATAGTAAATAAGATCTTTTATATAAATAATAATAATAATAATAAATAAAATATTAATGACCTTGTACACCATAGTTCAAACTTTTATCTATATTCATAAATATTATTTATATTAAAATTTGTTCATTATTTATTAAACAAAAATTTAATATAATTCATTTATTATTATTTTTATTTATTATCTATTAAAAATTAATTTTAATTTATTATAAAAATATTTTTAAATTACCATTTACTAATATTAATTATGATTATTCAACATTTAAACCCTAGTTTATTTATTAACAATAATACACAAAATTTATTATTTGAACTTATAACTTATTAATAATTATTTCAGAACCCCTAGTTATTTTAACTTATCAAGCTATACTTATTTTATAAAATCCTTTATCATCTTGCCTTAAAGCTTAGGACATTAAGGTCATAGTTGTAATTAGTTGAACTAGGAATTATTTGTGTAAGGCAAGTATAGTTTGAGTATAACCTTATACCTTGTGTTTACCCCAGGTGGGGTTAGGTCAGCCTTGGAGGATTTTTGTTGAGTTCGAGCACGCAAAGGATCATGTAAGGTCCTGTATGGAATTATTTGAAGACCAAAACGTATTGTGATAAGCCAAATACGATATGTATGGACATTCATTTTGTAAAGGCAATTAAGGACTGTTTTCCTTTTTATTTCAATCAAGCAAATCATTTGAAATGCAAATAATAGTTTAACACAAAATGCTAAACTCTTTCGAAACCCAACTTTGACAAGAATTTTAGAAACTCTTAATTGCTATTTCCAAGTAAAGCAATGTATGATCAATTTTCTCCCAAGTTGGATAATCAACGTTGAGTACTCAATAAGGGTAGACTACTAGGACTAGTCTATGAAGGGTTAGGGTAAGTCTCTCAGTAGGTGGCCACCTCTGAGGGGTGAGTCCTTCCTAGATAGGATGCCAGTCCGGTTGGTCATGCTGGTCTAAGCTAGCAAGTTTTAATCATGTGGACAACCGGTAAGTTTGGGTGTCGAGATGGAGGAGTATCTCACCCGTAGGCCGTACACCTAATTTTGTCAGTATTCTCAACGTGTGGCATATTGACCATGTGGTCATGGGGCCCAACGTGTGGAACCCATGGCTACCCCTTTGAGTGGTTGTATTTATTGTGCACATGTATGGTTTGAAAAGCATAACGCCACTCTTTATTTTCAGTATTTATTTAATGCTTGCCAGTACTTTCTCTTAGGAAACTTTTACAGCTTGCCTACATGAATTATTGTACCTAAAACACTCAAAGCACATACGGGCTTATTGAGATTTTTATCTCATCACATTTTATGCCATGTTTTTAGGTCTGTTGGGATGTATGCCCTCTTAGATTAGGTTTCTAATGTAAAAGTCGAATGTTTTAATAAAAGAATTTATTTTTAGAAATTATTTTTGAATTTATAATTTTATTTGTGCACAATTACATTTGGAATAGACCGATTATGTTTAAGTAAGTGATCCATGTGAATGGATGTCTTTCACACTAAGGTATGGATCATGGGTTACTTATCACATAAACATTCGTTCTTAACCGATTGATGAGAATGGGAATCTCATCATGTATAGGTTATTATGTTGTGAATTCTAAATGGAGAATTGCTTACTTTTAGCCACTGAGTAGTCCACTCACTTCATAATATAAGCGTATTTTAAATACGTAAAACGGGACCTATAGTATTGGTTTCTAAAAGTACTATATGGTAGAAACCTAGACTACTACTGCTACAGCATGGACTAGTACTCTACGACTTTAGTATGAGTTGGTGGTCTGACGAAGCTGGAAGCATATACTTTGATATGCTATAGTTGAGGTTCTATCGTAGGGCCAATATACTTGCTTGTTGGGTATGTGTGACTAGTTAGTTAAGATAAACTTGAACAAGATGGTTTCTATACTATATCGCCACTTGTGGTTGTCTGAATGATCTAAATATCCAAGGCCCTAGGAAACATGACTTGGATGTTTGATTTAGGGTAGCTCCCTTGGAAAGTAGAAATAATCCAAGATATCATGGATCATTGGACTAGAGGCCTAAGGATGGTAGATGTCATTTAGAGAGGTGTTAGTACACTTCTTCCTCTCTAAAAGTACGTCGATGTATAGAGGAGTATTTTAGTCATTACACCTGTAGATCGGAGACTTTGCTAATGTAGCACTGTCCTTGGGGTCAATATTTCCTTATGGTGATATTAGGAAAAAAATAAAATGCAAAATATAGCTATTTATATGGCAAGGGTATTTTGGTCATTTTAGTACCCAAGGCGGTGTGTCTTTTGGTTCCAAGTATAGACAGTGAGTCCTAATTAAATACGAGCTAAGGAATTGATTTTAAATTAAACGAAATTTATTTCATTTAAGTAGCTAGATTTAATTATTGAGTTAGAAAAAAATAAAGGTCCATGGAGAGAGAATTAATAAAATTAGTTTAGTGGGTTAATTAATTATTTAGAGCTTGGCCTAGATTGAATAATTAAAGATTAACCTGGGACTAAACTAATTTAGGCTTATTAATTGGACTAGTTTATTTGGGCTAGAAAATTAATTATTAATTGGGCCATTAGGTTGGTTCTAATTAGAATAATTAATTAAGCCCAAAAAGATTAAACTAAGAGTCCAATGGCCCAGTCCAGTTTAACCTAAGATTTTATTTGGGTTAAATAGGAGGATTGGAAACAACGTTTTGGTAAGAACATACACTCTCTGAGACGGCTTCTTCTTTATGAAAAAAGCTAAACGTCTCTCTCTCTCTCTCTCTCTAGAAGAAAAGGTTCCTTAGTCTGTAGTTGTTCACCAAACAGATTTAGGTAGGCCATATACTGGAAGATCGAGGGATTGGCGTTCGCCTACAAGCAAAGACGGAGTAGGAGATCTATAGGAATCGCACCAGGGGCTTCCACCAGCATACCTACCCTGGTTGAGCACGTTCTGGTCCAACCAACTCTTAGAACGAGGAAAAGAGACAAAAATTTTTAACCTCAGAATCCGAACAAAGCCTAATCGGCACCGACTAGGGCGACGGAGTTGGCACCGGCGCTGTTCGGGAATCCCCTATTCTTGTTTTTTTTTTTAGTTTTTAATCTTCGCTTCTGCTGCGTGCCCTGTGTTTTTCGTTTTCTATGCCTTCAATTGGTATCAGAGCCCTAAAGGTTTTGTGAAAATATAGGGAGCATGCATCTAGATGAATAAAACTGGACACATATGTGTGATTAAAATTGTGATTTATATGGGCTAAATTAGTCATATTTTTTCTAGTTATTTGAGGCTCTTTTGTGATACATTTTGTTCAATAACTAGTTATATTCCTTCATATTTGAGATTTTACCCTTGGAAAGGTATTTTGTTCATTATTACAGATTTTTAGGGCAAAACGAAGCAAAAACATCGCAAAACAGAAGAGAGGCGGTGCCGGACAGGGCATTGGAACCGGCGCTGGCCATGCACTGTTGACACGAACTTTGAGGCGATGAAAAATTGTGAAAATAGACTAGAACAGAGTGGAACTGACACTGGCTCCAGTAGCCAAGGCAGCACTGGCTGCATTCTGGACTACATGGTGTTAATATCAAGAAAAAATCAGCGAATGAGTAGAGAACCAGAATACAATCGGCGCCGACTCCAACAGCCAAGGCGCCACCCGCTGTACTCTGAGGAAAAGGCGGGATTGTGATTTTTCTACACGGTTTTTCGTAATTTGTGGAGTTTTAGTATCTTCCAACTTCTACTCGGCTAAGAACATTACACCAAGGAGTTTAGGCACTTCCCATGCCTATAAATAGATGAAAAACACAAGGAAAAAGAGGAGAATTCGTTGATTATTACAGAAAATCATTCAATCAAAGGAGGAATTCTTCAATTCAAGGAGTATTGTGCAAGAAGGTCTTCAAATGAAGAAGAAGGAGGCTTGTCTATGAGTGCTTTCTCTTACTTTGTTTTCTTTTTCTTGAACAATGATATGTTAATTATTTTATTTTAATTCGACATTGTTTTAGATATTTATGGTATTTAGAGTTATTTGATCTTTTGACTAATTGATTGCTCTGCTTGGTATTTAATTACTTGTGCCTAATATGAGATTATTTTGTTGTTTCTTTCCATTAACTTGCTTGAAAAAAAGGTTGATGGTGGTTTCAATTCATTATTTTTATATTTATTGTCTCTTAACTTGTTTGAAAAAAAGGGTTAGTTGCAAAGAACAAAGTAACTGAAGGTGAATTGATGTCTACCAAAATATGGATTCACTGGTTAATTTCTTGTTTTAAGTTTGCCAGAATATGGAAATTTAATCAAGGATTGTGTTTAATGCATCTTTTGCGTGAATTAGTTGAGATAGAATATGTGATGCTAATTTGTCTAAAAGATAGTGATTTCATGGATTGGAAAATAAGTGAGTCTATCTTAATCCTTCATGATGCCAAGCGAATGATTAGTTATGATAATGGTTGGATTCTTTAAGATCATGTTTGTCCAGATAATGGCTTAAGTTACATAATGCTCCATCCATGACATGTATGTATATATATATATATATATATATATATATATATATATATTACCTTTTATTTCTTTTTCACTTTATGGAGTCGGTTGAACAATAAAAGAAAAGTGATTAATGTATACTTGTTCCTTGAGGATCAACACTCGTTTGAACCGTATGCTATGTTAATAATGAGTACGCTTGCTCATATGTGTAATTTGGAGTTTAACGTTTTAATGTAAACTTGATAGGGAATGTGCCTAGTTTTTATATGATTTTTATACCCAAATCCATACATATCAGTGATCCTTCGCTGTTTACGGTATGGATAAATTCTCTGTTAAACCTCGTGGGTGGAGGTATAGAAAATTTGTAATTTACTGTTTTTCTTAGCAAATCGTGTAAGCCCAATGTTTATGGGTATAGGTGATTGTTGGTTTTGGTTTACTTCATTGTATTTGGTTTGAAATCAGAAAGCCATCGAAGTCGAAAGCTGTGCAGAAAAATAGGAAAAATTCGCAGAAAAAAATGCAGGATCAAGAGTCCAAACTGGAACCGACGCCGGCTTGGGGTGTTGGAACCGGCATCGGCTAGGGTCTGGAAGGCTAGTCCGCACGCTGGTTTCTTGTGGGTCCTAGTTCTATGTGGCGGATGCGGTGGACCAAGGAGAAATTTTTTATTTTTTCCTTGTAATTTTTCTTGCATTTTTTTTTTATGTCCATACCAGGAGAAGTTAATATTTTGCAATAGTTAATATTAGTAAGGGATTTTAGGATTAAACAAGACCATTAATTAATTAATTAATATGTTTAATTCTATTATCTGGGCACTTAGGTTTAAAATAGAAGAGCATGAAAACGTCTACTGTTTTTTAGTATACTATTTATTTTTGGTACCAATGTGCACATTTTCTCAAGGACCAAAGTCTTTGAGATTGTTTTTGACAAGGAAAACATTTTTTCTACAAATTAAATGGTTATTTTAACTTGAACAAAAATTATTCTTTAGATATTTTCTCAAATGATTTAATCCTTGACATAGAAAATATATTAGATTTAGATATTTTTCTAAGGATAAAATAGAAAGCCATTTTGTTTTAGTTTGGCACAAGAAAAATTATTTTGTTAAATAAACTTGAGACCAAAGTCTCTAGAAAGTTTTAATTGGAAATTTTTGAAATCATTAAGTTTTTAACTTAAATAAAATCAGTCCATGGGAAAAACTCTTAAAGGATATAAGCCTTGACATAGACAATTTTATGGACTTAGACATTTTATTTTTAAGTTAAAAGAAAACTTAATGGAAATTTTCAAAATGATATTTTTCAGAAAACCCTTGTTTTAAAAGACTAAGTAGGAGAGGGGTTCCAACAGCCCGACGGCTTCCATCACTATACTCATTAGAGATCATGAGTCCCCTTGCGTCACCCTGGGAGTGAACCCATATAGGATAGGGATAACACAATAATCTAGATCTAATGGAGGGATGTAATTAATAACCCGGGGCACGTACTATGATCGGCCAACCCTCGTTAGAGGTCATAGTGTGAGGTATGTCCATAGGAAATGAAAGGAAATGACCATCCCCTCGATAGAGTTATCTTCCAGATCATTACCTATAAGGGAAATTAATTTGTGGTGGTTAACATACATGGCTTAGGAAACTATTAATCTTTCCAAGAAGCTATGTCAGTTTTCCTAATAGCCAAATTGATTATTATCAGTTTTGATAATAAGGATAAAGTGAATCTTTTTTCTTTTATTTTTCCAATTTTTCAAAAATGGTGGGAGGTTCTTTTAGTCCATTGGTCATTATTCTCTAAGAGAATAAGCTAACGGGACCAAACTATATAGACTGGGAAAGAAACCTGGATATAATACTCACAATAGAAGAGTATAAGTATGTCATTTACGAAACCTGCCCTATTATTGGGGAGGGTTCCACCGCCAAGGAGCGTGAGGCTGAGAAGGTATGGAAGTAGGCCGACGAGATGGCTCGTTGTTACATGTTAGTCTCCATGTCTAATGTGCTCTAGTCCAAATATGAGCACATGATCACTGCGTATGACATAACTCAATCATTAGCCACGATGTTCGCAGATAAGAGTCAGCTCGCAAGGTAGGAGGCTTTTTGAACCATCATTAACACTGAGATGGTTGAGGGAGCATCAGTCGAGAGCATATGCTCAAGATGATTGCTACTTTCTAGGAGGCAGAAATCTTAGGTGTTGTCATTGACCCCGAGAGCCAAGTGGACATAGTTTTTGAATCTCTATCGGGTTCCTTTACTCAGTTCAAATTGAACTATAACATGAACAACTTGAACATGGGTTTGACTGAGTTGATGAAAGAGCTCCAAATGGTGGAGAAAGTCATAAAGCCACAATCAAAGGCTATGATTGCCAAGGCTTCATCTTCTGAAACTGGTCCCAAGCCCAGAAAGTTCAAGAAGAAGAAGGGTAATGCAATGGTCCAGCCTAAGACCCAGCCCAAAGATAAACCCAAGGGCAAGTGCTTTAAGTGTGGACTAAAGGAAGACTGGAAAAAGGAGTGTCTAGATCTTCAAGCCAAGAAAAACCCCACAGGTAATGTTTTCTATCTAGAGTATTGATAGGGGCTAAATTGGTCATACTTTGCTTAGTTATTTGAGACTCTTTAGTAATACATTTTGTGCAATAACTAGTCATATTCTTTCATATTTGAGATTTTACCCTTGGAAAGGAATTTTGGTCATTATTTTAGATTTTTGGGTAAAACGAAGCAAAACCGTCGCGAAACAGAGCAGAGGCGGCGCCGGCTGTAAAGCTGGAACCGGCGCCAGCTGCATTCTGGAACTTATACACACAATTCGGAGAAAAATTGGTGAACGAGTAGAGAAGCAGAACACAGGTGGTACGGGCTCCGAAGGACCAAGATGGCGCCGGCTGTGGCCTGTCCTTGAGGTGGTGCTGCGATCTTTCTACGTGTTTTTGGAAATCTAAGGAGTTTTAGCATCTTCCAACTTCTACTCGGCCAAGAACTTTGTACCTACGAGTTTAGGCACTTCTTTAGCCCATAAATAGATGAAAAACATAAGGAAAAGAGGAGAATTCAATGATCATCATAGAAATCACTCAGTCCAATGAGGAATTCTTTAAGTTCAAGGAGGGTTGTACAAGAAGGTGTTCAAAAGAAGAAGAATGAGGCTTGTCTATGAGTGCTTTCTTTTACTTTGTCTTCTTTTTCTTGACAATGATATATTAATTGTTTTATTGTAATTTGATATTGTTTTAGATATTCATGATTTTTAGAGTTATTTGATATTTTGATTAATTAGTTGTTCTTCTTGGTATTTAATTACTTAGGCATATGACGAGATTAATTAGTTGTTTCTTTTCATTAAATTTCTAGACCAAAGAGGTTGATGGTAGTTGCAATTGATTAATTTCATATTTCTTGGCTGTTAACTTGCTAGACCAAAGAGGTTAATTGCTGAGGATGGAGTAATTAAAGGTTAATTGATGTTTGCCTAACCAAGGATTCATTGATTAATTTCATGTTTTAAATTTGCCAGACCAAGGAAATTTAATCAAGGATTGTGCTTAATGCATCTTCTGGATGAATTAGTTGAGACAGACCAAGTGATGCTAATTTACTTTTATCCTTCATGATGCCCAGAGAATGATTAGATATGATAATAGTTAGGTACTTTGAGATCATGTTTGTCTATATAATAGTTTGAGTTGCATACTTCTCCTTCCTTGACATGTATATATTTCAATTTTTGTTTTCTTTTATTTCGGTTTGGTTTTATCGAGTCAGTTAAACAATGAAAGAAGGGTATTTAATATCTACTTGTTCCTTGAGGATCGACACTCATTTGAACCCTATGCTCAGTTAATGATGAGTACACTTGCTCATATGTGTGATTTGGGTTTAACATTTTAATTTAAACTTGATTGGGAATGTGCTTAGTTTTGTATGATTTTTATACCTAAGTCCGGACACATCAAGTTTTTGGCGCCGTTACCGAGGAACAATAGCATGAAAGCTTAGATTTTGTTGATTTAACCATGTAAATAGGAAAATATGTAAATATGTAAATATGTATATATGTTCCTTGTATAAAGAAGTGCCATATTTTGTTGTTTGTATAATTGTATTTTACTTTCACTATATATTTTAAATATGTAAATAGAGAGATACATGTCAATAATAACTAACTTGTTTTTGTATGTTTGAATAAATTGTATATTTAGTTATTTAATTTTACTAACCCAATGTTAATGTGGAATATGTGTAATAATAATATTTTTAATTTGTTGATTTTTACATCTATAATTTTGAGTCAATACTAACTCTTTTTATTTTCATGTTTAGACTTAAGCTAACACGATATTGGAGATGAACTATTTTATTAGTTGTTTCTTTATTTACAATTTTTACTTTTTATTTTAATTTAGGAATTCTTATTTTAAATGTATCGTGGTCATGCATTCAATTAGGATAGTTTTTAGTTGTTAAAGAGAGAGAGAGAGAGAGAGAGAGAGAGAGAGAGAGAGAGAGAGAGAAAAGAAAAGAAAAAACATTAGTGTATTGATTGGCAAAATTACAAGCTCACATTGATGTTTTTGGTGAGACGTCATTAGAAGCATTAGTGAATTCTTTTGTTGCCAATATAAATTCATCTATTCAGTGGCATGAAGAAGCTTCCCAACGATGGTGCGATCTAAGGAAACAATTAGTTAAGATTATTGAAGAGACTCATGAGTTCATGCTAGCCCATACACTTGAACAAGAGAATTTGCCAGGAGATGGGAGATCCTATGAGGGACAACTGTCCAATGTGGGAAGGGGGTATTCAATTCTTCTCTATGTGCTAATAATCCAAATCTCTCTTTGTCACATGATTTTGTAGGTTCCTTTCTTTTCTTGGAGAATATGGGTCCAAATACTGATGTGTTGATTTTAGCATACTTCAAGGAGTTGGATCTTTCAACACTATATCGTAAGAAGTCCTTGGAGGATGGTGAAAATTTCTACCCTTCACCCCATTTAACGGGAGGTAACTTATTTTTTGTAGATGTCTCGAAAAGTAAGGATTTCCTGATCCCATTCTTAAGAACTCAATTGCTAAGTTTTAAGGAGAATTTTAATTGTAAAAATTCTTTTGAAGGGTTAATTGGTGAGTTCAAAGTTGATTCATCCATTAGATACTATGTGCACTTATATGTTGGAAAAGATATTTATGTGTCTAAAGGAATGTTAGAAAATGAGGTTTATATGTTTTGCTAAGATAAATTATTTTCATGAACCTTCCATTTTTCAAAATCCTCAATTCTTCATTCTACATTCGTTATGCCTATCTTCTATTTTGAACTTAATTTCTTTTCAAAAGGTTTGATGAGGAAGCATGATGGGTGTAGAGCCTTTTTGTTTTATTTTTATTATTTTAGTCTTTTTATTTAGTTTGTTTTCTTTTATTTAGGTATTTTTTTATTTTATTATTATTTTTCTTGTGCTTTTATTTGTGTTTTATTTTATAGGCATAAAGTCCTCTTAGACAAGCCCTTCTTTTTACCTCAAGCTTGGCTATCTATTAGAGCATTATTGCACTTGGGAAGTATTACTTAAACTTTCTATCCCTTTATTATTTTTAGTCCCTTTGTAGATGCTTTCTGGTGTTTATCTTTTGCCAAGGAGAATATTGTCCAATTTAAGTGTGGGATAGTGGTTTGGTGATATACTTTGTCCAAGTTTTTTATCAATTATCTTGGTGTTTTCTTAGTGGTGAGCTACTTTAGAAAAATTTAGTTTAAAAGTTCTAAAAATTTAAAGATTTAGAAGAGTGAAACTTTTGGAGCTAATTTGGAATGGAAGTTTATTTTTCTTATCTCTTCTCCTTTATTTTTGATCCCATGGCATTGTTTATTTCTTGTTATATTTATTTGGCCATTGAGGACAATGTCCAGTTTAAGTGTGGGGGAATTAGTGATTCGATTGAAAATTCTTCTATGCATCATTGTTTTATACGTTATCATCCTTCTTCTGAGCAAAATCTTCAAAATTTTCTGATTTTCTGGAGATTTCAAGCTGTATTTTTTGTGCATGTCTTTATGATGGATTATAGAGCATATGTTCTAGATCATTTATGGCTTATGCATAACTTTTTGCACTCACTTGGACAAAGTAGTTCTTGATCAACTGCTTTGCATTATTCT
Organism: Voacanga thouarsii; assembly: GCA_026120185.1. NCBI lineage: Eukaryota > Viridiplantae > Streptophyta > Magnoliopsida > Gentianales > Apocynaceae > Voacanga > Voacanga thouarsii. The sequence continues at coordinate 1,140,040 of JANUWF010001675.1, read as the reverse complement.
TAAACCTGTTTTTTTCTCTAAAATTCATAGAGCATTCTAGAACTTACTTGAATACCTCTTTAGGCGAAATAAGAAAGGCAATCATGATTTAACTTAGGGATGACGGTAATAGGCCTTCTTTGGATAGTTTGAGCTTTTCAAGCTTATCTATTGTTATATTATCCCTAGTGCCTATTTTGAGCCTAAATTGGTGATCTCTTTCTTTAAAACCCATCACGATATTTTGTCCATTACTTGTGTTGAGAGTTTGTGTAATTTTCCAAAACTTTATGCTCTTCAAGGATGAAAGTATATGTATGTTGAGAAAAAATGCAGGGATAGAGATCATGACTTGTTACTTTCAGTCATGGATCAATTACGAGTGGAGCTGGGAAAAGAAAGGAAGTAGAATGGAAGAAAGAAGTTGAAAAAATTGAGAAAGAAAAGAGTGTTGAGCTAAAAAAGATGAGAAAGAAGAAAAGAAACGAGAGGAATTGAAAAGAGAAAACGACAAGCTGCTAGAAAGAAAAGTGAAGAAAAAGAAAACAACAATAGCAATGAAAACAAAATAGGAATAAAAGAAGAGAGAATTCGAAGAGAATCAAAAGAAAATTGAAAAAGAAAAGAAAAAAAAGAGTGAAAAGATCACAAAAGGGATGGTGAGTGAACTGTAAAAGTAAGTTCATATAAAACACTTGACACCATTGCTGGGAAATTGAGTGATCTTGTGAGGAAAAGAGTTAATGATAAGAAGAGGTGAAAGAAAAAGAGAACAATGCAAGATTTGCTTAAAGTGCATAAAGGTTGTTATATAAGCTTATGGTTTGATTGATTCTTGGAATAGGAGAGCAAGAAGAGTTGAGAATTATAGGTTTACTTTGGTTACACTTTTCTTGCTTACTCTCAGTTTTTCTTTGACTTTTGATTTTTCTATATCCTTCATTTGCTAAGCCTTACATTACAAGCTTAAAAGTCCTACTTGATTTAAGTAGAATCATGATATGTCTCAGATTAGTGGAGAGAGAGTATGAAAAATAAGCATATGGAATGCATATTCTTTTTGAACTAACTTCTTTCCAATGGTTTGAGAATATTGTGAAGTATTGAGATGGTTCTACTAAATCATTTATGACTACACAAGTCTTGCATTGGCTGTGAAAGATTTAGTATCATATATTTCATGTTCATGAATAAATAAAGCATTGAAGATATGGTTTTGAAATTGGTTGAGTGATTTGATTAAAACCATGTGTTTTTCCTACTTGTTCTTGATACTTTGCATCAGGACAAACAAAGAGTTAAGTGTGGGGGAATTTGATAGGGGCTAAATTGGTCATACTTTGCTTAATTATTTGAGACTCTTTTGTAATACATTTTGTGCAATAATTAGTCATATTCTTTCATATTTGAGATTTTACCCTTGGAAAGGTATTTTGGCCATTATTTCAGATTTTTGGATAAAATAAAGCAAAACCGTCGCGAAACAGACCAGAGGCGGCACCGGCTACATTCTGGAACTTATACGCACAATTCGGAAAAAAATCGATGAACGAGTGGAGAAGCAGAACACAGGAGGCGCCGGCTTCGAAGGACAAAGGCGGCGCCGGCTATGGTCTGTCCTTGAGGTAGTGCTGCGATCTTTCTACGCGTTTTTGGAAATCTGAGGAGTTTTAGTATCTTCCAACTTCTATCGACCAAGAACTTTGTACCTATGAGTTTAGGCACTTCTTTAGCCCATAAATAGATGAAAAACACAAGGGAAAATAGGAGAATTCATTGATCATCATAGAAAATCACTCAGTCCAAGGAGAAATTCTTCAAGTTTAAGGAGGGTTGTACAAGAAGGTCTTCAATGGAAGAAGAAATAGACTTGTCTATGAGTGCTTTCTTTTACTTTGTCTTCTTTTTCTTGACATTGATATGTTAATTGTTTTATTGTAATTTAACATTGTTTTAGATATTCACGATTTTTAGAGTTATTTGATCTTTTGATTAATTAATTATTCTTCTTGGTATTTAATTACTTGGACATATGACGAGATTAATTGGTTGTTTCTTTTCATTAAATTTCTAGACCAAAGAGGTTGATGGTAGTTGCAATTGATTAATTTTATATTTATTGGTTGTTAACTTGCTAGACCAAAGAGGTTAATTGCTGAGGATGGAGTAATTAAAGGTTAATTGATGTTTGCCAGACCAAGGATTCATTAATTAATTTCATGTTTTAAATTTGCCAGACCAAGGAAATTTAATCAAGGATTGTGGTTAATGCATCTTCTGAATGAATTAGTTGAGACAGACTGAGTGATGCTAACTTATCTAGAAGGGAGTAATTAGTTTAGACAGACCAAGTGATGCTAATTTACTTTAATCCTTCGTGATGCCAAAGAGAATGATTGGTTATGATAATAGTTAGATACTTTGAGATCATGTTTGTCTACATAATGGTTTGAGTTGCATACTTCTCCATCCTTGATGTGTATATATTTCGATTTTTGTTTTCTTTTGTTTCGGTTTGGTTTTATCGAGTTAGTTAAATAATGAAATAAGGGTAATTAATGTCTACTTGTTCCTTGAGGTTCGACACTCGTTTGAACCCTATGCTCAATTAATGATGAGTACGCTTGCTCAAATGTGTGATTTAGATTTAATGTTTTAATTTAAACTTGGTTGGGAATGTGCTTAGTTTTGTATGATTTTTATACCCAAGTCCAGACACATCAAGTCTATATCAATGGTAGGATCAACTTCCACTTGGATTGTTGATTCATGAGCCACTAATCACATCTGTAACTCATTGCAAGGGATTAGAAAGATTAGAAGACTCTAGAAGAGCTAACATGGACTACGTGTGGGAAATAGACCACAAGTTTGGGCCGTTGCAGTGGGAGAGCTAGATCTTGTATTTGATTGTAATAGAATAGTGGTTTTGAAAGATATTTTATATGTACCTGGATTTCAACAGAATTTGATTTTGGTTGCGAAACTAATAAATCAAGGATATTCTATATCTTTTCATTCTGATATTTCTATCAGTAGAGATAGAGAAATTTTAGGTACTAGGCCCATGTATGGGAATCTATTTTTCTTAAACCCTATTAGCAATCAATTAAATAACGCTCGATCTGAACCTTTAACAAAGAAGAGAAAGACTAATGTCAATGACTCTTATCTTTGGCATCTAAGGTTGGGTCATATCAACTCAACCATTATACAGAGGTTGATCCATAATGGGCCATTGGGCTCATTGAGATTGGAAAATTGGCCTCAATAAGAGTCCTGCCTGATGGGAAAGATGACCAAAATGTCATTCCCCCTAAGGCGGATAGAGCTAAGGAGGTATTGAGTCTTGTTCATACTGATGTGTGTGGTCACCTGTCTACACCAGCTAGAGGAGGTTTTGAGTACTTCATCACTTTCACGGATGATTGTACAAGGTTTGGTTATGTTTACCTAATGAGATGCAAGTCTGACTCTTTTTAAAAGTTCAAAGAGTTTAAGGCTGAAGTGGAGCGTCGGACAGATAAATTGATCAAGACCTTATGATTAGATCATGGTGGAGAGTAACTCCTTGGTGAATTCAAAGACTACATGGCACATCATGGGATAGTATCCCAGCTCTCTACGCCGGGAACACCCTAACAGAACAGAGTAGCTGAGAGAAGGAACAGGACATTGATGGAAATGGTCTATAGCATGATGTCTCATGCTACTCTTTCGTGTCTTTTTGGGGATATGCCCTGGAAACAGTGGTGTACATTCTGAACTTGGTGCCTTCCAAGTCACTACCTAGGACTCCCTATGAGATATGGACTAGGCGTAAGACAAGTCTGAATTATCTCAAGATATGGGGTTATCCAACTTATGTACTGGTTAAGAGAGACAAGTTGGAACCAAGATCAAAATTATGCTATTTTGTTGGGTATCCAAAAGGGACAAAGGGTGGTTACTTTTATCATCCTAAGGAGTAGAAGGTTAGTACCAATGTTAGATACTTAAAGGATGATCAAAGTACTTCCACGAAAGGTTCAACTAGGTTGGAACTGGAGGAGAAGATATCTTCGAAAGTAACTTCTTCTGACCAGATTGTGGAACATGAAGAGGCACAACCTCAAGACCCTGTACATATGGAGCCTCATCATAGTAGGAGAGTGTCTAGGGTTCTAGAGCAATGGACTGGAGAAGCTTTCGAGCTAGTCTCCGACTATCAGGAATAAGACCCCACTAGATACAACGAGGCTATTGTTGATGTCGATGAAAATCTGTGGCATGAAGCAATGAAAGCCAAGATTGAGTCTATGTATCTCCATCAGATTTGGGATCTTGTAACTTCACCTAAAGGGATAAAAACCCATAGGATGTAAGTGGGTATACAGGAGAAAGAGGGGAGTAGATGGGAAGGTGGAAACCTTCAAAACTAGGGTTGTGGCAAAAGGGTATACTCAGAAAGAGGGAATCGATTATGAGAAAACCTTTTCCCTGGCAGCTAAGCTTAAGTCAATCCGTATCCTTTTTTCCATCACATGTCATTATGACTACGAGATATGACAAATGGATGTCAAGACGGCATTTTTAAATGGCCATCTTAGTGAAGACATATGTCCCAACTAGAAGGCTTTGTTGCTAATGGCCAAGAGCAAATGGTTTGCAAGCTTAAGAAGTCTATTTATGGACATAAGCAACCATCGAAAGCATGGAACATTTGTTTTGACAAAACTGTAAAGTCTTATGATTTTATTCAAAATGAGGAAGAACCATGCGTGTACAGAAAACTTAAATGCATTAATGTGGTTTTTCTTGTCTTGTATATGGATGACATTCTACTAATTGAAAATGATGTAGGGTCATTGTCATCTACAAAGTTTGGCTGTCTAGTCAATTCAGTATGAAGGACTTGGGAGAAGCCAGCTACATTCTCGGGATTAGACTTTTTAGAAATAAGAAGCAGAGAATGTTAGGATTATCCCAAGCGGCATACTTTGACAAGATGTTGGCCAAGTATAGCATGAACTCATGTAAGGGAGTTCTAATCCATTGCAGACATGGGTTGTCACTTTCTTCAAGGGGCTGTCTTATGTCTCAAGAAGAAAATGACAGAATGGGTAGGATTCCCTACGCTTCGGCTATGAGAAGTCTCATGTATGTCATGCTGTATACTAGGCTAGATATCTGCTTTGCCATAGGCTTGGTTAGCAAGTATCAGCCAAACCCTGGGAGGATTCATTGGCAAGTTGTAAAGTATATACTCAAGTACCTCAAGGGAACGAGAGATTATATGATAGTTTACAGAGCTGATGACTTGGTTCTTAAAGGATACACAGACTCAAACTTCCAAGCGGATAAATATGAGATAAAACACACTAGTGGATATATCTTCACCTTGTCTAGAGTAGCTATTTCATGGAAAAATATCAAGTATTCTTGTATTGCTAACTCAACCATGGAAGCTGAGTATGTGGTAGCTTCGGAGGCATCCAAGGAAGCAGTCTGGTTCCGAAAGTTTCTTTTAGAACTTGGAGTCGTGCCACACATGGACAGGCTGATTGTGATGTATTGTGCCAACACTAGAGCAGTATCGCAATCCAAAGAACCTCGGAATCACAAGAAAGGGGAAGCACATTGAGATGAAGTACACCCGATCCGGGATTTCATCCACAGTTGGAAAGTCGTAGTAGAACAGATTGCCTCCAAGAACAATCTAGCAAATCTATTCACCAAGCCTTTAGCTGAGAGGGTCTTTAAGAAATACTTAGACACCATAGGGGTGGGCACCTACGGACTTACATAGTCTTACAGTGCAAGTGGGTGATTATTGGGATGTATGTCCTATTAGACTAGGTTTATGATGTAAAAATCGAATGTTTTAATAAAAGAATTTATTTTTACAAATTGTTTGTGAATTTACAATTTTATTTGTGCATAATTATGTTTGGAAAAGACCCATTATGTTTAAGTAAGTGGTACTTGTGAATGGAGATCTTTCACAGTAAGGTATAGATCATGGGTTACTTATCACATAAACATTAGTTCTTAACCGATTGATAAGAATAGGAATCTCATCATGTCTAGGTTATTATGTTGTGAATTCTAAATGGGGAATGGCTTACCTTTAGCCAGTGAGTAGTCCAGTCACTTCATGACATAAGTGTATTTCGAATACGTAGAATAAGACCTATAGTAGTGGTTTCTAAAAGTATTATATGGTAGAAACCTAAACTACTATGACTACAGCATGGACTAGTACTCTACGACTTTAGTATGAGTTGGTGGTTTGACGAAGTTGGAAGCATATACTTTGCTATACTATAGTTAAGGTTCTATCGTATGGCCAATATACTTGCATGTTGGTTATTTGCGACTAGTTAGTTAAGAAAAACTTGTACAAGATAGTTTCTATACTATATCGCCACTTGTAATTGTCTGAATCATATAAATATCTAGGTCCCTAGGAAACCTGACTTAGATGTTTGCTTTAGGGTAGCTCCCTTGGAAAGCAGAAACAATCTAGGAAGTCGTGAATCATTGAACTAGAGGCCTAAGGATGGTAGATGTCATTTAAAGAGGTGTTAGTACACTTCTTCCTCTCAAAATGCATGGTGATGTATAGAGGGGTATTTTAGTCATTACACCTGTAGGTCGGAGACTTTGCTAATGCAGCACTGTCCTTGGGGTCAATATTTCCTTATGGTGATATTAGAAAATATTTAAAATGCAAAATACAACTATTTATATGGCCAGGGTATTTTAGTCATTTTAGTAGCCAAGGCGGTGTATCTTTTGGTCCCCAGTAAAGACCGTGAGTCATAATTAAATATGGGCTAAGGAATTGATTTTAAATTAAATAGAATTTATTTTATTTAAGTAGTCTGATTTAATTATTGGGTTAGAATAAAATAAAGGTCCATGGAGCGAGAATTAGTAAAATTAGTTTAGTGGGTTAATTAATTATTCAGGGCTTTGGCCCAGTTTGATTAATTAAAGATTAACCTAGGACTAAACTAATATAGTCTTATTAATCGGACTAGTTTATTTGGCCAAGAAAATTAATTATTAATTGGGCCATTAGGTTGGTTCAAATTAGAATAATTAATTAAGCCCCAAAAGGTTAGACTAAGAGTCCAATGGCCTAGTCCAGTTTAACCTAGGGTTTTATTTAGGTTAAATTGGAAACAACGTTGTGGTTAGAACATACACTCTCTGAGACGGCTGCTTCTCTGTGAAAAAAGCCAAACGTCTCTCTCTCTCTCTCTCTCCAGAAAAAAAGGTTCCATAGTCCGTAGTTGTTCACCAAACAGATTTTGGCAGTCCATATACTGGAACATCGAGGGATTGGCATTCACCTGCATGCAAAGACGGAGTAGGAGTTTTGCAGGAATCATACTAGAAGCTTCTACCAGCATACCTACCCTGGTTAAGCACGTTCCAATCCCACCAACTCTTAGAACGAGAAAAACAGGCAAAAAAATTTTAACCTTGGAATCCGAACAAAGCCTAACCAGCACCGGCTAGGGCTGCCGGAGCCGATGCCAGCCCTGTTCGGGAATCCCCTATTCTTGTTTTTTTTTCAGTTTTTAATCTTCACTTTTGCTACGTGCCCTATGTTTTCCATTTTCTTTGCCTTCAAGGTCAATCCTGCTGTGAAGGTCTATAGCTAGATTTGTTGCCTATGCTTTGAAGACTTTATGTTATTTTTCTTTTGTGATGTTTTGAGAGATGGTAGCAAGCAATTTATTTTGGATTTGTTCATGTATTTTTGGATTGTAATAAGATTAATTTTAAAGTATTACTTTTATATGACCTAGTTATAAAGACCCCTTGTCCTATGGACGGGGCGACATCCCTGGCCCATTGGGCTTAGGTAGTGGGGTGTTACAAGAGGTATCAAAGCCTAGGTTTAAGCAAATATTGACAGTATATGCTTTGTTTTATTAATTTTAAATCTTTTGACTAACCTGTCTTGTTTATGATGTAGGATGGTTAGAATGCTTAGAACGTCAAGGAAAGGGCAGCAGTAGTATCCTCCAATCCTTATCTTCCCGGAAGACCTACTCGTACCTCAGCCTACACCGTAGCCTACACCTCAACCAATTATACCCCTGGAAGATAGTAGTGACGATGATGTCCAAATCATTAAGCCACCCCTAATACCCGTGATAGACTTGGTCACTAACAGTAAAAACGAGGAGATTCATATGGAATATGTTCCCCTCCCTCCTAGTCCCATAGTTGACTTGATAGCTGATAGTGATGACCCGAGGGAGATAGATTTCGAATCTCCACCTAGACCTTCCTTTATACCCCCACCCAACCAGGTTGAAACTGGGGAGAGTTCTAGGCGACCCGGGAAGAAGCCTATGGATGATGGGTTTGCGAATGGGGCTGGGATAGACTTCACTATGAATTCTGGGAGATGGTTGTATGATGCCAACTTTGAAGACTCTGATGAGGACTAGGGAGGCTAAGTGCTGCTATGATTAGGATGTTTTATTTACTACTTTCCATAAACTCTTATGCTAAGGATTTTATTCATGTTTACTGCTTTATTTCCAAATTCATGCAAATAAGAGTACCTGGAGTACTCTAAAGTTTGAGAAAAAATTTATATGCAGTTCTTTATACAAAAATTTGCATATGATTTTCTTTTACGTAAACCTGAATGTGAATGCATGCTCAATTGCAATGTTTTAAACTTGAATGCATAAACTCATTATCTGAGCATGATTTAGAATGGCACCCAAGCACTGTGTAGCCACATCAAGCTGAAGAGTTCTGGAGGCAGAGCCTGTGGCACCGGAGTTTGAGATGACTCAAATGCCGTCACCCAATCGGGGGGATAAGAATGAGTCGAATTTGGAAATGGGGTTAGAAGAACCTGTTGGAGTGACGATGGGGCAAGCATTCAACAAAATGACCGAGATCCTTCAAACTCTAACTGAGCAGAGGAATCCAAAGAGGGAGGAGGAAGTGGTTGAGCAGTTTCTGAAATTTCAATCGCCCATCTTCTTGGGAGAAGTCGAGTAAGATCAAAAAGCTGAACAGTGGATAGAACAGATGGAAGACATCTTCGCTACGCTTCATTACATTGAGAATCGAATGGTGAAGTTTGTTTTATTCCTATTGAAAGGCCCAGCTCGGGCATGGTTGCAACGAGTTTAGGACGACTGGGAGATGATTGACCAAGACTGGACATGGGCCAATTTCATGGAAGCATTCAAAGCTGAATATATCCCTCAGTGGATAGTAGACAAGTGGGTAGATGAGTTCCAGAATCTGAAGCAAGGAGGCATGACGGTAGCTTAATACGCGGCATGTTTTACTCAATTGTCAAAGTATTGTACGAGGCTGGTGGACACCGAGCAGACCAGGACAAGATAATTTGTTAAGGGGCTAAGGCAGGAGTAGAGAAGGGCGTTGTCACCGTCTCCACCAACGACATACTCTAGGGCCATGGGCACAGCCACCCGGACTGAGAATAAAGACCGCAACAAAATGGCACCAAGACCTTTCCGTCCGCCAAGATAACCACCAAGACTTTTCCAGAGGCAGCAGTCCATTAAGCGCCATACCAACCAGCAACGGCAGAATCGGGGAAAGCAAGCTTGAACAGCACCAGTTGGGCCTACGCAAAATCTTCTATTATGCCGGCATAGCGGAAAAAGGGGTCATGTAAAGAGCAATTGTTGGTCCAAATGAGCTGAGTGGGAAAGCTAACGTGGTTGCTGATGCCCTGAGCCGAAAAGTCAGAATAGCCAGGCTAAGAGTGCGGGAGGTTTAAGTGGTTCAGGATGTACTGGATAGAAGAGTGGAAGTGCAAGAGGAGAGAATTATTGTTAGTAACCTGAAGATGATGCCAGATCGAAGGCACGACATCATTGAGGCTTAGCAAAGTAATGCAGAATTCCGGCTTTTCAAAGATAAGGAGCTTAAACGGCAAGGTAGTGAATTTCAACAAGATGAAGCGAGAGTTTTGTACTTCTAAGATCGTTTGTGTGTACCCAATGAGCACCTGTTGAAGGACAAAATTTTAGAAGAGGCGCATAAGAGCAAGTACGCCATTCATCCGGAAGAGGTCAAATTGTATCAATATCTGAAAATGGTTTATTGGTGGCTTGGAATGAAGCAAAATGTGGCTAAGTATGTCTCGACGTGTCTAACCTATCAGAAGGTCAAAACGGAGCGTAAGAAGTCAGCAGGATTATTGCAACCATTACCAGTACCTGAATAGAAATGGGAAGAGGTGACTATGGACTTCGTTATTGGACTCCCTATGGCAAGGACCCAAAAAGACGCCATTTGGGTAATGGTGGATCGATTGACCAAATGCGTGCATTTCATACCAGTGAATGTAAGGAATTCAATAGAAAAGTTATCGTAGATCTATGTGCGAGAAATCATCAAATTGTATGAAGTACCTTTAAGTATTATGTCCGACCGAGATTCGAGATTTACATCCCAATTTTGGGGTAAGTTCCAAGAATCAATGGGTTCTAGTTTGAAGTTCAGTATGATGGCGCATTCGTAAACCGATGGACAGTCAGAAAGGGTTATTCAAATACTAGAGGATATGCTAAGAGCCAGTATATTGGATTTTGGGGATAAGGGAATCGAATGTGTGCCGTATGCAGAGTTGTCATACAATAACAATTATCAATCTTCGATTGGAATGGCTCTGTACGAAGCATTGTATGGACGTAAGTTTCAAGTACCGCTATACTAGAGTTGGTCAAAAGACAGACACATATGCAAGTCGGGAGAAGTCTGTGTTTAGGAAATGTTGGACAAGGTTAAGTTATTTAGGGAAAGGTTGAAAGCAGTCCAGAGCCGACAAAAGAGCTACGCAGACAATAGGCGGAGAGAGTTAGAATTTCAGGTGGGAGACAGAGTTTTCCTAAGACTGACACTGAATAGAGGAATTTTGAAGCATTCAAAAGTTGGGAAACTGAATCCAAGGTATTTGGGACCATTTCCGATAAAAGAGAGAAATGGGCCAGTAGCGTATCGATTGGATTTGCCAGATGGGTTGACGGGAATTCACGACGTATTCCATGTGTCTCAGCTGAAGAAGTACAATGCTGATCCCGGACATGTTTTGAATGATAAGCCGTTAGTGTTGCAACCCGACCTGAACTATATGGAGAAACTTGTGAAAATATTGGACTGAAGTATCAGGACTCTCCAAAACAAGTTGATTCCAATGGTAAAGGTTCGGTGGGAGCATCATGGCACACGAGATACCACGAGGGAATAAGAAGAATGGGTAAAGCAGAAGTATCCCAATCTAAGATAGAGGTATGCCTGAATTTCGAGACGAAATTCTCCTAAGGAGGTGAGGATGTGAAACCCCACCTAAAGCCAACCCTAGAGTAAGGAGATTGGGATGCATATCATATCATTTTGCATGAATATATATATTTTTGAATAATTTTATGTGCTTTAGAATTATGATTTTTAGATTAAAAGGCTTCGTTATGCTTATTGAGTAGGAAGGGTAAAATGGTAATTTTGCTTGAGGTCAAAATAGGAAGATAGCTTGTGGATTAAATAAGAAGAATATTTCAATGAGAAAATAAGAACAAGGGTTGTTGTGGTTTAGTGGTTAGAGCTTTGGGAATTACTCTCTAAGGTCTTGAGTTCAAATCCAATCACTTAAGTTTTAATCATGATTATCTTAGTTAAGTTTGAATTTTTTGTTTTCTTACACTCCATAAAGATAGGAATGTTGTCTTAGGGGAGACATGAGGAGAATGTCCTAATTCTATCATCATGTCCTAAAAAGAATTCTAGAGGAATTCTTGTCCTTTTATTACCTCTAGCTTGTCATAACACCTTCACAAATTAAATTTGTTCAAAATTTATCAAAATCCATCTTTTTAATTCTAGAAAATTCAGCAAGGATCTCTTGTCTTTGAATATCGAAAATAGATCTTGGAAGTTGGAGGATTGACTAAAAATATGAGAGGAGTTAGGAAAGGTTCCCAACAAAGATTAATCCCTATGGTTGAACCTTCAAGCTCATCTTCATAGTGATCATGTTCTTCATGGAAGAAACATGGAAATTTTACAGATACTTAAGCAGCCTAACCTTCAAAAAATATAGTCAGCTTTCTTACTGATTAACTACCAGAAATATGGCAAATTTATTCAACTTGAAGACTGAAAATTCTGTGCAATTCGGACTACACAAAAAACGACACAAACTAGAAAAAATTCTGGACAGTTTCGCTACCTTCAACTAAAAAATGAGGCTATTTTCTCCTACCTTCAGTCCAGCAGAACTCTTCTATTTTTCCTCCATAAAGAAGGCTAGAAACCAGCCTTAAAGGACCCTCACACACCTCTCAAGAACCTCTGCAAATGAGGGTGGAATATTTTAGAAAACTGCACAGAAAATTACAGCTAACATTCGAACCTTAGGACTCCATGCAACTAGAAAATTCCAACTTTGTTCCCTTAAGCCTAAACCGAAGAAACCACCCTCAAACCTCTATAAAATGACCCTTGTTCAGCCATGAACTGAACACCATCAACCTCTCCACGTACATTGCACACTTGGACTCTATAACCACACCTCAAATATCTCCTAAGATCACTCAATTCAAACTACAATTTGAACTTCAAAAATTTTCAGCATTTGCTCCATGAAAACACCCTTGTACTAGGATTCATACCTAAAAATTCCTCTGCCATTGAGCTCTGAATTTTGGCCATCCTTAAAGCTCTGTCAATCTCCATTCATTTCAGCAAAGCAAACCAGTCCAGTCCAGCCGGCTCCATTGCAGCTCCAAGAAACCTCCATCAATTAAACACTAACATATCCTATACCTCATACAACTCCTCAAATATCTGCATTTGAATTTCAAACAATCAAATTTCTCTCTTCCTCTCTAAGCTAAAACCGAAACTCCTAAACTCCCTAAACTATTCGGCCAGCATTCCCAGATTTCGTGCGGCATATTTCCCTCAAACACTCTCAATTTTTACCAAGAACACACACTACTTTTCTTCAAGCCAAAATCCACTCTAAACACCTCCAATCCCTCTCAAAAACTCCAGATTACTCCTAAATACTCCATAGAGTTCATTTCTAAAATTTATAACACCAAATCTGGAAAACAAGAATTGACATTCGGATCAAAACCAGTTTTTTTTTTTTATTTTTTATTGAAGTCTCAACAACATCATCAAGGTAACCAAGAACAACTCCTTTGTTCATCTTCGTCCATTCAACCTACAACATATCATGCTAATGCTCTCTCTCTCTCTCTCTCTCTCTCTCTTGGTCGAAATGGTGGATTACAACTATGGCTGTTTTTCTCCACTCATGGACAATTCAAGACTCTCAATTGCGTGGACCTTCTTAAATCTTTATTGAAGTACACATCAATCAAGTATTTCTCCTTAATTCTTGTTTTAAATTCTGAATTTATGTCTCTTAGATGTTGATAGGGAGAATAGGATATGAATGGGGGATTGAGTATATGCATATGAATGAAGGGGTTGAGATTAGGACATGAGAATGGTTCTGTATGTTTAGGCTATATGGATTTTCTTGAGATTCAATGTATGTTCGTCATGTCTTAAGGAAATTATTAATGTTTAAAGTATGTTAGATATTATGACACCTTTGGTGAATAGGATTTTTATGTTCTTATCTCCTTTGAAGCCATGACTATGCTTATGTCTAGTAGGGATTTAGCCATGTGATAGCATGTGTTGATTTAAGCCTTTGCTAAGGAATGGATTGGTTTAATGTTTGATATTAGAGAATGTGTTCATGATCTTGTTTAGCAATAAGAACCATGATTATGTTCTTGTTGATCCTAGGTTATTTCAATTAGCAAATTTTATTGCCTTAATTAAAATTATTACTATGTTTTTCTATAAAGATTTCAAAATTCCTAAGAAGTTTTGGAAATGGAATATTTAATGAAATATTGATATTTTACTAGTCAAATAAATAATATATTTTATTATATATATATATATATATGTATAATAGTAAATAAGATATTTTATATAAATAATAATAAATAAAATATTAATGACCTTGTAGACCATAGTTCAAACTTTTACCTTTATTCATCAATATTATTTATATTAAAATTTGTTCATTATTTATTAAACAAAAATTTAATATAATTCATTTATTATTAATTTTATTTATTACTAATTATTTATTATCTATTAAAAATTAATTTTAATTTATTATAAAACTATTTTTAAATTACCATTTACTAATATTAATTATGATTATTCAACATTTAAACCCTAGTTTATTTATTAACAATAGTACTCAAGATTTATTATTTGAACCTATAACTTATTAATAATTATTTTAGAACCCCTAGTTATTTTAACTTATCAAGCTTGACTTATTTTATAAAATCCTTTATTATCTAGCCTTAAAGCTTAGGATATTAAGGTCATGGTTGTAATTAGTTGAATTATGAATTATTTGTGTAAGGCAAGTATAGTTCGAGTATAACCTTATGCCTCCTTGTGTTTATCACAGGCGGGCTTAGGTTAGCCTTGGAGGATTTTTGTTGAGTTCGAGCAAGTAAAGGATCAGGTAAGCTCCTGTATGGAATTATTTAAAGACCAAAACTTATTGTGGCAAGCCAAATGTGATGTGTATGGATATTTATTTTGTAAAGGCAATTAAGGACTGTTTTCCTTTTTATTTCAATCAAGCAAATCATTTGAAAATTAAACAACAGTTTTACACAAAATGCTAAAATCTTTCTAAACCTAACTTTTGACAAGAATTTTAGAAACCCTTAATTGCAATTTCCAAGAAAAGCAATGCATGATCAATTTTCTCCCAAGTGGGATAATCAATGTTGAGTACTCAATAATGGTAGACTACTAGAACTAGTCTTTGAAGGGTTAGGGTAAGTCTTTCAGTAGGTGGCCATCTATGAGGGGTGACAAAAGGTCATACACCTACCTTTGGTCAGCATGCTCAACGTGTGGCATACTGACCATGTGGTCATGGGGCCCAATGTGTGGTAACCCATGGCTACCCCTTTCAGTAGTTGTATTTATTGTGCACATGTATGGTTTGAAAAGTAAAACACCACTCTTTATTTTTAGCATTTATTTAATACTTGCCAGCACTTTCTCTTAGGAAACTTTTATAGCTTGTATACATAAACTGTTTTACCTGAAACACTCAAAGCATACACGGGCTTAGTGAGATTTTTATCTTATTACCATTTATGCCATGTTTTTAGGTCGATCGTGCTGTGGAGGTCCATATCTAGATTTGTTACCTATGCTTTAAAGACTTTATGTTATTTTTCTTATGTGATGTTTTGAGAGATGGTAGCAAGCGATTTATTTTGGATTTGTTCATGTATTTTTTGGGTTATAATAAGATTAATTTTAAATGTATTTCTTTTATGTAATCTAGTTATAAAGACCTCTTGTCCTATGGACGGGGCAACATCCCCGGCCCTATTGGGCCTAGGTAGTGGGGTGTTACACTATATGATAATACAAGTGCAATTAATTTAATAGAAAATCCTGTTCAACATTCTAGGAATAAGTATATTGAGGTTAAGCATCATTTTATTAGAGATAATATGCTCAAAGGTGATGTTTGTGTAGAATATATCCCGTTAGATAAACAACTTGCAAATATATTTACAAAACCCCTAGCTGAAGATAGATTATTCTTTCTCAGAAAAGGATTAGGTATTACAAAAATTGCATGATTAAAATTTTGTTGAGAAAGATTTGACCATTTGTTCTTGCAGGTCCCTAAAGAAACACAATTTCAAAGGGAGATTTTGGATGCAACATTTCGAAGAATAAATCTAAAACTCATCTTCCAAAACTCTCACTTAAATGAACTCCTTTTGGCTAAAGCCTCAATCCAAAATGAAAAGAACCTGATGTTTCGTATGTCCTTCAAAAATAACTACTTCCAGATTATTCTTTTTGAAATTCAAAATAATAGTGCTTTTTTCAAGATAGCTTTTGAAATCTCTATTGAAAGGCCTCTTTCCAATATATTTGATTGTACTTATCTTCATAACCTCCTAGGAAATCAGAAAAAGTTTTCTCTCTCTTCTCTCTCGGATTCTGAATTCAATCGAGAACTCCATCTTTCTACTTTCAAAACTTCTCTAGTTTCTCTCTAAACAACTAAAAGCCCAAGCCTTTTCCCTCTAGTCACAATGGTAAAATCCCCTAAATTAATCAAACCCAAGCCAAAGAAAGCCTGGAAAATCACTTCATCAATAAAGCAGAAATCGACTGCTGAGACTAAATCAACTGCAAAAGAAAAAGGAAAGGAAGTCATTCCTGAACTCCCAGCTTCTCAGACCAATTCTTCAAAATCAACTCCGGAACAGGAAAGTTCCGAGACCTAGGTACCTCACTTTTTAGACTCTAAAAGTGAATCTAATTTTAATGAATGGGTGTCAAGAAACTGAACTATGATTGTTGGTTATCACGCAAATCCAGAGTCTTTTCTAAATTTTTCAAAAGTGTTGAATATGTTTGAGTCTCTTGGGTGGGGAACCCTGTTGTTGTGTTTGGATTTTGGTATAAAAATCATATAAAAATATGCACATTCTCAACTAAGTTTAAATTAAAACGTTAACCCCAAATTATACATATGAGCAAGCATACACATCATTAAGCATAGAATAGGGTTTAAAATGAGTGTCGATCTTCCAGGAATAAGTATGCATTAATCCCTTTTTTTTCATTGTTTAACCGACTCAATAAAGTGAAAAAGAAATAAAAAGGAAAATAAAATAAAATAATATAATATATACATGTCAAGGATGGAGAATTATGTTACTTAATCCATTATTTTGACAAACGTGACCTTAAAGTACCCAATCATTATCATAACGAATCATTCTCTTGGCATCATGAAGGATTGAGATAGATTTACTTCTTTTCCAATCCATGAAATCACTAACTTCTAGACAAATTAGCATCACATATCTTGTCACAACTAATTCACCCAAAAGAAGCATTAAACACAATCCTTGATTAAATTTCCATATCCTAGCAAATTTAAAACATGAAATTGACCAATGAATCCATATCCTGGCAAATATTAATTAACCTTTAAATACCCAGTTCTTAGCAATTAACCCCCTTTTCAAGTAACTTAATAGAAAACAAATATGAAATTAATAAATTGAAACCACCATTAACCCATTTTCCAAGCAAGTTAATAGAAGAAACAACAAATAAACCTCATAATCAGCATAAGTAAATAAATACAAAGAATAACAATCAACTAATCAAAAGATCAAAGTAACTCTAAAAATCATGAATACCTAAAACAATATCAAATTATAATAAAACAATTAATACACCATGGTTCAAGAAAAAGAAAACAAAAGTAGAAGAAAGTACTCATAGACAAGCCTCATTCTTCTTCCTTTGTAGACTCTCTTGTACAATCCTCCTTGATTTGAAGAATTCCTCCTCGAATTTGAGTGATTTTTCTATTTTGATCCGTGAATTCTCTATTTTTCCTTGTGTTTCCCCTCTATTTATAGGCTTTAGAAGTGCCTAAAATCGTTCCTCTAGGGTTTCTTGCCGAATAGAAGTAGGTAAATACTAAAAATTTACAAATTGCCAAAAAATGGATGCAAAAATCGAGGTACTGCCTCAATACCAGTGCACAGCCGGCGCTGTCTGTCCTACCTAGGGCCGGCGCCAGTTGTGGTCTGCTTCTCCATCAGTTTGCCTATTTTTCTTGATTTTTACTCCAGTTCTTCTAGAGTGCAGCCGGCACTGCCTCTAGCCTCATAGCCGACACTGGCTCCATTCTGTTCAGCTCTGTTTCACCGGTTTTTTGTCACCTTAAAGTGTGTGCCAACAGCATGTGGCCGACACCGATTCCCCTGTCCTGGTCGGTGCCACCTCTACACTGTTTAGCGACGTTTTTGTCTTATTTTACCCACAAAATCTGAAATAATGCATCAAATACCTTTCCAATCGTAAAATCTTAAATATGAAGGAATATGATTAGTTATTGATGAAGGCATAGAAAACAAAAAACACAGGGCACGCAGTGGAAGCGAAGATTAAAAACTAGAAAAATTAAAAAAAAACAAAAACAAAAATAGGGGATTCCCAATCAAGGCCGGCACCGGTTAAGCTCTGTTCGGATTCCGAGGTTAAAAATTTTTACCACGTTTCCTCGTTCTAAGAGTTGGCTGGACCAAAACGTGCTCAACCAGAGTAGGTGTGCCAGTGGAAGCCTCTGGTGTGATTCCTGCAAGTCTCCTACTCCGTCTTTGCATATAGGCGAATGCCAATCCCTCGATCTTCTAGTATATGGCCTGCCTAAATCCGTTTGGTGAACAACTACAGACTAAGGAACCTTTTTTCTGGAGAGAGAGAGAGAGAGAGACCTCTGGCTTTTCACAGAGAAGAAGTCGTCTCAGAGAGTGTGTGTACTACCAACGTTGTTCTCAATCCTCCTGTTTAACTTAAATAAAACCCTAGATTAAACTGGACTGGGCCATTGGACTCTTAGTTTAACCTTTTGGGCTTAATTAATTATTCTAATTAGAACCAACCTAATGGCCCAATTAATAATTAATTTTTCAACCCAAATAAACTAGTCCAATTAATAAGCCTATATTAGTTTAGTCCCAGGTTAATCTTTAATTATTCAAATTGCGCCAAAACCCTGAATAATTAATTAACCCACTAGACTAATTTTATTAATTCTCTCTCCATTAACCTTTATTTTATTCTAGCCTAATAATTAAATCAGGCTATTTAAAAAAATAAATTTCTTTTAATTTAAAATCAATTCCTTAACCTGAATTTAATTAGGACTCACAGTTTATATTGGGGACTAAAAGACACACAGCCTTGGCTACTAAAATGACCAAAATACCCTGGTCATATAAATAGCTGTTATGTGCATTTTAAATATTTCCTAATATCACCATAAGAAAATATTAACCCCAAGGACAATGCTGCGTTAGCAAAGTCTCCGACCTACAAGTGTAATGACTAAAATACTTCTCTATACATCGACGTACATTTAGAGAGGAAGAAGTATGCTAACACCTCTCTAAATGACATCTACCACCCTTATGCCTCTAGTCCAATGATCTATAACTTCCTGGATTGTTTCTGCTATCCAAGGGAGCTATCCTAAATCAAACATCCAAGTCATGTTTCCCAAGGCATTGGATATTTAGATCATTCAAACAACCATTAAGGGCGATATAGTATGGAAACTATCTTGTACAAGTTTGTCTTAACTAACTAGGCTCACATACCAACATGCAAGTATATTGGCCCTACGATAGAACCTCATCTATAGCATATCAAAGTATATGCTTCCAGCTTCGTCAGACCACCAACTCATACTCAAGTCGTAGAGTACTAGTCCATGTTGTAGTGGTAGCAGTCTAGGTTTCTACCATATAGTACTTTTCGAAACCACTACTACAGGTCATGTTCTACGTATTCGAAATACGCTTATGTCGTGAAATGAGTTGACTACTCACTGGCTAAAGGTAAGCCATTCTCCATT
This sequence comes from Voacanga thouarsii, assembly GCA_026120185.1. Taxonomy (NCBI): domain Eukaryota; kingdom Viridiplantae; phylum Streptophyta; class Magnoliopsida; order Gentianales; family Apocynaceae; genus Voacanga; species Voacanga thouarsii. Next base: position 1,120,530 of record JANUWF010001675.1, on the reverse strand, counting down.
TAGACTTCACAATATAATAACCTAGACGTGATAAGATTCATATTCTCATCAATTGGTTAAGAACGAATATTTATGTGTTAAGTAACCCATGATCCATACCTTACTGTGAAAGACCTTTAGTTACATGAACCACTTACATAAACACAATGGGCCTTTTCCAAACATAATTGTGCACAAATAAAATTGTAAATTCACAAATAATTTCTAAAATTAAATTCTTTTATTAATACATTCTATTTTTACATCAAAAACCTAGTCTAAGAGGGCATACATCCCAATAATTTCCCACTTGCAGTCTAAGACTAATTAAGTCCATAGGTGCCTACCCCTATAGCGTCTAAGTGTCTCTTCAAAACTCTCTCAGCTAAAAGCTTAGTGAATGGATTTGCTACATTGTTCTCGGAGGCAATCTGTTCCACCCCGACTTCCTGTCTTTGGATGAAATCCCGGATCAGGTGGTAGTCCTCTCGATGTGGTTCCCCTTCTTGTGGTTCCGAGGTTCTTTGGATTGTGATACTGCTCTAGTGTTGTCGCAATACATCACAGTCGGCTTGTCCATGTTTGGCACGACTCCAAGTTCTGAAAGGAAATTTCAGAGCCAGACTGCTTCCTTGAAAGCCTCCAAAGCTGCCACATTCTCAACTTCCATGGTTGAGTCAGAAATGTAAGATTTCTTAATACTCCTCCATGAAATAGCTCCTCCAGACAAGGTGAAGATATATCCACTAGTGGATTTTCTCTCATCCTTATCCGCCTGGATGTCTGAGTCTATGTATCATGTAGGAACCAAGTCATCAGCCCTGTAAACCAGCATATAATCTCTTGTTCCCTTGAGGTACTTGAGTATATACTTTACAACTTGCCAATAAACCTCCCCAAGGTTTGACTGATATCTGCTAACCAAGCCTATAGCAAAGCAGATATTTGACTTAGTATATAGCATGGCATACATGAGACTTCCCATAGCTGAAGTGTAGGGAATCCTACTTATTCTGTCCTTTTCTTCTTGAGACTTAGGACAGTCCCTTGAAGAAAGTGACAACCCATGTCTGCAAGGGATTAGAGCTCCCTTACATGAGTTCATGCAGTACCTGGCCAGCATCTTGTCAATGTATGCCGCTTGAGATAATCCTAACATTTTCTGCTTCCTATTTCTAAAAAGTCTAATTTCGAGAATGTAGTTAGCTTCTCCAAAGTCCTTCATACTGAATTGACTAGACAGCCAAACCTTTGTAGATAACAATGACCCTACATCTTTTCCAATTAGTAGAATGTCATCTACTTACAAGACAAGAAAAACCACATTAATGCCTTTAAGTTTCCTGTACACGCATGGTTCATCCTTGTTTTGAATAAAACCATAAGACTTTACAGTTTCGTCAAAACAAATGCTCCATGCTCTCGATGCCAGCCGAAGTCCATAATTGGACTTCTTAAGCTTGCAAACCATATGCTCTTGGCCTTTAGCAACAAAGCCTTCCAGTTGGGACGTATATATGTCTTCACTAAGATGGCCAGTTAAAAATGCTGTCTTGACATTCATTTGCCATATCTAGTAGTCATAATGACATGCGATGGCAAGAAGGATACAGATGGACATAAGCATGGCTACTAGGGAAAAGGTTTCCTCATAATCGATTCCCTCTTTCTAAATATACCTTTTCACCACAAGCCTAGCTTTGAAAGTTTCCACCTTCCAATCTACTACCCTCTTTCTCTTGTATACCTACTTACACCCTATGAGTTTTATCCCTTCAGGTGAAGCTACAAGATTCCAAATCTGATTGAGATACATAGACTCAATCTCGACTTTCATTGCTTCATGCCACAGATTTGCATCGGCATCAACAATAGACTCCTCGTATCTAGTGGGGTCTTATTTATGATGGTTGGAGACCAGCTCAAAAGCTTCTCCAGTCCATCTCTTTGGAACCCTAGACACTTTCTCACTATGATGAGGCTCTATATGTACAGGCTCTTGAGGCTGTGCCTCTTCTTATTCCACAATCGGGTTAGAAGAAGTTGCTTCGGAAGATAACTTCTCCTCCAGTTCCAACCTAGTTGAACCTTTCATGGAAGTACTTTGATCATCCTCTAAGTATCTAGCACTAGTACTAACCAGTACCTTCTACTCCTTAGGATGATAAAAGTAACCACCCTTTGTCCCTTTTGGATACCTAAGAAAATAGCATAATTCTGATCTTGGTTACAACTTGTCTCCCTTGTCCAGTACATAAGTTGGACAACCCCATATCCTGAGATGATTCAGACTTAGCTTACGCCCAATTCACATCTCATAGGGAGTCCTAGGTACTGACTTGGAATGCACTAAGTTCAGAATGCATGCCGCTATTTCTAGGGCATATCCCCAAAAAAACACTGGAAGAGTAGCATGAGACATCATGCTTCAGACCATTTCCATCAATGTCCTGTTCCTTTTCTAAGCTACTCTATTTTGCTGGGGCGTCCCGAGCACAGAGAGTTTGGATACTATCCCATGATGTTCCATGTAGTCCTTGAATTCACCAATAAGGTACTCTCTAACACGATCCAATCGTAAAGTCTTGATCAATTTACCTGTTTGACGCTCTACTTCAACCTTAAACTCTTTAAACTTATCAAAAGAGTCAGACTTGCATCTCATCAGGTAAACGTAACCAAACATTGTACAATCATCCATGAAAGTGTTGAAGTACTCAAAACCTCCTCTAGTTGGTATAGATAGGGGACCACACACATTAGTGCGAACAAGACTCAATACCTCCTTGGCTTTATCCGCCTTAGGGGCAAATGGCCTTTTGGTTATCTTTCCCATTAGGTAGGACTCACACTAAGGCCAATTTTCCAATTTCAATGAGCCCAAGGGCCCATCATGGATCAACCTCTGAATCCTGGTTGAGTTGATATGACCCAACCTTAGATGCCAAAGAAAAGAGTCATTGACATTGGTCTTTCCCTTCTTTGTTAAAGGTTCAGATCGAGCATTATTTAATTGATTGTTAATAGGGCTTAAAAAAATAAATTCCCATACATGTGCCCAGTACATAAAATTTCTGCATCTCTACTGATAGAAATACCAGAATGGAAAGATATAGAATATCCTTGATTTATTAGTTTCGCAATCGAAATCAAATTCAGTCAAAATCCAGGTACATATAAAATATCTTTCAAAACCACTATTCTACTACAATCAAATACAAGATCCAGCCCTCCAGCTGCAAGGGCCCAAACTTGTGCTCCATTTCCCACACGTAGTCCATGTTCGCCCTTCTGGAGTCTTCTAATCTTTTAAAACCTCTGCAAGGAGTTACAGATATGATCAGTGGCTCTTAAATCAATAATCCAAATAGAAATTGATCTAACCATTGATATATACTCTAGATAGACAACATTACATGTGGGGTTTTTCTTAGCTTAAAGATCTGGACACTCATTTTTCCAGTGTCCCTTCAGTCCACACTTGAAGTACTTGCCCTTGGGTTTGCCTTTGGGCTGGGTCTTAGGCTGGGCCACTGCCTTACCCTTCTTTTTCTTGAACTTTCTAGGCTTGGGCCCAATTCTAAAAGATGAAGCATTAGCAATCATAACCTTAGATTGTGGCTTCATGACCTTTTCCACCATCTGAAGCTCCTTCATCAACTCAGTTAAACCCATGTTTAATTTATTCATGTTATAGTTCAACTTGAACTAAGTAAAGTAACCCAGTAGAGATTGGAGAAATATGTCCACTTGGCTCTCGGGGTCAATGACAGCCCCTAAGATTTCTACCTCCTCGAAAGCAGCAATCATCTTGAGCATATGCTCTCTGACTGATGCTCCCTCAGCCATCTTATTGTTAATGATAGTTCGAAAGTCTCCTGCCTTGCGGGCCGGCACTTATCCACAAGCATCGTGGCTACTGATTGAGTTATGTCATACGCAGTGGTTATGTGCTCATATTTGGACTGGAGCACATTAGATATGGAGGCCAATATGTAACAACGAGCCACCTCGTCGGCCTTCTTCGATGCCTTCTCAGCCTCACGCTCCTCAGCGGTGGAACCCTCCCCGATATCAGGATAGGTTTCAAAATGACATACTTATACTCTTTCGCTGTGAGTATTATGTCTAGGTTCCTTTTCCAATCCATATAGTTTGGTCCCATTAGCTTATTCTCTCGGAGAATAACAGCTAATGGACTAAAAGAACCTCCCACCATTTCTGAAAAATTGAAAAAATAAAAGAAAAAAGATTCAACTTGTGAAAACAAAGCAAATATGTGCACTTTATCCTTATTATCAGAACTAATAATAATCAATTTGGCTTTTAGGAAAACTGACATAGCTTCTTAGGAAAATTAATAGTTTCCTAAGCTAAGTGTATTAACCACCAGAAATTAATTTCCCTTCTAGGTAATGTTCTAGAAGATAACTTCATCGAGGGGATGGCCGCTTCCTCTTATTTCCTATGGTCATACCTCGCACTATGACCTCTAACGAGGGGCTGACCGATCATAGTACATACCCCGGATTATTAATTACATCCCTCTATTTGATCTAGATCATTTTGGTATCCCCATCCTATATGGGTTCACTTTTAGGGTGACGCGATGGGACCCACGATCTCTAATGAGGATCGTGATGGAAGTTGTGGGGCCATTGGAACCCCTCTCCCACTTAATATTTTAAAACAAGGATTTTCTAAAAAATATCCTTTTGAAAATTTCCATTAAGTTTTCCTTTAACTCAAAAATAAAATGTCTAAATCCATAAAAATCTCTATGTCAAGGCTTATCTCCTTTGAGAGTTTTCCCCATGGACTAATTTTATTTAAGTTAAAAACTTAATGATTTCAAAAATTTTCCAATTAAAACTTTCTAGAGACTTTGGTCTCAAGTTTATTTGACAAAATAATTTTTCTTATGCCAAACTAAAACAAAATGGCTTTCTATTTTAACCTTACCAAAATATCTAAATCCAATATATTTTCTATGTCAATGATTTAATCCTTTGAGAAAATATCTAAGGATTAATTTTTGTTCAAGTTAAAATAACCATTTAATTTGTAGAAAAAAATGTTTTCCTTATCAAAAACATTCCCAAAGACTTTAGTCTTTGAGAAAACGTGCACATAGGTACCAAAAATAAATAGCATGCTAGAAAATAGTAGACATTTTCATGCTCTTCTATTTTTAAACCTAAGTGCCAAGATAATAGAATTAAACACATTAATTAATTAATTAATAGTCTTGTTTAATCCTAAAATCTCGTACTAATATTTTTCATGCAAAAATATTCCTTGAATATTAACTATGGCAAAATATTAACTTCGCCTGGTATGGACCCAAAAAAAAATGCAAGAAAAATTACAAAGAAAAAATAAAAAATTTCTCGTTGGTCCACTGCACCCGCCACACTGGATCATGCATCCATCTGCATTGTGGTCCACTGCACCCACCGCATAGAACCAGGATCCACAAGAAACCAGCGCACGGACCGGCCTTCCAGACCCTAGCCAGCGTCGGTTCCAACACCCCAAGCTGGTGCCAGTTCCGGTCTAGACACCTGATCCTGTAGTTTTTTTTCTATGAATTTTCCCTATTTTTCTACATAGCTTCCAGTTTCGATAGCTCTCCGATTTCAAACCAAATACTATGAAATCAACCAAAACCAACAATCTCCTATACCCATAAACATTGGACTTACACGATTTGTTAAGAAAAATAGTAAATTACAAATCTCCTATACCTCTACCCGCGAGGTTTAATAGAGAATCTATCCATACCATAAACAGTGAAGGATCACAATTTTAGTCACACATATGTGTCCAGTTTTATTCATCTAGATGAATGCTCCCTATATTTTCACAAAACCTTCAGGCTCTGATACCAATTGAAGGCATAGAAAACAGAAAACATAGGGCACATAGCGGAAGCGAAGATTAAAAACTGGAAAACAAAAACAAAAACAAGGGATTCCCAAACAGGGCCTGTGCCGGCTCCGGCAGCCCTAGCCGGCACCGGTTAGGCTCTGTTTGGATTCCGAGGTTAAAAATTTTTACCTCTTTTTCTTGTTCTAAGAGTTGGCTGGAGCAGAACGTGCTCAACTGGGGTAGGTGTGCTGATGGAAGCCTCTGGTGCCATTCCTGCAAGTCTTCTGCTCCGTCTTTGCATATAGGCAAACACCAATCCCTCGATCTACTAGTATATGGCCTGCCTAAATCCGTTTGGTGAACAACTACAGACTAAGGAACCTTTTTTCTGGAGAGACAGAGAGAGAAAGAGATGTCTGGTTTTTCACAAAGAAGAAGTCGTGTTAGAGAGTGTATGTACTACCAATGTTATTTCCAATCCTCCTGTTTAATATAAATAAAACCTTAGGTTAAACTAGATTGGGCCATTGGACTCTTAGTTTAACCTTTTGGGCTTAATTAATTATTCTAATTAGAACCAACCTAATGGCCCAATTAATAATTAATTTTTCAGCCCAAATAAACTAGTCCAATTAATAAGACTATATTAGTTTAGTCCCAGGTTAATCTTTAATTATTCAAACTGGGCCAAAATCCTGAATAATTAATTAACCCACTAAACTAGTTTTATTAATTCTCTCTCCATAGACCTTTATTTTATTCTAGCCTAATAATTAAATCAGGCTACTTAAATAAAATAAATTCATTTTAATTTATAATTAATTCTTTAGCCCGTATTTAATTAGGACTCGCGGTCTATACTAGGGACTAAAAGACACACCATCTTGGCTACTAAATTGACCAAAATACCATTGCCATATAAATAGCTATATTTTGCATTTTAAATATTTCCTAATATCACCATAAAAAAATATTGACCCCAAGGACAGTGCTGCGTTAGCAAAGTCTCCGACCTACAGGTGTAATGACTAAAATACCTCTCTATAAATCGACGTACATTTAGAGATGAAGAAGTGTACTAACACCTCTCTAAATGACATCTACCATCCTTAAGCCTCTAGTCCAATGATCCACGACTTCCTAAATTGTTTCCGCTTTCCAAGGGAGCTACCCTAAAGCAAATATCCAAGTCATGTTTCCCAAGGCCTTGGATATTTAGATCATTCAGACAACCACTAGGGGCGATATAGTATAGAAACTTTCTTGTATAAGTTTGTCTTAACTAATTAGGCGCACATACCCAACATGCAAGTATATTGGCCCTACGACAGAACTTCAACTATACCATATCAAAGTATATGCTTCCAGCTTCATCAGACCACCAACTCATATTCAAGTTGTAGAGTACTAGTCCACGTTGTAATGGTAGTAGTCTAGGTTTCTACCATATAGTACTTTTAGAAACCACTATTGTAGGTCCTGTTCTACGTATTCAAAATACGCTTATGTCATGAAGTGAGTGGACTACTCACTGGCTAAAGGTAAGCCATTTCCCATTTAGAATTCACAACATAATAACCTAAACATGACGAGATTCCCATTATCATCAATAGGTTAAGAACGAATGTTTATGTGTTAAGTAACCCGTGATCCATACCTTACTGTGAAAAACCTCCATTCACATAGACCACTTACTTTAATATAATGGGTCTTTTCCAAATGTAATTGTGCACAAATAAAATTGTAAATTCACAAACAATTTCTGAATATAAATTCTTTTATTAAAATATTTGATTTTTTATATCAGAAACCTAGTCTAAGGGGGCATACATCATAACAATTGAACAAAATATATCACAAAATAACCTCAAATAACTAGGAAATATATGACTAATTTAGGCCCTATTACATTCCCCCGCACTTAGCACTTTGCATGTCCTGAAGCAAAGAATCAAAGATAAGTAGGAAAAGCACAAATTTTCACAAAATCACTCAATTACTATCAAAATAATATCTCCAATGCTTTCTTTATTCAAGACAACAAAACATATGCTCCTATACCTTTCATAACAAATGCAAGACTTGTGTATGTGAAGAATGACTAGTAGAACCATCCCAACACTTAACATCATTCTCTAACTATTGGAAAGAATTTAGTTCAAAAGAAATATGCATTCTATAAGCTTACTTTTCATACACTCTCTCCACTAATCTAAGGCATATCATGATTCTACTTAGGTCAAGTAGGACTTTCAAGCTTGTAATGTAAGGCTAAAGGGTTTGTAATGTAGCATGTCAAACGAAGGATATAGGAAAATCAAATATCAAAGAAGATGAGAGTTTGCAAGAAAAGGATAACCCAAATGTACCAAGAAATTCCAAACTCTTCTTGCTCTCCTATTCCAAAATCAATCAAAACCCATAACCTTGTATAGCAATTATAGCAATTCAAGCAAATCTTGCATTTTTTTTTTCTCAATAATTCTTAACTCATCATTCATTTTGCACAAGAGTATAAAAAATTTTAGCAAGTCTTATTCCAGCTCTCTTCCTGTGCTCTTCTTCTTTTTCTCTTTTAGCTTTTCTTTTTCTTTTTCTTCCAAATGCTGCTTTTGTTTGTCTTTAGTTTTCTTTTCTTTTTCAACCTTTCCTAGCAGCTTTCTTGTTTTCTCAATCTTTCTTTTCTTTTTCTTTCCTTTCTTTTCTCAACACCACTCAACAATGCTACATGACTGAAAGTAACAAGTCATGACATTTACACATGCTTTCTCCCTCATAACTCTTTTACTTCTACTTTTATCCATCAACAGTAATCAAAGATTTGGAAAGTAAATCAAACTCTCAGAAAGAAGTAATGGACAAAGTATGATAATTGTTTTTAAGAAAAAAAATTGACAATTTAGGCTCAAAATAGGCTCTAAGGATAATATAAAATAGGTAGGCTTGAAAAGCTCAAACTATCTAAAGAAGGCCTATTACCGTCATTCCTAAGTTAAATCATAACTGTCTTTCTTATTTCACCTCGAGAGGTACTCAAGTAAGTTCTAGAATGCTCAATGAATTTTAGTAGAAAAATAGGTTTAAGAATAATGTAAAGCATTTGATCAAGAACTACTTAGTCCAAGTGAGTGCAAAAAGTCGTGTAAAAGCTATAAATGATGTAGAACATATGCTCTATGATCCATCACAAATACATGCATTAAAAATACATCTTGAAAGTTTAAAAAAAAATCTGAAAAATTGTTGAAAATTTGGCTCAAAAGGATTTCGAAAGAAAAATTTGCTCAAAAGGATTTCAAAACGATGAAGTATAACAAGAACAATGAAGTATAGAAGAATTCTCATTCAAACCACTCCCCCACACTTAAACTGGACATTGTCCTCAATGGCAAAAATTAAACACAATAAAGCATCTCCAATGGGACCAAAATTGAAAAAGAGTAGAAAGTTTAAGCAATATTCCCTAAATGTAGATTAGCTCCAAGATATGAGAAGTTCATTCTTCAAGAAGTTAGAAGAATTATTTTTAGCGAAATTCAACCTACAAATAGAACGATGAACATACAAGTAAAAGCATAAAGAGTAATTGAGACAAAATAAAAATTAAGGGAGAAGAAAAATAGAAAGTCAAAGCCTTTAAGTCCCCCTCGAAGTAGAGCCTCCAAATGGGCCTCCAGATTGTCCAAAAGAACCACCAAATAAACCACCACAACCTCCAAAGGGCTCACAAGATCCTCTTTGTCTCAACCAAACCCACTTTACAATTGGTTCTCTTTTTAGTGAAGGAATTTTCCCGACTATTGATGCTAAAGAAAAACAAGAAGAATATCCAATGTAGATAGCAAAAATACAATGTCAACCAATCTTCAATCATCACAGCAAAATATCACAATGAGGTTCTATTGTCCAAGATGTCCAAATTGGCAAAAATTCAGAAAAAATACATAGCTCACCTTTAGACGCAATCACAAGACTTAAAATCCATTCCATGCATTTTTGTCCCACCAAATTAACTCAACAAAGATTTTTCCATGTCTAGTAAATTTTTCCTCAAAAACACATATACACAATGCCAAGAAATTCAAGAGGATAAAATCGAGAAAGTTTTGCACCACTATGTTCCCCAACATGTGAATTCTAAAAAAAAAAAATTATTCATGGGGGATAATGTATAGAAGAAGAAAAGTAATGTGAAGAAGAAGAAGGGGAAGACAAAGATGAAGGGAAGGAGTTAAAAATAAAAGTATCATTCTAGGGGAATAAGAAAAAACTAAAAGAAGAAAGAAAAATAGAAGAACAAGACAAATAAGAAAAATAAACAAGAAAATCAAAGAAAAAGAAAAAAAGAAGAAAAAGACAAAATAAGAAAAATCTAGGAAGAAAAGAAAAAGGGTAAGGGAACAAACAAAAAAGGACAAAAAGAAAAAGAGATTTTTTTTTTTATAGCCCTTCCCGACGGGCGCCGGCAACGGTTCTGGGCCTCAGCTAGCGTCGGTCCTGGCCTGATTTATTTATTTATTTATTTTAATAACTAAACACTATCCTAAATACATGACCATGAATTCATAAATTAAATATTAAACGAAGATTAAAAATTGTAAATAAAGAAACAAACAACAAAATAAAATAACTTTAGTCCGTCTAAAATATCGTGGTAGCAAAAGTCCAAACCTGAAAATAAGAAGAGTTAGTATTGACTCAAAATTATAGACGTAAAAATCATCCAATTCAAAATACAAAGATTATACATATTCCACATTAACATTAGGTTTAAAATTAAATAACTAAATATGCAATATATATAAGCATGCAAAGATAAATTAGTTATTATGACCATGTAGCTACATAATTACATATTTACAACATGTAGTGAAATTAAAATACAATTATACAAACAACAAAATAGGCCACTTACTCATCCAAGGAACATATATACATATTTATATATTTGTATATGAACACATAAACATGGTTAAATCAATGAAATCCAAGATTTCATAATATTGTTCCTCGGCAACGGCACAAAAACTTGTTGCGTTTGGATATGGGTATAAAAATAATATAAAAAGAAGCACATTCCCAACCAAATTTAAATTAAAACGTTAACCCCAAATTACACATATGAGCAAGCGTACTCATCATTAAGCATAGCATAGGGTTTAAAACGAGTGACGATCCTCCAGGAACAAGTATGCATTAATCCCTTTTCTTTCATTGTTTAACCGACTAAATAAAGTGAAAAAGAAATAAAAATAAAAATAAAATAAAATAAAATAAAAGAATATATATATCTCAAGGATGGAGAATTATGTAACTTAATCCATTATTTTGACAAACGTGACTTTAAAGTACCCAATCATTATCATAACTAACCATTCTCTAGGCATTATGAAGGATTAAGATAGATTCACTTCATTACTAATCCATGAAATCACTATCTTTTGGACAAATTAGCATCACATATTTGTAATGCATACTTGTTCCATGTACTAGGAACAGAGGAATAATGAAACAGGGGAACAATTCTAATTGAAATTGGAAAGGAAAGCAATTGGCTTCAGCAATTTTGTGGCTCACGTGAGCCAACAGTGAGAAGAAAGCAAAAGACAAATAGAAAAACGGAACAACAAAGATAAATTCGGCAGTTCATGGCTTCATGGCTCAATTGAGCCGACAACAATAAAATAGGCATAAAAGGAATTTCAGACAGTGAAAGCAATAGAAAAGAAAGAAACAATTTTAGTGGAGCCAAGGCAAGGGAAAAGTCAACAAAAGTGGCTGAAAAAGAGAAAGGAAAGAAAAGCAGAAGAAAGAAAAGCTAAAGGAAGTGGATTTCGGTGGCTAAGCGAGCCGACAACAAAGAAAGAAGGAAAAAGAAAAAAGCTCGGTCAGCAATCAACAAGGCAAGGAAAGTGCTGCTCAATTGAGCCGACACAACAAAGAAAAAGGAAGCAGCAATTTAGTGGTGTGCACGGCTCGAATTGGAAGCCGGTTTCAGACAACTTCATTTCAACATCAACTAAAAGTTTCAACACAAGAAGGCAAAAGCCGAAATCAAATTCAAGTTTAATTCTCAATTCAATTTCACAAAAGTCAAAGTAGATGGATTTAGTTGTTATTTAGGTTTTTATTTTAATAATTTCTAAATCTTTTTTGTTTTGGATTATTTAGGAAATTACTTCTTCTTTACTTAGGACTCTTTGAGGAACTTTGTAAGCCTATAAATAAAGGCCAATTTACCCTAAGAAAATGAGGTGCACAATGTAGAGACTTAGATTTATTTTAGAGTGTATCACCAATATTTTCTCGAGATAAATAGTTCAAGGAGGGTTGTACAAGAAGGTCGTCAAAGGAAGAAGAAGAAGGCTTGTCTATAAGTGCTTTCTTTTGCTTTGTTTTCTTTTTCTTGAACAATGATATGTTAATTTTTTTATTCTAATTTGACATTATTTTAGGTTTTCATGATTTTTAGAGTTATTTAATCATTTGATTAATTGATTGTTTTCTTGGTATTTAATTACTTGTGCTAATTATGAGATTAATTGGTTGTTTCTTTCCATTAACTTGCTTGGAAAAGGGGTTGATCGTTGTCTCAATTTATTGATTTCATATATGTTGTCTCTTAACTTTCTTGAAAAAGGGGTTAATTGCTAAGAACAAGGTAATTAAAGGTTAATTGATGTCTGTTAGGAAAGGATTCATTGGTTAATTTTATGTTTTAAGTTTGCCAAGAATGGAAATTTAATCAAAGGATTGTGTTTAATGCATCTTTTAGGTAAGACTGGTTGAGACAGGAATGTGATGCTAAGTTATCTAGAAGATAGGGATTCATGGATTGGAAAACAAGTGAGTCTACTTTAATCCTTCATGATGCCAAGAGAATAATTGGTTGTGATAAAGATTGGGTACCTTAAGATTATGTTTGTCTAAACAAGGGCTTGAGTTACATAATTCTCCATCCTTGACATGTATATATTTATTTAATTTAATTTAATTTAATTTATTTCTTTTTTACTTTATTGAGTCGATTAAACAATAAAAGAAAACGGATTAATGCATACTTATTCCTTGAGGATCAACACTCATTTGAACCCTATGCTATGTTAATGATGAGTAAGCTTGCTCATATTTGTAATTTGAGGTAAACATTTTAATGTATACTTGATTGGGAATGTGCTTATTTTAATATAATTTTTATACTCAAATCCGAACACATCATAGACATATAAACATGGTTAAATCAATGAAATCCAAGCTTTATGATATTGTTCCCCGACAATGGCGCCAAAAACTTGATGTGTATAAATTTGGGTATAAAAATCACATAAAAACTAAGTACATTCCTAATCAAGTTTATATTAAAACGTTAATCCCAAATTACACATATGCGTAAGCGTACCCATCATTAACATAGCTTAGGGTTCAAACGAGTGTCGATTCTCAAAGAACAAGTATGCATTAATCACTTTTCTTTCATTGTTTAATCGACTCAATAAAGTGAAAAAGAATTAAAAAGAAAAATAAAATAAAAATATCTACATGTCGAGGATGGAGAATTATGTAACTCAAACCATTATTTAGATAAACATGATCTTAAAAAACCCAACCCATTACCATAACTAATTATTCCCTTGGCATCATGAAGGATTAAGATAGACTCACTTCTTTTTCAATCCATAAAATCCCTACCTTCTAGATAAATTAGAATCACTTGGTCTCGTCTTAACTAACTCATCCAAAAGATACATTTAACACGATCCTTGATTAAATTCCCTTGGTCTCGGCGAATTTAAAACATGAAATTAACTAATGAATCCTTAGTCCCGGCAAACATCAATTAACCTTTAATTACCTAGTCCTCATCAATTAACCCCCTTGGTCTCGGAGAGTTAACAGACAATAAATATGAAATCAATGAATCAAAACTACCAGCAACCCCTTTGGTCTCAGCAAGTTAATGGAAAGAACCAACCAATTAATCCCATAATAAACACAAGTAATTAAATACCAAGAAAAATAATCAAAAGAGCAAATAACTCCAAATGTCCTGAATATCTAAATAATGTCAAGTTACAATAAAACAATTAACGTATCATTGTTGAAGAAAAAGAATACAAATGAAAGAAATAGATACTCATAGACAAGCCTTTCTTCTTCTTCCTTTGTAGACCTTCTTGTACAATCCTCCTTGATCTTTTTATCGCAAGAAAATATTGGTGATGCACTCTAAAATATATCTAAGTCCCTACATTGTGCTCCTCGAGACTAATTTGAGTCGTGTATCATCATCGAGACTAATTTCTTTCTTTTAGTGTCTGCTTGATTGAGCCGCCATCCGAATTGCTTCGTTTGTTTATGCTTTGTTATCGCATCGGCTCGCTGAGCCACAACTTATCCCACCAAATTTCCTTTGTTTCCTTTGTTATTGCATCGGCTCAATTGAGCTGATTTCCTTGCATTGGCTCAATTGAGCTGAGAATCACCACCGAAAATTGCTGCTAAATTCAATTTCCTTTTGTCCTTTTCTCAACCACTTTTGTTGACCTTTTTTCTCCACCTTGGCCCCACCGAGTTTCTGGTTTTCTTTGTTGCAATTTCTGTCAGCTCAATTGAGCCATAAACCAAGCCAATTGATTCCATTTCCTTTCCAACATCAATTGCAATTGTTCCACTATTTCTTCTCAATTTCTCCAGGCTTTTCCAGTGGCCGGCGTCGGCTGTTCCTTCCTGGGCTAGCGCCGCCTCTATTTTGAAAAATCACACAATTAGCTCTAATTTTCCATTATTTTTGCATAAAATTATAGAAAAGCATTTTTATAAGGAAAATATCAAATTGGAAGGAATATGACTAGTTATTTCACAAAATGTATCAAAAAATAGCCTTAAATAACTAGAAAAAATATAACTAATTTAGGCCATATCACTGTCTCAACTAATTCACCCTAAAGATGCATTAAACACAATCCTTGATTAAATTTCCTTATCCTGGCAAATTTAAACATTAAATTAACCCATGAATCCATATCCTGGCAAACATCAATTAACCTTTAATTATCCAGTTCTTAGCAATTAACCCCTTTTCCAAGCAAGCTAATACACAGCAAATATGAAATTAATAAATTGAAACCACCATTAACCCCTTTTCCAAGTAAGTTAACAGAAGAAACAACAAATTAACCTCATAATCAACATAAGTAATTAAATACCAAGAATAACAATCAACTAATCAAACGATCAAAGTAACTCTAAAAATCATGAATACCTAAAACAATGTCAAATTACAATAAAACAATTAATACATCATTGTTCAAGAAAAAGAAAAAACTCATAGACAAGCCTCCTTCTTTTTCTTTGTAGACTCTCTTGTACAATCCTTCTTGATTTGAAGAATTCCTCCTCGAATGTGAGTTATTTTCTATTTTGATTCGTGAATTCTCTCTTTTTCCTTGTGTTTTTCCACTATTTCTAGACTTTAGAAGTGCCTAAAATCATTCATCTAGAGTTTCTGGCTGAATAGAAGTAGGAAAATGCTAAAACTCTGCAAATTACCAAAAAAACACGTGCAAAAATCGAGGCACCGCCTCAACACCATTGCACAGCCGGTGCTGCCTATCCTGCCTAGGGCCGGCATCGGTTGTAGTCTATTTTTCCATCCGTTCGCCGATTTTTCTTGATTTTCATGCCACTTCTTCTAGAATGCAGCCGGCACCATCTCTGGCCTCATTGCCGGTGCCAGTTCCATTCTGTTCAGCTCTGTTTCATGGGTTTTTCGTCGCCTCAAAGTGCATGCCAGCAACACGTGGCCGGCGCCGGTTCCCCTGTCCTGGCTGACGCCGCCTCTACTCTATTTAGTGACGTTTTTGTCTTATTTTACCCCTAAAATCTAAAATAATGCACAAAATAAATTTCCAATGGTAAAATCTCAAAAATGAAAGAATATGATCAGTTATTGAACAAAATATATCACAAAATAACCTCAAATAACCTGAAAATATATGACTAATTTAGGCCCTATCACCTGTTATCTATTGATGAAAGGTTGTTTACTATTCTCATATTGGAATTCTATGCTAATTTGAGAAAAGGCTGATTAGAGGAGACTGGAAGGGGTTTTATGGTCCAGTGGTACATTTCAAGGGTTGGTGGTAAGAACCTTAAGGTTGATCATCGCCTGTTCAACAGAATTTGTGGAGCTAGATATGGCGGGATTCAATTTTTTGAACTAAACAAGTTCCCAGAAAGAACTAATATGTTTGATTTAGGGAAGTTTGAAAGAGCTTTTACTGGTAGGAAGAGTTTTAAGAAATCAAATGATAGGAATACTAAGTGGTTGAATGGACCGAGTAGGATTCTGCACTACATGGTTTCAACCATGGTTGTTCGAAGTATTGGTCACAAAACCTCTATTAACATTATGAAAATGGTGATTATGTTGGCATTATTCAAAAATATGCAAATAAGTTTTGGGTATCTTGCTACAAAATTAATTATGCAAACAAGGAATACCTCTAGCAAAATCCTGCTATATGGGAACTTATTAACTAAAGTGTTCGGACACTTTAATGTTGATCTGAGTTCTATCACCCCTACTTCTTCAAAGATGAATGTGTATAGATTTAAGTCATTCGAAAGGATGTGATATGTGAGAATGAACAATAAGTTGAAGTTGCTTCGAGATGCAGCTGATAATGAAAGGGAAAGGTTGTTAAAGGTTAAAGCCAAAGATAAGACTGCCCAACCTGCAAGAACTAAGAGAAAAGTTGAAATAGAAGCTCAAACCAAGTCCTTTAGCAAAAAGAAAATAGACAAATCAGGACACAGGCATCAGTCAGAGTATTCTAGAAGCAATCAATTTGTTGGTTGTTAAGGTAGATAGCCTCAGTTCAAAAATTCATAACTTTGGGTACAGACTAACCGCTGTGGAAGAGAGGGATAAAAAGGTTGAAACAATGCTTAAAAATTTAGCACCAGCCCAAGAGGAAGAACATGCCAATGGAACCACCTCTTCACATATTGCAGAGAGAACTAGTCAACAGACTGAACAACCAAGCTTGGGAGAGAAATTTAAGCAAAAAACTGCAACCAGTCCAAAGGTTAAAGAACTAAAAGTTGATGGTCCTGTCTCAATTGCCCCGATTGAAGTCACTGTCTCATTTGGAAAAAGACAAAAGCATGTGTAGGTAAAAAGAAAATCCAATCGCATTACTGGACAGCATTCCGAAAAGGGTGTCAGGTCCAAGACAGAGACTATCCATATTTCCTAAGTGACCATCTCTGCGAACTGCTTCCAAGACATTTTCTACTTACACACTTTTTACTACTTTTCTATTGACAATTACTTTTATAATTTCCACACCAGTCTTAGAACAATTTACATTCTGCATTTCTCTTGCTTTATCTATTAATTATACATCTTCTCTATCTGCATTTTGATCCATTTTTTTGATATCTTTATTCTTCTTATTCTCTATTTTTGCATTTTGATTAATGACAAAGGGGGAGAAAAATAAAAATTGTGGACTAGATATTATGGATATATGCTGGTATTATCAGTGTATTAACTTGTTGATGATGATATATAGACTTGTTGGTATGGGATGCAATGAATAGATTGTGGATATGTACTATGTGGAAATATACAAAATGTGATATTGTTGTGGATATATAGTTTGTTGCTGATGATTGTTGATGACTATTGCTTATTGTTGTTAATATATAGATTGTTGATGATGATTATGGAATTGTGAGCAATTTTGTGATAATGTGAATTCTGAATGTATACTAGTTGTATATAATGAAAATCAGTTATAGATTGTGACTATGCCCGTTTATGATCAGAGTTTAAACATATGGGCATTTTAGTGGAGTCTATATTGAGATATTGTTACTATTGAGGTCAAATGAGATTGAAATATGTGTATAAGTCTATTGTGCATTTTAACAGTTTGATTTTTTTGGCTAACCGAATAATCTGTCTTGAAAATGGTTACGATATGCTCGTATGTTAAAAATCTTGGATGATGAGGATATTTATACCTATATCATTAATTGCTCAAAAGTTTTCTTTGAAGTCTGAAATATCTTGAGAA
This sequence comes from Voacanga thouarsii, assembly GCA_026120185.1. Lineage (NCBI taxonomy): Eukaryota > Viridiplantae > Streptophyta > Magnoliopsida > Gentianales > Apocynaceae > Voacanga > Voacanga thouarsii. The sequence goes on along the minus strand of JANUWF010001675.1, from coordinate 1,102,591 downwards.
AACTAAGTTGGATCAAAATCTTTGAAAATTCATTTTTACTTGCACATACACAGGGGGAGTCTTGGACTCTTATTTCTTCAATTCAAAAGTCCATTCCAAAAATAGGTTCTAAAAAGGCTAGGTTCTATGTAATTTTACCCTATTTTGGACACATGTTTTGGACATCCAAAACTTAAGTCCAAAAGTTCCATAGTCTCACCTCTCCTAGTTTGAATGTACATTTTGGAAGTCCAAAAATTTAAATCCAATTTTTTCTCTCAAATCGCACTTTGTGGCCTCATATCCTAGGTTCATACATGCACATATTAAGCAGGAGCATTTCATATTATGATTTATATTCTATATATTCTTGTGTACATATACATTTTTTTACGGCTATTCTCCTAAGGACTAGTCGTGTGATGGAAGGAAGAAGGATATGGATGTAGGTTGGGCCATAGGCTCATTGAGCCATGTTTGTGAGTTTATACTTATATGTTCTTATCTTAATCTCATAAGAACTCTTTAAGTCCTATAATAAGAGATTTCATTTCAATGAAAAATATTCTTATTTCTCTCGGTCTAACATGTCCGTACTGTACATATCATTGTTTTTATTTCACAATCCCATCAAGTTTGTCATTACTCAAAAAAGGAAAGATTGTTAGCCCGAAGGGCATTCTCTTGTGTTTTGATTTATGATAAATATTGATGAGGACTAACTTGTATGACTTACATGTGATAGGACATGTTTGACTCAGTTCTTTTAAGGAACACATTTAAGGTTGCTAAATAGCTTTTTAGAAATGGAATCCAAAGTGGTGATTGATCAAGAACAACCTCAACCTAAGAGCTCATAAGATCAGAAGTCCTTGAGAAAGAACTTTTGACTAGCAATCTTTTTCTTAAGGTATTTTGTGTATATTCGTATGTCTTCTTTACCTTATGATTCACTAGCCATTTCTAGCCATTCGAGCTTTACTTTTTGCTTCTATAAAAGGTTTCAAAACTCAATTTTAAAGTAGATTTTTGTGCTATCTTTTTAAGAAACACTCTTATTCTGTAGAATACAAAAAATCTCCCTTTTTATTAGTGCTTCAAAGTGAAATTAATTTGTTTCAAAAGGTAAAGGTTGTCTGTGAAACCCCACCTAAAGCCAACCCTAGAGTAAGGGGGTCGGGAATGCATATCATATGATTTTGCATGAATATATATGTTTTTGAATGATTTTATGTGCTTTAGAATCGTGGATTATAGGTTTAAATGCTCAGTTATACTTATTGAATAGGAGGGGTAAAATGGTAATTTTGCTTGAGGTCAGAATAGGAAGATAGCTTGAGGAGTAGATAAGAAAAATGTGTGGGTGAGAAAATAAGAACAAGAGTTGTTGTGGTTTAATGGTTAGAGCTTGGTGAATTAATTTCTAAGGTCATGTGTTCAAATCCCATCATTTAAGCTTTTATCATGATTATTTTAATTAAGTTTGAATTTTTGTTTTCTTGCATTCCATGAAAATAGGAATGATTGTCTTAAGGGAGACATGAAGAGAATGTCCTAATCTTATCCTCATGTCCTAAAAGAATTCTAGAAGAATTCTTATCCAACTTATTACCTCTAGCTTTGTCCTAGCATTTTCATAATTTAAATAAACTAAAATCTATTAAATCGTTTTCTTTGAATTCCAAAAAAAATTCTGTGATGATTTCTTCCCCTTGAATTTCAAAAATTAGCTTTGGGGAAGGGAGGTTGACTGAAAAATAAGAGGGGAAATAGGAAGGGTTCCAAGAGAAAATCAATCACCATGGAAGGACCTTCAAAACTATCTTCAAGATGTTCATGCTTTAGTGGTAGGAAATCTGCAAAATTTCCAGATTTTTGCAGCCCTTCCCTTCGAAAATTCAGGCCATAAACCCAACCATTTGCTGCCAAGAAAATGGTCATTTCAAGTGGCTTGGAAGCTGGAAAAATTGTGCAATTTTCGGACTGCACAAAACAGCACCAAACCAGAAATTTTTCTGGGCAATTCACAGCTCTTCATCAAGGAAATGAAGCTGTTTTTAGTTCATCTTCAAGCCAGCAAACTTCTATGCATTAGTCCAGGAATGAGGCTGAAAAGCCACCCTTGGAAGACCCTCAAACAACCTTGAAGAACCTCTGAAAAACCGAGCTAAGAAGGTGCGAAAATCCTGTACCAAAATTCTGCAAATTTTCGGAAAAGCCATGAACACTTGAGAGCAGAATTTTTCCAGCCTTGTTCCTTTCTAGCCTAGGACAGAAAGTCACCTTCAATCTCTGTAGAATTGAGCCTTGCTCGGCCATACTCTGAACACCATTAAACCCATACTTACCTTGAAGCATAAGGACTCCATGGCTACACCACAAAACACTCCTAAGATCACTCCATTCAAACTCTATTTGAACTTCAAATAATTCCAGCATTTCACTCCCATAAATCACTCTTGCATTAAGCTGAAATAACCAGAATTTTCTCTGCCTTTAAGGACTGAATTTCGTCCAGCCTTGAGCAACAATAACCCTCAACCATTTCAGCAAAATATGCTTGTTCCAGCCGACACCATTAAAGCTCCTAAACACCTCTCTTGATCAAACACCATAGCTGATCTTTTACCTTAAACATCTCCACCCTTTCCTCCATTTAAATTTCAAATAAAATCTGGTTTCTCTCTCTCACAAAGCTGAAAACCGAAACCCTCAATCACACCCTACCATTCGGCTAGCTTTCTAGTAGAATTCACACAGCACTTCTTCTAGTTTCTCTCCATTTTCACCTAAAACACCAAGAACACCAAGAACACCCACTAAACTTCTTCAAGCCTAAACCAACTCCAAACACCACCAATCACTCTCAAATACTCCCGATCATCTCTACTTAATCCCTAGACTTCATTTCTGTCATTTATAACACAAAATTTCGCAAGCAAGAATTTTCAATCGGATCAAAAAATCAGGGTTTCTTGAAGACCTCAAGAACATCAACAAGGTAAAACAAGAACAACCTTCTTGTTTATCTTCTTCCATTCAATTCTTAATACACCTATCTAATACTCTCTTTCTTTCTTTCTTTTTTTTCTCTCTCTCTCTCTCTCTCACCCTCTTCTAACCGAAATGGTTGATCAAACCATCAACCATGAACGTTATTTCATTAGATCATTCAAGTCATTCCATCGCGCGTGGACCTTCTTTTGTCTTCACCAAAGGACTCGACAATCAATTATTCATTCTTAAAATTCTCTTATTAAATTCTGAAATCATGTCTCCTAGTTGATGATAGAGAAATGGATTATGATTGGGAGATTGAATATATGCATGTGGATTAGGGGATGAAGTTATGACATGATGATGGTTGTATTTGACTAGGATGTATGTGTTTTCCTTTCGAATCAATATATGTTCTTCATATTTGATGAATTTAATGGATGTTGAAGCATGATTAGATACTATGACACCAAAGGTGATTAGGCTTTTATGATCTTATTTTCCATGGAAACCATGATTGATGATTATGCTTAGTAGGATTTTTGGCCATGTGATAGTATGAGATAGTTCAAGTGTTTGTGCATGAATAGATTAATTTCTTGTTTGATGATGGAGAATGGGATCATGAATCTTTTTTTTAGCAATAGGAAGACCATGAAGTAAGATTATTTTCTTGTAAATTCTAAGCTATATTCATTAGCAAATTTTATTACATAAATTAAAATTACTACTATATTTTCCTTCAAAAATTCGAAACACTAGGGGATTTGTATTAGAATATTAAATCAAACTATTAATATTTTTATTAAACGAAAATTTAAAATTATCTATTAATAAATTTTAATTATTATTAATTATTTATTTATTATCTCTTCGAAATTAATTAAAAATTATTATTTATTTAATTTATTATTTATTTATAATAAAGCTATTTTTTTAAATTACCATTTCTTAATATCAAATAAGACTTAATAATATTTAAAATTCGAACCTTGGTTTATTTATTAATAATAACACTCAAGAATTATTATTTGAGTCTATAATTTATTAACAATTATTTTAGAATCCCTAGTTATTTCAATCTATCAAACTAGACATATTTTATAAAATTCTTCAGCATCTAGCCTTAAAGCTTAGGACATTAAGGTCATGGTTAGACATGGTTGTCACTAGATGAGCTAAGAATTATTTACGTAAGGCAGGTATAGCTTGAATGTGACCTTATATTTTGTGTTTATCCCAGGCAGGGGTTAAGTCAGCCTTGGAAGACTTTTGAGTAGAGCAAGCAAAGAAGCAGGTAAGCTCCTGTATGGAGTTTTGTGAAGATCAAAAGTTATTATAGCAAGTAAATGCAATGTATATGGACATTTATCTGTAAAGGCAATTAAGGGCTGTTTTCTTTTCCCTTTTTATTTCAGTCAAGCAAATCATTTGGAAATTGAACAAATAGTTTTACACAAATCTAAACTTTTTCTAAAATCCAACTTGACTAGACTTTTGGAAACCCTTAATTGCTATTTCCAAATTAAGCAAAGTTTGATCAATTTTCTCCCAAGTGGAACAATCAACGTTGAGTACTCAATAAGGGTAGACCACCAGGACTAGTCTTTGAAGGGTTAGGGTAAGTCTCTCAGTAGGTGGCCACCTCTGAGGGGTGAGTCCTTCCTGGAAAGGACGCCAGTCCGGTAGGTCATGCCGGTCCGAGCTAGCAAGTTTTAGTCATGTGGAATGTGTATTTCCGGAGTGGACAACCGGTAAGTTTGGGTATAGAGATGGAGGAGTATCTCACCCGGTAGGCCGTACACCTACCTTTTCTCAGCATTGCACAAAGTGTGGCATTTTGACTGTTATTGGTCATGGGGCCCAACGTGTGGTAACCCATGGCTACCCATTTGAGTGGTTGTATTTATTATGCACATGTATGATTTGAAAAGTGAAACACCACTCTTTATTTTCAGCACTTATTTATTGCTTGCCAGCACTTTTCCTTATGAAACTTTTACAATCTGCATACATGAATTATTTTACCTGAAACACTCAAAACAGACGGGCTTACTGAGATTTTTATCTCACCACCTTTTATGCCATGTTTTCAGGAAGATCCTGCTGTGGAGATCATTAGCTAGAATGTTGCCTTGCTTGAAGACTCTTGTTATTTACTTTAAGTGTTGTTTGAGAGATTGTTGCAAACAATTTAATTTGGATTCGTGCCAGTATTTATCTTTTGGGTTGTAATAAATTCAGTTTTAGAATCTTTAGTTTTATTTTATTTTCATGTAACCTAGTTATAAAGACCCCTTGTCCTTTGGACGGGCGATATCCCCGGCCCTGTTGGGCCTAGATAGTGGGGTGTTACATTGTCTGTACACATCATAGGGGCTAAATTACTCATACTGTACTTAGTTATTTGACGCTCTTTTATAAGACATTTTGTGCAATAACTAGTCATATTCTTTCATATTTGAGATTTTACCCTTGGAAAGGTATTTTGTTCATTATTTTAGATTTTTGGGTAAAACAAATCAAAACTGTCGTGAAACAGAGAAGAGGTGGCGCCGGCTGTGGCCCTTGGACCCGGCGCCGATTGTACACTGGTTGCACAAACTTCAAAGCAATGGAAAAATTGTAGAAACAAAGTGCAGTAGAACAGAGGCGGTGCCAACTATGAGGCTGGAACCGGCGCCAGCTACAGTCTAGAACTTATGCGCATAATTTGCAGAAAAATCGGCGAACGAGTGGAGAAGCAGAACACAGGCGGCACCGGCTCCAAATGACCAAGGCAGCGCCGACTGTGTACTATCATTGAGGCAATGTTGCAATTTTTCTACGCGTTTTTAGAAACTTGAGGAGTTTTAGTATCTTCCAGCTTCTACTTGGTCAAGAACTTTGTACCTACGAGTTTAGGCACTTCTTAAGCCTATAAAAAGATGAAAAACACAAGAGAAAATGGAAGAATTCATTATTCATCATAGAAAAACACTCAATCCAAGGAGGAATTCTTCAATTCAAGGAGGATTGTTGTAACACCCCGCTACCTAGGCCCGCTAGGGCTGAGGATGTCGTCCCGTCCAATGGACAATGGGGTCTTTATAACTAGGTCACACAAATAAAATAGCGGAATAACAATAATACTTTAACTTAAAATTTATTACAACTCAAGATTAAATCCAATAATAAATCCACAAATTCCCAAAAGAAACACAAATCCATAAATAAAATCATCCACTCTCAACTCCCCAAAGCAATAGATAAAAATAAATGACATAATTCTCTTCCAAGGTAGATAACACTAGCTACTCATCCCCACAGCAGGATCGACCTGAAATCATGGTAAAAATGGTGATGAGACAGAAATCTCAGTAAGTCCCTGTGTGCTTTGAGTGTCTAGTGAAAATAGATCGTGTATGCAAAGTATAAAATGCTTTATAAAAAGAATCATTGGCAAGTAATAAACATTAGTCAAAAGCAATAGTGGTGTTTTGGCTTTTCAATCATACATAATCAATAAAATCAACCACTCAAAAGAAATTATCAGGGTTACCACACGTTGGGCCCCATAACCGGTCAGAATGCCGACATTTTGTGCAAATTGACAAAAAAGGTAGGTGATCGGCCTACCGGGCAAGATACTCCTCCTTCTCTATACCCAAACAAGAACCAGGTGTCCATTCCGGCAAAATACAGTCACTTGACTGAAAAATAAACTGCTAGCTCAGACCGGCATGACCTATTGGACTGACATCTTATTCGGACAGGACTTACCCCTCAGAGATTGCCACCTACTAAGAGACTTACCTTAACCCTTTAAAGACTAGGCCTAGTAGTCCATCCTTATTGAGTACTCAACGTAACATGTCCCACATGGGAGAAAATAAACAAAACACAGTTCCACATGAAAATGGTAATTAAGGGTTTCAAAAGTCTTTATCAAAATCAGTTTTAGAAAGAGTTTTGAGTTTAGGTAAAACTGCTTGTGGATTTTCAAATAACTTGTTTGATTAAAATAAGGAGGAAATCAATCCTCAATTGCCTTTACCGAAATAAGTGTCAATGCACTCTACATTTGGCTTGCCATAATAAACATTTTACATCAATCAGGTTTTATGCAGGAGTTTACCTAATTCTTGCTCACAATAAAAGGTCTCCAACAGCTGACCTAACCCCATATGGGCAAATACAAACCACAATGAAACTCAAGCCAAAATTCACTTTCTCAATTTAAAACAACTCAACTCACTACTACCACGATCATAGTGTCCCAAGCTTTAAGGCCAAACAATAAATAAATAGGTTTATAAGCTAAGCTTAATTTGATATTTAAAATAATTAATGTTTTGGGAAATAAGTACTAATAAGTTAAAGGTTTAAATCTTGCTAAGCTAAATTCAGAGCTTAATTGGTGAAGAGTCTTAGGTATTAGGTAAAATAATGATTTATTAATAATTAATTGTTTGAAAATAATTGCTAGCTAAAATTAGTTGAAAATAAATTTTAATGGGTCTTGATTGGAAGATAATAAATAGACTTTAATAGGTTTTGATTAAAAGGTAATAATTAAATTTTTAATAATAAATATTTTACTTATTATGATTATTTTCATAAAAGCTTTAGTTGATTTTATCATTTTATATAATATCTATATATTTTATTCCTTGAATAAAAGCTACCATTTATTTGACTAACATATCCTTTTAATAATTCAAATCTACTTCCTAAGGTTTTTCAAATTTTCTAGCAAAATCATATTATTAAATATTTTATTAATGAAATAAAAATTAGCTTAGGGACAATTAGATCATGATTATATTTCTATTGCTAATCACAATCAGGAACATATACAACTCTTCAATTCATCAAATCATCCAAATCATGCATATAAGCATAGATCTAAATTTATCAAGACATGATCTAACCTCTACTAGCATAAATATAATCATGGCTTCAATAATCCAACATGAATATAAATCCCATTCACCAAATGTGACATAATCTCTAGCATACTTGATCACAAACACTACCTATGACATGGAGACATGCATCAAACCCTAAAACACAATACAATCAACCAAGATAATCCATTCATGCATAAATCCCATCTCCAACATATTCATACATATATTCATGCTTCGCCCTCAATTCATCACAACAATATATACTCAACCCTATTCATGATTCATCTTCTATCAACATCATCATAGGGACATGAATCTAGAATTTAAAAGAAGGGTTAAAGAGGCTTACTTGATTGATGAATACCTTGAATGGATCTCAACTCTTAGATGTCTAAATCCTTCAAATAAGATGAAGGAAGCATGGCCATGGTTGATGAAATCATTCGGCCAAGAGAGAGGGAGTATTCGGTCAAGAAAGAGAGAGAGAGAGAGAGAGAGAGAGAGAGAGAGAGAGAGAGAGAGAAGAGAAGAAGAAAGTCCATTAGCATGCTTAAACACATATATGTTCATTAGAGATTGAAGATTAGCGAAGATGAAGTTGATTAAATAAACCTACCTTGAAGGTGTTCTTGAGCCTTCACAAAATTTCTGGTTTTTTATTCAAAAGTGCGAGTTGGATTTTGGAGTTTGATGTTAAAAATGGTATGGATGGACTCGCGATAGTGTATAGATGAAATCTGGAATTTTTAGAAGAAGTTTGAAGTGATTTGGAGAGGTATTAAGTGAAAGGAAGGAGTAGGTGTTCTTGGTGTGCTATGTGTTCTTGAAGGTTGAAGAGAATAGAGAGTTTTTGGGATTGGAGGCTGCCGAATTTCTTGTAGGGTTTTGGAAGATGATTTTCTGGTTTGGAAGGGAAAAGGAAAGGTTAGTTGTTGAAATCCTTAAAGAATATTTTTGGGAAGCAAATTTGGAAACTAGATATGACAAGAATATATTTGATTATTGGAGAGCTTTTGGAAGGCTGCCATGGCCGACTGCTTGTGCAATATTTCGGCTGGATGGAAGTTGTTTGAAGGAGGCTAAGGCTGGCTGAAAATAAGGAGTATAATGGTGGAGGAAATGTCTGGTTGTTTGAGGGATATTTTATGGAAGGTTGCTAAATTATGGTGGCTGGAATTTTGGTAACTAATCAAGCATGATTGCAGAGATTTGTTGGAGAGATTTTTGGGTAGCCATGTCTGAATTTCATGCAAAAGCTTGGGAAGGACAATGGAGTTCAATTCATGGTAGTTTAAGGAGGGTTTTTGCAGAAGAAAGCTGAGGTTTCGGCTAGGGATGAATTAGGAAACTAAGCTGGAAAGTTTTCTTGCACAGAAGTTTCGCAAGGCTGTAATTTTCTGGGCAGTTTTTGGCGGCCATTTTCCAGTCAGTTTGAAGAGAGTTTGAAGGGAATTTTAGGGGTCTTTCAAGGCTAGTTTCCAGCCTTCTTTATGGAGGAAAAACGTAGCTAAGATGTTGAACAAAAAATGAAAGAAAACAACTTGGTTTCAGACCTCCAAAGCTGCCAATTTGGCCAGGGATTTTTCTGGTTTTGCACAGCTTTTGTGCAGTCCGAAAATGGCCAGAAATATTCAGGTTTCAAGCTGATCAAAAGGGCCATTTTCTGCCAAGCATTTGGGAGGGAATAATGGCTATGAATTTCGACACCTTGAAGGCACAAGAAGCTGGAAAAATTTCAGTTCAATGCATGAAAGAAAATGAACCTAGCTAGAGTGAAGTTTTAAATAGTTCACTAGGGAAATTAATTCACTTGAAATCCTTCCCCCTCTTCCATGGTTTCAGCCCACAAGATGTCTTTCTCTAAGACATTTTGAACCTTTAAAGCCACAACACATTACTGGAATTTTTCTAGAAAAAAATTAACTTGAACAAATTGAACATCCTAATGGATTGAGAATTAGGAAAAATTAAGGATCAAGAGGAAATGAATTCCCCTTAGGAATTTCGTGTAGACAAAAGAGTAGGATTAGGATACTCCTATCATGTCTCTCTTAGGACAACATTTCTACCCTACTCCAAAGCATATAAGGCCAAAAATAACACTTCCCAAGAAAAAATAAAATGTAATCAAGCTAAAGCTTCTATGATGGAATTTGAACCCAAGACCTCAAGAATTAATTCCATGGCTCTAACAACTAAACCACAATAACTCTTATTCTTATTTTCTCTCTAAAAATATTTTGCTATTCAATCCTCAAGCTATCACCATTTTTCCACCTCAAGCAAAAATTACCATTTTACCCTTCTCAATCAATAATCATTATCAAGCCCTTTAGACTATAAAACAAAAATTCAATGCACATAAAATCATATAAAAATATATTCAAACATGTAATGAAATGTGATATGCATCCCAACCCCCTTACTCTAAGGTTGGTTTTGACTGGGGTTTCACAGTTGTACAAAAAGGTCTTCAAAGGAAGAAGAATGAGGCTTGTCTATGAGTGCTTTCTTTTACTTTGTTTTCTTTTTTTTTTACAATGATTTTTTAATTGTTTTATTGTAATTTGAAATTGGTTTAGATACTCATGGTTTTTAGAGTTATTTGATCTTTTGATTAACTGATTGTTATTCTTGGTATTTAATTACTTGGGTTGATTGCGAGATTAATTGATTGTGCTGTTAACTTGCTTGAGAATAGGGTTGATGGTTTAAATTGAATGATTTTATATTTGTTGCCTTTTAACTTGCCCAAAAATGGGGTTAATTAATAATTGAGTAATTACAGGTTAATTGATGTCTGCCAGAATATGGATTCAATTGGCTAATTTCATGGGTTAAGTTTGCCTGAGAATGGGACTTAATCAAAAGAATTGTGTTTAATGCATCTTTTGGGTAAGACTGGTTGAGACAGAGTATGTGATACTAAATTACCTAGAAGATAGGGATTCATGGATTGAGAAAGAAGTGAGTCTATTTTAATTCTTCATGATGCCAAGAGAATAATTAGTTATGATAGAGGTTGGATACTTTAAGATCATGGTTGTCTAATCAATGGTTTGAATTACACAAATCTACATCCTTGACATGTATATATTTTTGTTTTTTATTTTCTTTTGTTTTATTTTATTTCAGTTTTGTTTTATCGAGTCAGTTAAACAATGAAAGAAATGTAATTACTGTCTACTTGTTCCTTGAGGATCGACACCCGTTTGAATCCTATGCTCGGTTAATGATGAGTACACTTGCTCATATGTGTGATTTGGGTTTAACGTTTTAATTTAAACTTGATTGGGAATGTGCTTAGTTCTTGTATGATTTTTATACCCAAGTCTGGACACATCAAGTTTTTGGCGCCGTTGCCGGGGAACAATTGCATGAAAGCTTGGATTTTGTTGGTTTAACCATGTAAATATGTAAATAAGTAAATATGTAAATATGTATATACGTTCCTTGTATGAAGAAGTTCCTATGTTGTTGTTTGTATAATTGTATTGTAATTTCGCTATATGTTGTAAATATGTAAATAGGTATATACATGTTCATAATCACTAACTTGTCTTTATATGTTGGTATATATTGTATATTTAGTTATTTAATTTTACTAACTTTTTCTTCTTTTAATTTTGTTTTAAATATGAATTTTGGTTATCTAACTTTCTTCTTGTCTTTTATAGGTGTAGGCCGTGGAAAGTAGTGAAGTCATTTTTGCTGTTTGAAACAATCACTATAGGAAGAGTGACCTTTAGTGACAATGTAATATTGTCACAAAATGCAGAAATGTTGTCACTAAATACATTTAGTGACAAAAAAATTGTTGTCACTTTAATGTCACTAAATCTATGTCGCTAAAGGTATAAAGTGACAACAACTTATTCTTGTCACTAAATGTTGACTTTTAGTGACAATATTCCGGTTGTCACAATGTAATCAACTATTAGTGACAACATTTCTACGTCACTAATTTGTTTCAAATATCATCACATTTACCAATATATTGTCACTAATTGCTCACTCATTAGTGACAACAAACGCCTTGTCACTAATTGGCCATTCATTAGTGACAATATACGCCTCTACAGGAAAAAACTTCATTAGTGACAATGAAAAGTTGTCAATAAATATCAAATTGTTGTCACTAATCCCATTTAGTGAAAATAATAATTTGTCACAATGTTGTCACTAAATAACAATGGCTAAAGAGGGTGGGTGACAACAACTGAATCTTGTCACTAAAGGCGAGTTTTCATTGACAAAAAATTGTTGTCACTAATGCCTCTAGAAAATAGTGACAACAAAAGTTATCACTATTTTGCTATGGCTATTGTCACTATTTCTCTTGGCTTGTCACTAACATGGCATAATAAGTGATAATTTTCTCCAAATTCTAGTGACAACTTTATTTGTTGTCACTACTATTCAAAAATAGTGACGACTTTTGTTGTCCAAGTTCATTTAGTGACAACTTTTATTTGTCATCACTATTAAACTCTAAATAGTGACAACTTTTGTTGTCATAATTTATTTTAATATAGTGACAACTTTACTTTGTTGTCACAATTGTATTATAAATAGTGACAACTTTTATTATCATGACTAAAACTAATTTAATGACAACTTTAGTTTGTTGTCACATTGCTATATACATAATGACAACTATCATCATTAATCAAATCATTTTTAGTGACAACTTCATTTCCTTGCCCATGTTGTGTTATATATAATCACCTTGGTAGGCATACAATAAGCTAGTAAAAAAGCCTGAAATAAATTAGAACTCACAATTTACCAAATATCCAAACTAACATAATCCTTTATAATACATAGGTTAATACAACTATTTATGAATACATCCATAATGTGATCAATCCAAAAACTATTTACAAATGGAGCTATTCATTTAGTATACTAACAATGATTACTTCCAAAATATAACTCCCCAATTGTGCAAAATGCTAGCTTGAATTTTCAACCTTGTTGAGGAGCTTATCAAAAACTCTGCATTATTAACAATTCAAAAGAAACATTTGAACATGATTAGTGTGAAAGAACAAGCATCAATGGCAACAAAATAGAAGCAGAGGAAAAATAATACTAACTATAAGTACATTAACTTGCCATTACCATGTTTCATGTTTCCTTCTTGTCTTCGATTGCATTATAGCCTCATGCTACCTTGTTCAATTCCTTAATCAAGTGATAGGTACTGATTTTTATATCAACTTTTAATGTTTGGATTAAATTAGTTCCATTTGCTCATGTACATTAGATAATTATTCCATTTAATATTCCAATAGGCTAGTTTCAAGCTTCTTGTTATTTTCAATTCCTTAGTACCATATATACTACAAAAATGATTGACTTATTTACCTATAAACTGCTCTTAGCATTTTTTCTTGGAGAATCTCTCAAATACTTCATCAATAAATTATCCAATTCTTTGATCAAATTTTGAAAGAAGAAGCTTCCAATTTCACAACATTGCCACAAGCTTTGCAAAGCTACAATCCAGTTTTCACACACAATTTCCCACAAGAAACTGATCAAGCACTTCACACACATTAAAAAAAAAAAAAAACTGTCCTATAATTATTTGTAGTTTAGAACTCAGAGATTTTAAGCCTTTGTGTTCATTATTTTAAAACTGTCAAGCACGCATCAAACTGTGTCAAACAATTTTCGAAACAATTATCTCCTAGAATGCAAACTTTATTTCAACAAGCATTAGGTCCAATTATATCTACTCAATTCGGTCTATGTATTTGTATTGAATTTGATCAAGACAACATATATTATGGTTGAAAATTTATGAATATCAATTATCAGTTTGTCACTTGATAGCGTGTTCAGCAATCACAATTCATTAGAATTTCACTCAATTCTTCAGTTCACTCAACAAGAGCTCATCAAAACCCACTATTTAACATATTTTTTACTAGTATTTCCAACCACTATTTATCAACAAATACAAAGCATATAAATTTACAAAGCATAAATGAACGAACTACTCAATTTTCTATCAACTGAAGAATAATGGGTTATAACTTCATTTTTTCATATCAAAACTCATTCAAAACAAGTGTAAATCACTTCCAAAATTTATTTCTAAGGAGAACAAAACTTCTTTGTACAGGATAAACATGATTCATTCAAGAAACTCACAAAACAAAGTTATGAAAATGGAATTTCACATGGTAAAACGCACCAACAACTGTAAATTCATTGTAAAATACCTAATGCATAAAGTTCCAAGAAATTATATTAAGGAATAAAAACATACTCTTGTACACTTCATGCCAAAATAGTGATATGCTCCATCTTTGTTCCAATTATCTAAAAATAGCAAAAGAAAAAACAAAGTAAGAAATATTAACTAGTAATTCAATAAATTTGCAAAACGTACTTCAATTTTTGAAAAAAGTGTAATGGGAAACCTTCAACTTACATTAAAATGATGCCAAAATACTCTTCAGTTCTTCCCATCTATGCTAATATAGTTTTCAGAAGATCATTTGTCTTTTGTTGCTCTTCTTGCAAAAGTTTGATCTCTTCCTTCATTTCAGCAACTTGTTGCTCTACTTCTTCTCTCTTGTGCTTATGCTCTTCTATCTCTGAAATATGTTGGTCCTCATAGAATGATCTTAGCAGCTTCGTACTTGCTCCTCTACTATGTATGTACCCTGGTAAGTGGCCAATAGTTTCCTCGCAAATTTCAGTCGAGCTTATTCAAGTTGTGAGGTACTCTTTTTCTTTTCTCCTAAACAATAAGATTACTGAATTGTCAAATAAAGTTATAGATCCTAAACAGTGATATTATTAAACATTCTTCATATCTCTTGCTTTCTTATTCACAAAGGCTTTCTTTTTCTTGGAGAATTGAGTGAGCTCATAGATCTCAATATCATCAAGATCCTTTCCCTCCTTCCTTTGTTAAAAAATCAGAAGACAAATAATTATTTTCCTCTTCTTTGGACAGTGATTTATGGTATATAAATGCTGAATAAAGTTAGTTTTTACCTTTTTATCGTGCAAACGTGCAATAGACCTTGTCCCAATTGTATGTGGTACGGCTAACTTCTACAACCTCCTTCTTCCTTGGAATCTACTATCAAACTCCAAATAAACCATGCCAAGTCTCCAAGAAAATTCTCACATAAAAAAGGGAATGCAAGAAATGTAGGAGCAGGCAAAGCTTTTAGGCTTAAGGGTAATCAACTTATTTGGAGTATCAAGATGGCAAAAAAAAAAAAAAAAATCGACTGAGTTTCCCTTGTATACTGGACGTTTCTAGGCACAAAGCCACCACAAAATCAACAACATTTGAAAAAAAAAAAACATTAACTATCACAACAATAAAAGGGTACTCACCCATTACCTATGGGGAATGATCACCCATCACTCACGGGGATCCATTCTGATAAGTTAAAAAAAGAGAAAAAAAGAAAAATACGGAGAACTAATGTAAGGGTAATCATACATGCTTCACATAACATGTGCTGCAAAGTGAAGAAAAATATTGAGAAAAATTGGAGAAAAATTAACCCATGCTTCACTTAGCATCTAGAATTCTCAAAAATAATATAACTAACCATATATACTTTAAATTCAACTCTGTACTGCTAAGCATAAGTCATTTAAGACTTTTTTTTCCCCATTAAAGCAGGAAACAGGAAAAAGCAACTTCAAGCTCAAAATTTCAAAATGAAAGAATCCAATAGTCATAACTACAAAACTCAAATTAGCTAAAAAACAGAGTAAAGCCTAATATGAAGGTGTATATTCAACAAATGAAAGCATTTCTAGGGGATAAAAATGAAAGCAAAAATACTGGGAAAGGCCAATTGAATTGCGAATGTGGACATAGAGAAGCCAAATTCAAATTAGTATTAAAAAAAATTATTTTCATTACATGCAACTTTGAAACACAAATGTAACTTACAGAAAGAATGACATAATGTCATTATTTTAATTATTCATTATTTTGGACACAAATGTGTCAACATAAAAAATTCTTCTGAGCTTGGTAGTTACACACAATATCAACGAAGCACAAAGACAATTAAGACATTTAAGTTAACAGTAATTCAAAAGAGAAAGATGAATGCTGCAGACCATCTTTTTTACATCAGCTAATCAGTAGACAATACAATGGCTCAAACTAGAAGGCCAGAAAATAAGAACATATGAATGAAAATTACAAGTTCATTAAAAAAAAAAAAGGAAAGAGAAATTTCAAATTATAAGTTTCATATATTCCGAAAGTAGCATATACAAGAAAAACTCCAGTGATGGCTCACCTCTTTGTCCAAAGGCATAACCAAATTACTGGGTAGCTTGGCTAGTTCAACATTTTCCAAACTAGCACTAGCATCACTTCTCTTGTTGCGCACCTAAAGCAAGACAGCTGTTCTTAGAACAGGCAGAAGCAAAAAATAGTGTTAGAGAGAAGGAGAACGGAGGCGGGAGGCAGAGGCGGGAGGGGGAATCGCGGGAAGCTCGGAGTCGCTGGTTGGGAGAGCTCGAGATGAGCTGGGGGCTACGGGGTGGGGGGTCGCGGGTTGGGTGCACCGGGTGACGAGATCTGGAGGAGGAGGCGGAGACAGGCTGGGGGCTCGCAGGGAGAGTGGGCAAGGGACGCCGTGGGGGAGCGGGGGTTGCTGGGGGGGGGGAAGGGGCTGTGGGGGAGGGGGAGAGTGGGCAAGGTATGGAGTGAGGAGCGGGGGGCTGCCGGGGGGCGGGAAGAGCGGGGGGTTGCGGGGGAGAAGTGGAGGTGGTGAAGGGCACGGGGGTTGGGGTACGCGGAGGGGGTCAGAAGGGCGGAGGGGGGGGGGGTAGGAGGAAGAGTAGGAAGAAGAAGAAATTGGGTAGTCTAAGAAGAAGAAGAAATTTTCGAAGTGTTTGAAAAAAAATGATTTTTTTTTTTTTTTGTAGATTATCTCAGAAAAAAGGGAACAAAAAATTGAAAAAATGTCGTGGCAAATCTGTGATAATTTGCCATGAATTTGTCAGGGATTAGTAGCAATTTTTGTGATTTCGTGGCAAATCCATGGCAAATAGTCACAAATTGGCTACGGAAAACAAAAAAAATTTGTATATTTATATTTAATATAAAACTATATTATTCAATATAAAAAATATATTGTATATTTATATAATTTTAAAATTTTATATAATATCAATTATACTATCTTTTTTATTAAATGATTTATACATATATATATATATATATATATGCATAAATTCATACACAATATAACCCATACACACATATAAAATCATAATCATAAATATATGCATAAATTCATACACAATATAACCCACACGCATATATAAAATCATAATCATAAATATACGCACATATAAAATCGAAATAAAATAAAATTATATCGTTTCTTTAAAATTTATAATTTTAATACAAACGTATATTTCGATACTAAAAAATAATACATCTTAGTTTCAATTTCATTTCAAGAATGAGCGCATTAGAAAATAAATAAATCAAGATACTTACAAAATATTTCGTCATTGTTATTTAAAGGGTATGGAACAAAAATTAATACAAACCAATATAACTAATATAATATAATATATATATATATAGAGAGAGAGAGAGACACACACACACACACACACCATACATATTGAAGTACATATACACACACACACAAATATATACACACACATTAGAAAATAAATAAATCAAGATAGTTACAAAATATTTCGTTGTTTTTATTTAAAAGGTATGGAACAAAAATTAATACAAACCAATATAACTAATAAATTATAAAAAAATGGAAAAAAATTTCGTGGCAAAAAAATGTTCAAAGTTGTAGACAAAAAATTATTTTGAAGAACTATTTATCATTGAGAGTACACAAAATATATCTCATTAACTTCAAACTTGGTCATAACACTTTTTGTAGTAATTTAAACAAATCTAACGGTCGGATCATTAATTGAAAGTCCTTATCTTTGTAAATGCATTAGGTTTTTGGTCTTTTTGTAGACATTTGCTGGATTTCAAGCCAAAATATATCCGATTATCTTCAAACTTGGTCATAACACTTTTATTAGCAATTTAAATAAATCTAACGATCGGATCATTAATTGAAAGTGCCTATCTTTGTAAATGCCTTAGGTTTTCGGTATTTTTGTTGATATTTGTTGGATTGCATGCCAAAATATATCCGACTATCTTTAAATTTGGTCAGAACACGTATATTAGCAATTTAAACAAATCTAACGGTTGGATCATTAATTCAAAGTTCCTATCTTTGTAAATGCCTTAGGTTTTCGGTATTTTTGTAGATATTTGTTGGATTGCATGCCAAAATATATCCGATTAACTTCAAAATTGGTCATACCCCTTTTTGTAGTAATTTAAATAAATCTAACGGTTTGATCATTAATTGAAAGCGCCTATCTTTGTGAATGCCTTAGGTTTTTAGTTTTTTTGTAGACATTTGTTGGATTGCATGCCAAAATATATCCAATTATCTTCAAATTTGGTCATAACACTTAGCTATTTAAACAAATCTAATGGTCGCATCATTAATTGAAAGTGCTTATCTTTGTAAATGCCTTAGGGTTTCGGTATTTTTGTTGATATTTTTTGGATTGCATTCCAAAATATATCCGATTATCTTCAAATTTGGTCATAACACTTTTCTTAGTAATTTAAACAAATTTAACGGTCGGATCATTAATTGAAAATGCCTATCTTTGTAAATGCCTTAGATTTTCGGTATTTTTGTAGATATTTTGTAGGGCTACGTGTAAAAGTATACCCGATTATCTTTAAATTTTGTCATAGCACTTTTAATATCAATTTAAACAAATCTAACGGTCAAATCATTAATTGAAAGTGCCTATCTTTGTAATGTCTTAGGTTTTCGGTCTTTTTGTAGACATTTGTTGGATTGCATATCAAAATATATCCGATTATCTTCAAATTTGGTCATAACACTTTTCTTAGAAATTTAAACAAATATAATGGTTGGATCATTAATTTAAACTGCCTGTCTTTGTAAATGCCTTAGTTTTTTAGATTTTTGTAGATATTTAACTGGATTGCGTGTCAAAATATATCTGATTACCTTTAAATTTGTTTATAACATTTTTCTTAAACATTTCAACAAATCTATCAGTTGGATCTTTAATTTGTAGTGCCTATATTTGTAAATACCTTTACTTTTCAGTATTTTTGTAGATATTTTGAAGGATTACATGCAAAAGTATATCCGATTATCTTTAAATTTGATCATAACAATTTTCCTTATAATTTATACAAATCTAACGGTTAGATTATTAATTTAAAGTGCCTATCTTTATAAATATCTTTATAAAAATTGGTGTTGTCACTAATGAGATTTCCCGCTTTCAAATGAGATTGGCGAGAAAGCCTTTAGTGACAAAGTTTTCCATTCACACTAAAAGTTATCATTTAGTGACAATCATTTTTGTTGTCACTAAAGGTTTGTCTTAGCAACATAAAATGTTATCTCCAATTCATGTTATTTAGTGACACGCATTTTGTTGTCACTAATATTTTTGGTCACTAATGCCCATTTCTCCAACGCTTTTCGTCACTAAATGCACATAAATAGTGACAAGAAAAATGTTGTCACTATAAGTATACTATTTAGTGAGAAGATATTTTTTTGTCGCTATAAGTGCATTATTTAGTGACAACAGTTTCGTTTTAGTGACAACAATTTTTTAGTTGTCACTAAATAGATTTTTTGTTTTCAAATGAGATTAGTGGAAAAGCCTTTAGTGACAAAAGTTAGTGACTACATTTTCTACTGTCACTAAACGTTATCATTTAGTGACAAGAGTTTATATTGTCACTAAAAGTTTGACCTTTACTGACAATTTAATGGTTTGTCACTAATTCTGTTATTTAGTGACAAGCATTTTGGTGTCACTAATATTTATTGTCACTAAAGTCCATTTCTCCTGTAGTGAATTTTTATTTTGGTCATTTTGTTTTGTTCTTTTTATCATGTCTTCATGAATTAAATTGCATTATTCACCATTATTGCATGTTCATCATTTTTCTTGCATTCAAAAAGAAAAAAAAACATTAGTGTATTGATTGGCAAAATTACAAGCTCACGTTGATGTTTTTAGTGAGACGTCATTAGAAGCATTAGTAAATTCTTTCGTTGCCAATACAAATTCATCTATTAAGTGGCATGAAGAAGCTTCCCAATGATTGGGCGATCAAAGGAAACAATTAGTTAAGATTGTTGAGGAGACTCATGAGTTCATGCTAGCCCATACAATTGACCATAAAAAAAAAAAAGAGAGAGAGAGAGAGAGAGAGAGAGGCTATGAGGGATAATTGTATGATGTGGCAAGAGAGGTATTTGATTCTACTATATGTGCGCATAATTTTAATATTTCTTTGTCACATGATTTCTTAGGCTCTTCTCACTTCTTGGAGAACAATGGTCCCAATGCTGATGTTTAGAGTTTAACATGCCTCACAAAGTTGTTTTTATCATTCATTCTAAGAAACCCTCTGAGGATGTTTACGAATTCTACCCTTCACCCCAATTTCAAGGAGGTAATTTGGTATTTGTAGAAGTATTGAAAAGTAAGGATTTCCCAATCCCATCTTTAAGAATTCAAATGCTAAGTTTAAAGGGAAATTTTAATTGTAAAAATTATTTTGAAGGGTTAATTGATGATTTTAAAGTTGATGCATTCTTTAGAAACCATGTGCACTTATATGTTGACAAAAATATTTGTGTGTCTAAAGAAATATTAGAGAAAGAGGTTTATGTGTTTTGTGTTAGTAAGAAAAAGTATTTTCATAAACCTTTTATTTTTCAAAAACCTCTATCCATTTTACATTCATCATGCCCATCTTCTATGTTAAGCTTTAATTTCTTTTCAAAAGGTTTGATGAGGAAGCATGATGAGTGTGAAAAGTTTTTGTTTTATTTTAGTCTTTTTCTTTAGTTTGTTTTCTTTTATTTAGGTATGTTTTTATTTTATTATTATTTTCCTTGTACTTTTATTTGTGTTTTGTTTTATAGGAATAAAGTCCTCTTGGACAAGCCTATCTCTTTACCTCAAGTTTGGATATCTATTGGAGCATTATTGCACTTGGGAAGTATTACTTAAACTTTCTACCCCTTTAATATTTTTAGTCCCTTTGGAGATGCTTTCTTGTGTTTATTTGTTGCCAAGGAGGACATTGTCCAATTTAAGTGTGGGGGAGTGGTTTGGTGATATACTTTGTCCAAGTTTTTATCAATTTTATTTAGAGCACAAAGTTTGGAAAATTGGAGCAAAATGAATGGAAGTTTGTTTTTCTTATCTCTTGTCCTTTATATTTTTAGTCCCATGGTATGGTTAATTCTTTGTTATATTTATTTGGCTATTGAGGACAATGTCCAGTTTAAGTGTGGGGGAGTGATTTGATTAACAAGTCTTCTATACATATTCTTTAGCCTTCTTGGGAGCAAATTTTTGTGCGAAATTTTTCAAAATTTTCTAATTTTCTGGAGATTTCAAGCTATATTTTTAATGCATGTCTTATGATGGATTATAGAGCATATGTTCTAAATCATTTATGGCTTATGCATGACTTTTTGCACTCACTTGGGCAAAGTAGTTCTTGATCTAATGCTTTGCATTATTCTTAAACCTGTTTTTTTTTCTAAAATTCATGGAGCATTCTAGAACTTACTTGAATACTTCTCGAGGCAAAATAAGAAAGGCAATCGTGATTTAACTTAAGGATGATGGTAATAGGCATTCTTTGGATAGTTTGAGCTTTTCAAGCCTACCTATTTTCATATTATCCCTTGTGCCTATTTTGAGCCTAAATTGTTGATTTTTGTCATTAAAACCCGTCACAATATGTTGGCCATTGTTTGTACTGAGAGTTTGCATAATTTTCCAAATCTTTATACTCTTGAAGGATGAAAGTATATGTATGATGAGGAAGAATGTAGGGATAAAGATCATGACTTGTTACGTTCAGTCATAGATCAATTACGAGTGGAGTTGGGAAAAGAAATGAAGTAGAATGGAAGAAAGAAGTTAAAAAAATTGAGGAAGAAAGAAAATTTTTTGAGCTGAAAAATGAGAAAGAACAACAGCAATGAAAACAAAAGAGGAGTGGAAGAAAAGAGAATTGAAAGAAAAAAAGAGAGAAAAAAGAAAAAAAGAGAGAAAAAAAAAAAAAAAGATCACAAAAGGGATGGTGATTGAACTGTAAAAGTTAAGTTCATATAAAACACTTGACACCATTGCTGGAAAATTGAGTGGTCCTGAGAAAAAGAGTTAATGACAAGAAGAGTGGAAAGAAAAAGAGAACAATGCAGGATTTGCTTGAAGTGCATAAGGTTTGTTATATAAGATGATGGTTTGATTGATTCATGGAATAAGAGAGCCAGAAGAGCTAAAAATTATAGATTTTTTTTGTTACCCTTTTCTTCCCAACTCTCAGGTTTTTCTTTAGCTTTTGATTTTCCTATATCCTTCATTTGCTAAGCCACATTACAAGCCTTCAGCCTTACATTACAAGCTTAAAAGTCCTACTTGATCTAAGTAGAATCATGATATGTCTCAGATTAGTGGAGAGAGCGTATGAAAAGTAAGCATATGGAATGCATATTCTTTTTGAACTGACTTCTTTCCAATAGTTTGAGAATATTGTGAAGTATGGAGATGGTTCTACTAAGTCATTTATTAATACACAAGTCTTGCATTGACTGTGAAAGATATAGTATCATATGTTTTTGTTCATAAATGAAGAAAGCATTGAAGATATGGTTTTAGAATTGATTGAGTGACCTGATTAAAACCTTGTGTTTTTCCTACTTGTTATTGATATTTTGCTTGAGGACAAGCAAAGAGCTAAGTGTGGGGGAATATGATAGGGGCTAAATTAGTCATACATTGCTTAGTTATTTGAGGTTCTTTTATAAGACATTTTGTACAATAACTAGTCATATTCTTTCATATTTGAGATTTTACCCTTGGAAAGGTATTTTGTTCATTATTTCAGATTTTTGGATAAAACAAATCAAAACCATCGCAAAACAAAGAAGAGGTGGGGCCGGCTGTGGCCCTTGGACCCAGCGCCGGCTGTACACTGGTTGCGTGAACTTCAAAGCGATGGAAAATTTGTAGAAACAGAGTGGAGTAGAGCAGAGGCGGTACCGGCTATGAGGCTGGAACCGGCGTCGGCTATAGTCTGGAGAAAAATCGGCGAACGAGTAGAGAAGCAGAACATAGGCGGCGCTGGCTCCGAAGGACCAAGGAGGTGCCGGCTGTGTTCTGTCCTTGAAGCGGTGCTACAATTTTTCTACTCGTTTTTGGAAACCTGAGGAGTTTTAGTATCTTCCAACTTCTACTCGGCCAAGAACTTTGTACCTACGAGTTTAGGCACTTCTTAAGCTTATAAATAGATGAAAAACACAAAGGAAAAGGGGAGAATTCATTATTCATCGTAGAAAATCACTCAATCAAAGGAGGAATTCTTCAATTCAAGGAGGGTTGTACAAGAAGGTCTTCAAAGGAAGAAGAATGAGGCTTGTCTATGAGTGCTTTCTTTTACTTTGTTTTCTTTTCTTGACAATGATGTTTTAATTATTTTATTGTAATTTGACATTGGTTTAGTTACTCGTGGTTTCTAGAGTTATTTGATCTTTTGATTAACTGATTGTTATTCTTGGTATTTAATTACCTGGGTTGATTGCGAGATTAATTGATTGTGCCGTTAACTTGCTTGAGAATAGGGTTGATGGTTTAAATTGATTGATTTCATATTTGTTACCTTTTAACTTGCCTAAAAATGGGGTTAATTGCAAGAATAGAGTAATTAAAGGTTAATTGATTTTGCCAGAATATGGATTCAATTGGTTAATTTCATGGGTTAAGTTTGCCTGAGAATGGGACTTAATCAAAAGAATTGTGTTTAATGCATCTTTTGGGTAAGACTGGTTGAGACAGAGTATGTGATACTAAGTTACATAGAAGATAGGGATTCATGGATTGAGAAAGAAGTGAGTCTATTTTAATTCTTCATGATGCCAAGAGAATAATTAGTTATGATAGAGGTTGGGTATTTTAAGATCATGGTTGTCTAATCAATGGTTTGAATTACATAAATCTACATGCTTGACATGTATATATTTTATTTTATTTTATTTTATTTTATTTTATTTTGGTTTTGTTTTATCAAGTCGGTTAAACAATGAAAGAAAGGAAATTAATGTCTATTTGTTCCTCGAAGATCGACACTCGTTTGAACCCTATGCTTGGTTAATGATGAGTACGCTTTCTCATATGTGTGATTTGGGTTTAACATTTTAATTTAAACTTGATTAGGAATGTGCTTAGTTCTTGTTTGATTTTTATACCTATGTCCAGACATATCAGCACATTTGCTTGTACATTTGCTCAAAAGTGTGAGTTATCTCTACTTCATTTCGATAATCCATCTTGTGTATTGAGGTTGTGGTATAACACCCATTTGGGGTGATTTTTTATTTGATTGTTGTTAATTGAGCGATTTTGGTAAAACTAAGTGTGGTGATCCTCTTATGTAATTGGTATAGTCAGACACTATTGAGTTGGCTAAGTTTAAAGAAATTTGGTTTAAAATCCTTAAGTGTGAGCTTAAGGTAGTAGATGTAGATCTTGGTAGATCGAACCACTATAAATCTCGTGTTCATTCTCCCTGCATTTAATTTTGACAGGCTGCGAACTTCTTTGCTTAAAAGTTTTCAAATCATTCAAAAGAAATCTTTATGATTCTCACCAACCCATCTTCATTCTTATATTAAATGCATATCTCTTGTCCCATCTTATTCAGATCGTAGTTGGTCTTTAAGACGGTCCAAAAGCTCCTCGTTGTATCACTAGCAAATTCCTCGATCTGAAATGCAAAAGGAGGACTTCAAAAATAGTTTTTGAAAAGTGCTTTAAATTTGGTAAAAACCTTATTCACCCCCCTCTCTAAGGTATTTCATATACGATTATGCAAAACATATTACAAATTAATTTAATACATATCTTAAGGATTTTAAACGTACCGATCTGCTTGTTATATATTCAATGGTCGGGGATCTTGTCCTTGAGATCTAGGCAGATATGATGTTGCAAAAGATAGAGCTGTAAGGGAAGCCCTGTCCTGCCTGGTAAGTGCATCTCCTAAGAATGTGTCACGCATTTGTATCTAAGGAGCATGCGAGGGTGATAGTGTACGGTCCTGATAGGGGCTAATTTCACCTATAATTTCCTAGTTAGTTGAGGTTCTTTTGTGATATATTTGATGAAATGACTAGTCATATTCCTTTCTATTTGATATTTTGTCTTTGAAAAGGTATTTTGATGATTTTATGTATGATGTGATAAAAAAAAAAAAGGCAAAACCATCGGTAAGACAATACACGGCTGGTGCCGACCGAGTGGAGCACAACAGACACAGGCCCCACTCTAAAAAATAGAGAGAAAAATTGTGCAATCATCAGGGATTTCTAGAGCATGGTCGGCTCTAAGAGAAGCAGTCGGTGCCAACCCTAGTCTGGTATTATGGCAGCGGATTTTCCTTATGGAGCAAATTTTGACAATTGCAATTAGAATTCTTTTAGGAACTGAATCAACCATGAATTAGGACTCTTGTATACACTTTTTGACAACTAAAACTCCTATAAATACAATGGAATAATATTATACAATGATCTTTTCAATTTTTTAATGTAATATCTTGAGAAAGCTCATAGAAAACACCAAGATTTAGAAGGATCAAGGAATTCTTTGAGAAGAATAGGAGATTGATCAAGAATGTTCCAATGAGAAAGAAATGATCTTACTTGTCTATGAGTGACTTCTTTTCCTTTTCTTTGTAATTTATTGACAATTTAAGTTTATTATGTTTTAATTGTCTTTGGAATATATTCTTTTGGATTCATGATTTTGTATTAATTTTAGTTCTTTGATCAATTTGTTGCTATTCTTGGTATTTGATTACTGGAACATAATATGTCATTCGATTGACTAGTTCTCTTGTAATTAACTTGCAAAACGATGTTAGGAGAGAATGTATCAACTAATTAATTTAATACTAGTTATTTATTAACTTTCTTGCAAAAGAGGTTAAGGGTAAAACCTAAGCAATCAAAGATCAGTTGATTATTGCTAGAATATAGGGTCATTAACTAATTTCATGTTTATATCACCTAGAATATAGGGGTACACTTAAGGAGTGAGTTTAATGCATGTTTTGGGTAAAGTAGTTGAGACGGATAATGTTTAGTAATTTAACTTGAAGATAGTGATTCCATAGATTGCAAACGAAGTAGGTCTAAATTATTTCTTCATGATGCCAAGATAATAATTAATTGCAAGAATTGCTAGTCAATTATTATTGTGTATTGAAGCATTTCTATCTATTTACATGTCTTTTCTCCTTATTTTTGTTAGTGTTGTGCCCCAAAGACAATCACTTGTATATTATATATGACATATTTTATTTTAATAAAAAGGCATTATTTATCTTACAGTTTCTTTTGTTTATTTTATGTAATATAACTGTTTGATAAAGTCCCTAGTACAACATTGTGTTAAGGAAAGCATGATATGAGATTCCTACTATATTGGATGGTGTCAGTACTTAAATAGTCCCTAGTCATAGTATTAATGAGACAGGACATCATTAATGCGTTAAGACTAGCATGTGTTAGACTTTCTGATTTGATCAGGCGGTGGTTCTCATATCCGTGAGTATTGAGATACTCAAAGTTAACATATGGATGCTTGTTAATAGAATAAGTTCATTGGATAACCTAACTTTGAGATAATCACATGGATAACTATTTAGTGTCAGTGATATAATCTAAACATAGCAAACGTGCAAGTATTCTTAGACTTGAGATCTCCAAGGTACTTTGTTTGCTGAGCATTGTAATTTAATTCCAATCTCCGGAGATCAATTGAGGGCCACCTATGGGATGGTTATTGGGTACATTGTGAGGTAAACGAAAGTAGCTGAGAGGGTCAATAAAGGATTCACCACTCCTAATAGTAGGGGCAAATATCTCACGGCCACTTGTAGGAATTTCTACTTAGAAGTCCTTGGCCAAGGCGATTGTGTATTGGAAACAGTTCCAATTGATACACATCTAGAGTAGTGGGTTCCTGGTACAAGTACTATTTTATTCGGGCTAGAATTAATTCTAGAGGGAGTTAGCACTAATTCTGTTTTCCAAACCGAATGAGATATTGTATGGTGAAAGGAGTTAATTGCACTGAAGTTTGTTATTGAAGGGTTCATATCAAGCCACTTGACTTCTTGGACTCTTGGGTGGTCATGATGTGTTGCTAGATACCACTCATGATATGGGAATATGGGTTTATTAATTGATGAATTAATAAACCAATCCTGATTAGAATTAATAGGATTAATTCTAATTAATTATGCATTATTAATCTCAAAGATGTTTGGATTAGTTCGTATTCGCTACCAATTGACTGGAAAACCTAATAGGACACACATAATAGAGGATTATATACTCAAGATATTATTTGATAACATAGTGGGGTTAATTGCGAGAAAGAGAAGTTGTTGTGGATAAATTATACTTAGTTATAATTTGCGATACAAGTTGTAATTGTGGAAACTTGATGTTTCCAATTACAATTAAGAAATTCTAATTGTTTTAGAATTTCAGATTTTCAGTGGATTTTGGAATATATTTGGATATGCTCAAAACCCTAAAAAAAAAAAGAAAAGGTGATTCACATAAAAAAATAGGAGCCACAAAACACACGATATTCTCTTCCTCTCTCTCTCGTTTTGCTGAAAACGAAAACAGCCCTAGCCACCATCTTTTCTGCTAGCACAGGAAATTTTAGTACTTGAGTATTCCTCTGTGTGGATTACTGTTAGAGATAATCACACACTGTGATTATAGTGGTTAGACGTTCAATCCACATAGAGTTTGCACAAAAGGATTGCTGGATCGAGCCTCGACTTGAAGAAGAAAATTTTTGTTCTTCGAACGATCACCCAAAGGTAAAAACTGTTACCTTTATTATCATTATGTCTTTTTTTCCACACATAGATGGGTCCTGGGAGGGTATCTCATTTTACTTTCCGCTGCGCCGTATAGGATGTGAGCCTGTGATACCTAATAGTTTTCACTCCTTGATTATCCTTATGACTTTTCATGTGTGATTTGATTTTCTATAGTATATTAGGTTAGTGTGTTATTTACTTGTATTTTTTTTGTTTTATTGGCTAAACAATAAATATTTGGATAAAGTAATATGGGAGCCTCAATTCTTATGGATTAGATACTTACTATTCTCTATACTATATGATGGATATACTTCCCCGTGTGTGTGGCTTTAGTGATTGGCATTTTAATTAAAGTTTGATTGATTGTGGACTTTTGGCAATATTTTATACACTAAAAAACACGCACTAGATCCTAAAACTGAGAACACTATAAGTCATCATTAGACAGTTGCTCTCCAGTAGATATATCTAGATGGAGAAAAAAATAGTTAAAATTAATTAGATAATGTAAAGAAAATTGTAACAAATTCTCACACTTAAAAAGTTAGGAAATTTGAGAGCTCTTTCTTCAAGGAACAATACCTAAATAGAATGAGAAAAAAAAAATAAACAAAAAAGATGATATGTAGCTAAGATGTACTTTTCACTTAAGTCATTTCCTGAAATGTATTCCTTAGAATCAACTTTTATCTCAAAATTTTCTTCCAAATTACCTCAGTCATCATCTTTATCATGGTTGTCCCAATCCCGATCTAATATATCTTTCCTAACATTCAACAACTTATTAATTCCTCCTATATGTGTTAAGAGCCTAAGATCGACTACCAAAGATAAACTTATTGCATTATTGTCATCAACTTTTTCTTGACAAGCCCTATCAACAATATGTGCATCAATCACATGTCGAGCTTTTGCTTTGCAGACTTCCTTCCAATTAGATTTAGGTCGTTTAGTTCTTGGATATATAGCAAAGTATACTTGATGTGCTTGTTGGGCTAATACAAAAGGATAATATTTAGGATAGCATCTATTATAGTTAATATCTACTAATTTAAATTCAGGATGTACTTTCAATCCCTGATTTGGTATAGGGACAAACCAATCACACTTAAAAAGTACAAATTTCTATATTGGATGACCAGGAATTGAACTTTAATAACCTTCTTTAAGACTCTATAATAACCAACACCATTATGCTCACTCTCGAAACCTTTAATGCAAACTCCGTGGTTGATGCTTTTTCTACATGCTGCGTGCTCACTTATGTGAAATCAATAACCATTAATTATATATCCTTGAAATGATTTCATCTCTCTTAACTGGCCTCACAAAAAGTTTTGAAAATATTTATTTGTCACCCCATTGATTCGATCACGTTCCTACAAGAAAATTGTATTTCATAAGCTTGTGTTCGAGATATTTAACATAAGTTAATTACGTAAATATACACTAACTAACAATTGCAACTTTAGAGAACTTACATAATTTTTGAACCATCCAACAAATTCGTTCTCTATCCTTCTTTCAACTTCCAACTCTATGATACCTATGTGATGGGATCATAAATTAGTATTAAAAAAATCCTAATATATGGTTGCATCTCTTCACAATTTAGTAACATGTTATTTGTGGCAGCATTGAATTCCTTAGATATCAGGAATCGAGTTTGAATTTTCAGCATGACAAGTCCACCGATGATAGTTATCGACAAATCCATATTTGTATAAATGAATTTCGATTTCATGTAGGGCTAGATACTTCTTATTGTAACACTTTGATCATGGGCAACTTATCTTAGATTATACCGCATCCAAAATAGAAAATGTCAGAAATTCTTTAACCACTCATTCAGATTCAATAGTAATACCCTTGATATTGGGGACATGCCTTTAGTTCGTCCAATTTCGATCGTCCATCTACAATCAACATCACAAATAATGAAAACTAATTATTAATTATGATTTGGGCTTACCTAATTACTATTTTGGTGTTAGGATTTATTACCTATTAATTTTTTCTCCAAGATTTAGGGTTATTTAATTATTAACTACACAAACCCATAACTAGTATCATCCACCAAAACAACAATATTACATGAAAGAAGATAACTTCTACATTCAAAACCACAATTTGGTAATGAGACAGAAACATCAATAATACTAGAAGAATAAAGCAAAATATGCCTCTACATAACTATTCTTATCTCTTAGATTGGATAAAGCAAAATATGCATTTTTTTTTTCATATATGTAGCTATTAAAAGTTGCTATTCATGAAGCATTCTTAACATTTTCACATAGATAGGTAATGCATGTTTGTCGTATGCATTGTTATATTCTTGTCATTTTAAAGTATTTTATTTAATTGTTTCTGCTTTCTTGGTTTTGTTTTAGTATCTATTGTTTATGGAACTTTGTGTGTTAGATTAGTTGGATGAGTTATTGGAATATAAAGGTTCTACTAGCTATTGGTATAATCTAGAAGGGATTGGTAACTAATACCATTAATTAGTATTTGTGGTATAAGAAGAAGATGTAGGTGTATTAGTGATGCTACCAAGGATTTAGTTGAGACTTTTAGGACTCAATAGTAACACTATCATTTTAGTTTACCTTTGCTAGATGGTCTAAGAAACCTAAGTAGTAATGTAGAATGGACCCCTAACATAACCATTATGGCTAGTAACACTAATGTTGATATTAATATATTTGATGACTTTTTACACAACCATTGTCGCAAGAGACAAGAGTGATTTGCAGCTAAATGGATTGCACATTAGAGATGGAATAACTACATTAAAGATTGGAAGAGTAGTAAGTTATGTTAAGAAAATATTTGAGAATGATATTATAATTTTTATCAAAGTTGTAAAAATGTCAGTATTTGTGTTCAGTTTTTTCCAATGAAGTTCTTAATCTCTTCCAGACAGTTTATGTATTCTCAATTTTTTGAAAATTTTTTGATAGAGTTTTCCCTATCAATTGGACTTTTTCTAGGTACCAAGCCACCTCAATTCAACCAACATTCAATAAAAAAAATACCTAAAAAATTATAAAATCTCACAACAATTATTTAGTAGAATTAACACAAGTGTAATCACCCATTAGTCATGGGAAATAATCAACCATCACACATAGGGATCCAAGCATATAAATTAAACATACAATATTTAAAGTTGAAATACATAAACTCATGTACCATTTGTAGACGAGAAAACCTAAAACAAAAATAGCACCGTCTAAAGTACTTTCTTATAATGTGAAGTACTACATTTTAGACAATAGTAATGGTTACAAGTAAATAAATTGCTTAATTCTTAAAAGAGAATGCTACAGTTATGGCATGAACAATTTAATTCGAACAAAAATGAGGAGATGTGTTTATTCCTACTATTACCTTTCATTTGTTGATTTCTTTCTTGAGAATAATGGTGTTTAATTTATCCTTATCTCATATGCCGTATTTCTTCCTGATTTCCAAAGAGGAGATAAGCTGAAAAGTCCATCCCTATTTGAAAACTAAGTCCATTAAAACTTTTTAAAGATTTATGGATGAAACTATACTTTTTCCTCTCATAGTTGCGCTAATAACTTATTACTTAGGTATTTATTTCATGGTTCAAAAGGTTTCTTATTCGAATTTGAAAATAGATAAATGAAAAGATAATAGACCTTAGACCATAATTTTGCTCAAGAAAAACACCATTATTAAGAAAATATTCAGATAGAGCACAATCTTGTAACCATATTCTGATAGGGATCAATCCGGTCGCGAGGATTGAGCTCAAGAAAGGGGAGAGGATGAAACAAAAACAAAGCCGAGCTTGCACGGTCTGTTGACGAGAGCCTATGCCAAACAATTCCAACACATCCTCCAAGCATATTTATAAGCACATTTCAGGTGGGATAGCATATGGGCATTGCCGAAAAAGGATCAAGAATGGACCATGCTGCTGGTGTGCAAAGGACGTCAACCGAAAGCTATTCACACAGAAACGTCGACCAGCAGAGCGTACCTGATGCCGGCCTGAGTAGCCCAACCAGGTGCTGGTTGTGGTCTGTGAAATTCTTTAATTTTTGGTGCATTACTGTTCCACCAGAACAGACCCGGCGCTGGCCCTACTAGCCCGACCCGGCATCAGCTGTGGACTTCTTAAGTCTCATTTTTTGTTCTGAATTTTTGTGAACAAGTATTGTTCCTCCAGAATGGACTCGACGCAATCCCTAAGAGACCTACCCTGCACTGACTGTGCTCTGCAACCGAACTCCTGACGTTTTTTAGTTATTTTTAGGGTTATTTTG
This sequence comes from Voacanga thouarsii, assembly GCA_026120185.1. NCBI lineage: Eukaryota > Viridiplantae > Streptophyta > Magnoliopsida > Gentianales > Apocynaceae > Voacanga > Voacanga thouarsii. Next base: position 1,070,375 of record JANUWF010001675.1, on the reverse strand, counting down.
TAATATTTAAAAGTGTTTAGTTCAAGAACAGAACACCCTTATATAATCCTTTTGTATTGTAAGAACAAGAATAAGATATATCACATTTTTAACATGAATATAGATTCAACTTGAAGACTTGAAGCATTAAGAGATTCATTGTTCAACTTCAATCCAAGACCAACCTAAGGGCTTAGTCCACCATCAAGTAAGTGTCTATAAACTCTAAGGATAATTCAACTAGGAAATCAACAAGGGTACTTCTTGTATGTCATTTAGGGATCTTGTTATTTCTTGTTTGAATGCCCACAATTCGCTCCCTTTTACTTCTTGATTTCTTGCTAAGTCAAGGGTTCTAAAGTGTTGTTGTGGTAGACCTTATCTACTAGATTTGGGGTTCTAAAAGCTAGTTCTTTTAGGGTTCTTTGTTTGTGGAAAAGGTGTTACTTTGTTACTTTTCTTGATCTCTTTATGTCCTTTTCTTTTTTGTTATACTTGTCTTGAAGTCTTTTCTACTTTGTTAAAGTCCAAACAAAAGCCATTTTTAGATCTTGAAAGACTTTCTCCCTGAAACTCATATCAAATATTTGATATTGAGTTTTTCTTAGTTTAAAAAAAAAAAAAAAATAGGAGAATAAGAATGAGAATGACTTGTTGAAGAAAGATCCTTGGGAAGACATTGATTATTGATGTTGTAACTATATTGGGCTTGTTTAGGAAGAAATTTGCTTGGAAAGTTCCATAGGAAAATCTTGTATTTGATAAAATGTTTCAAACAAAGAATGTGGCTTGATTATTAGTATTATTCCTATAACATAATCTTAGATTCCTTCTTATTGTATTATCCTACTTAATTCATGTATCTTTGTACTCATTTCTTGGAATTGGTGTAAGCTTTGTTGACGTGCTCCATTATGTTCTTTTAGTCTTGTTGTATGTTGTGAACACCTTGTACTCTACTTGTTCTTGATGTTCTAAGTGTTCACTAAATTGAGTTATCCTAGAACCCTTGCATTGAAGCATCCAAGGAGCTAATAGACTAAGGTGAACTAAACCGTTTGAAGTTGGGGAGGAATTTGATTGAATAAGTGAGACATTTAGTGAATGAAAAGGCAAGAGAGAAAGATTCTTATTAAAAAAGCTAAGGAGCGCAAACACAAGAGTGGAGTGCAAACACTTTCAGAGTGAGAGAGGAAATCAATTTCTATTTTTGTTCTTTTAACTCTTTTTCCAGGAATATCAATCTAAACTCCAACAATGACTCAAGGAGAGGAATCGACTAGGCTAAATCTTGGTGTAGCAAGTAGACCACAAGAGGATCCAGGAGATTTTCGTGAAACTCTTATTTCATTACAAAGAAGTATGGAGGGCATTTGGAGGGAGATGATCGAACTTCGAGCTCAACAAGGCCAAACATATACTGCTAGTTAAAGGAGGGGACAAGAGCAACTGGAAGCCCACAACATGCCTTCTGTGGATACATAACCTAGAGAAGAATTGGATGAAAACTTAGTTGGCGGGTATTAACAAGTTCCTATTAGATGAGGGAGAAACAGGTTCAGATAAGGTAGAGGAAGAGGCCGAGGGAGATTTGGTAAGAATCCTATAAGGGAAGTCAAAAGAAATATTGAGAGAGAATTTAAGTGGGAAGAGGGATGCCTAGAGAAAGACTATGGAGAAAAATATCGGGTTAACATGATGAGAGGTAGGAGGAGAGATGAAAATGAAGGAGAGTGGGAATAAAAAAATATCAAAACGAAGGTGCCTCAATTCCGAGGGAAAAGTGATCCCAAGGCATATTTTAAAAGGGAAAGGAAAATTGAAATTCTATTTGATTGCCAAGATTGTAGTAAGAGAAATAAAGTGAAGTTGGCAATGTTGGGGTTTTCAGACTATGCATTGGTATGGTTGGAGATAGCCAATGTAATCGAGTAGGTAATATTGGGGTTTTTAGACTATCTGCATGGCACCAAAGTGAGATTTTTAAATGGATTGAACCGACAGATAGCGAATGTAATTGAGTTATATTCATATGAAACCTTGGAAGAAATAGTGCACATGGCTATGAAGGTAGAAAAATAATTGAAGAAAAGGCTATTTGAGAGGAGAGTAAGCCAACCAACTTCATCTCTTAAGGAATTCCCTAAGCCGATACCTAAAAAGGAAGGAGTTCTAAGGCTGTTCAATAAATTGAAGGAAGAAGGGAATAGAGATAAAGGAAAAGCTATTGAGAAGCCGAGGAGCCAGGATATCAAGTGCTTTCATTGTTTAGGATATGGACACATAGCACATGAATGCCCAAGCAAGAGTGTGATGTACACAAATGCCTATGGTAAGATTTCATTCGAGGAAGAGGAATATGAGAAATTTGTAGAAATTCAAAAGGAAGAAGAAATTTCGAGTGAAAAATGTGAAGAAGTTGGGAAAGTGTGTACATTAATTGGTATAGCGAGGAGATCTTTGAGTACTCAAGCGAAGAAGGATGAGCTGTTGGGAAATATGCCCTCTTAGACTAGGTTTCTGATGTAAATATCGAATGTTTTAATAAAAGAATTTATTTTTAGAAATTATTTATGAATTTATATTTTATTTGTGCACAATTACGTTTGGAAAAGATCCATTGTGTTTAAGTAAGTGGTCCATGTGAATGAAGGTCTTTCACAATAAGGTATAGATCACGAGTTACTTAACACATAATGTTTGTTCTTAACTGATTGATGAGAATGGAAACTCATCATGTCTTGGTTATTATGTTCTGAATTCCAAATGGGGAATGGCTTACCTTTAGCCAGTGAGTAGTCCACTCACTTCATGACATAAGCGTATTTCGAATACGTATAATAGGAAATGTAGTAATGGTTTCTAAAAGTATTATATGGTAGAAACCTAAACTGCTATTGCTACAGCGTGGACTAGTACTCTACGACTTGAGTATGAGTTGGTGGTCTGATGAAGCTGGAAGCATGTACTTTGATATACTATAGTTGAGGTTCTATCGTAGGATCAATATACTTAAATGTTGGGTATGTGTGACTATTTAGTTAAGACAGACTTGTACAAGACAGTTTCTATACTATATCACCCCTTATGGTTATCTGAATGATCTAAATATCTAGAGCCCTAGGAAATGTGACTTGGATGTTTGCTTTAGGGTAGCTCTCTTGGAAACTGAAAGCAATCCAGGAAGTCATAGATCATTGGACTAGAAGCCTAAGGATGGTAGATGTCATTTAGAGAGGTGTTAGTACATTTATTCCTCTCTAATGTACGACGACGTATAGAGGTGTATTTTAGTCACTTTACCTATACGTTGGAGACTTTGCTAATGCAGCCTTGTCTTTGGGGTCAATATTTCCTTATGGTGATATTAGGAAATATTTAAAATTGCAAAATATAAGTATTTATATGGCAAGGGTATTTTGGTCATTTTAGTGGCCAAGGCAGTGTCTTTTGGTCCCCAATATATATTATGAGTCCTAATTATATACAGGTTAAAGATTTGGTCTTAAATTAAATTAAATAAAATTTATTTTATATAAGTAGCCTAATTTAATTATTGGGCTAGAATAAAATAAAGGTCAATAGAGAGAGAGAAATTTAATTAAATTAGTTTGGTGGGTTAATTAATTATTCAGGGCTTTAGCCCAGTTTGAATAATTAAAGATTGATTTGAGACTAAACTAATTTAGGCTTGTTAATTGGACTAGTTTATTTGGGCTGCAAAATTAATTATTTATTAGGCCATTTATTTGGTTTTAATTAGAATAATTAATTTAGTCCAAAATGCTAAACTAAGAGTTTAATGGGCCAATCCAGTTTAACCTAGGGTTTTATTTAGGTTAAACAGGTGGATAAAGGAGGACGTGGTTTTTTTACTCTTCTGAGGGTTAAGAAAACAACGTTGGTTTTTTCATGCTTCTGGCGTGAGAAATAGAAAAAAAAAAAAAAACTAGACGCCTCTTTTCTCTCTTTCTCCAAGAAAATTCCTTAGTCTGTGAGTTGTTCACCAAACGAGATTAGGCAGGCCATATACTGGAAGATCGAGAGGTTGGCATTCATATACTTATACAGACGGAGTAGGAGGCTTGCAGGAATCGCCCCAGAGGTTTCCACCAGTGCACCTACCCCAGTTCCACATATTCTGGTCTAGCTAATTTTGAAAATGAGAAAAATAGGTAAAAAAAAATTTTCCTCAGAGTCCCTCCCAGGCCGTGACCTGCGTCGGTTGTGGCCTGGGAGTTTTTTGTTCTTCGTTTCTCCAGTTTTCACTTCCGTTGCATGCTTTGATTTTCCCCCTTTAAACCTTCAACTGGTATCAAAGCATGAAGGTTTTGTGAAAATATAGGAAGCATGCATCTAGTTGAATAGAACTGGACATATATGTGTGATTAAACTGTGATCCTTCGCTATTTTTGATATGGATAGATACTCTGTTAAACCTCTCTGATAGAGGTATAAGTGAGATGTAATCTAGTTTTTCCTTAGCAAATTGTGTAAGCCTAATGTTAATGGGTATAGGCTATTATTGGTTTTTGTTGATTTCATTATATTTGGGTTGAAATCGGACAACCAACGTAGCCGGAGTTGTGAAAAAAAATAGAGGAAATTAGCAAAACAAAATCGTAGAAAAAATTGCAGGAAGAAGACCCGGTCAGACTGGAATCGGCACCAGCTGAGGCCGCCCGAACCGGCGCTGGCTCGAGTCGGGATCCGGTCTGCACGCTGGTCGCCCACAGGGTCTAGTTCTGTGCGGCAAGTGTTGTGGACCACAGTGCAGTTGGGTGCTCGATCTAGTGCAATGGGTGTAGTGGACCAAGGAGAAATTTTTTTATTTTTCCTTATAATTTTTCTTGCATTTTATTTTTGTTTTTTGGTGTCCATACCAGGCGAAGTTAATATTTTTGCAATAGTTAATATTCATGGAATATTTTTGCATGAAAAATATTAGTAAGGGATTTTAGGATTAAACAAGACTATTAATTAATTAATTAATGTGTTTAATTCTATTATTTGAGCACTTAGGTTTAAAAATAGAAAAAAGCATAAAAATGTCTACTATTTTATAACATGCTATTTATTTTTAAAGTACCTATGTGCACGTTTTCCCAAAGACCAAAGTCTTTTGAAATATTTTTTACAAGAAAATATTTTTCTACAAATTAAATGGTTATTTTAATTTGAACAAAAATTAATCCTTAGATATTTTCTCAAAGGATTTAATCCTTGACATAGAAAATATATTGGATTTAGATATTTTTGTAGGTTAAAATGGGAAGCCATTTTGTTTTATTTTCGCACAAGAAAAATTATTTTGTCAAATAAACTTGAGACCGAAGTCTCTAGAAAGTTTTAATTGGAAAATTTTTGAAATCATTAAGTTTTTAACTTAAATATAATTAGTCCATGGAAATAATCTCTCAAATGATATATACCTTGACATAGAGATTTTAATGGATTTAGTTATTTATTTATTTTTTTTTTTTGAGTTAAGGGAAAACTTAATGAAAATTTTTAAAAGGATATTTTTCAGAAAACCATTGTTTTAAAAGACTAAGTGGGAGAGGAGTTCCAACGGCCCCATGGCTTCCATCACGATCCTCATTAGAGATCGTGGGTCCTCTCGTATAGGATGGGGATACCACAAGGATCTAGATCTAATGGAGGGATGTAATTATTAACCCGGGACATATACTATGATCGGCCAGCCCACGTTGGAGGTTATAGTGTGAGGCATGTCCATAGGAAATAAGAGGAGACAGCCATCCCCTCGATGGAGTTATCTTCTAGATCATTACCTATAAGGAAAATTAATTTGTAATGGTTAACACACTTAGCCTAGGGAACTGTTAATCTTCCCAAGAAGCTATGTCAGTTTCCCTAAGAGCCAAATTAATTATTATCAATTTTGATAAAGTGCACAAATTTGTTTTGCTTTCACAAGCTAAATCTTTTTCTTTTATTTTCGATTTTTTAGAAATGATGGGAGGTTTTTTTAGTCCATTGGCCATTATTCTCCGAGAGAATAAGCTAACGAGACCAAACTATGTGGACTGGAAGAGGAACCTAGACATAATACTCACAGCAGAAGAATATAAGTATGTCCTTTACAAAACCTGCCTTGTTATCGGGGAAGGTTCCACTGCTGAGGAGCGAGAGGCTGAGAAGGCGTGGAAGAAGGCTGACGAGATGGCTCGTTGTTATATGTTGTCCTCCATATCTAATGTGCTCCAGTCAAAACACGAGCACATAGCTTCTGCGTACGGTATAAGTCAATCATTAGCCACGATGTTCATGGATAAGAGCTGGTCCGCAAGGCAGGAGGCTCTTCGAACTATCATAAACATTAAGATGGCTAAGGGAGCATCAGTCAAAGAGTATATGTTCAGGATGATTGCTGCTTTCGAGAATGCAGAAATCTTAGGGGCTGTTATTGACCCCGAGAGCCAAGTGGACATGGTTCTCAAATCTCTACTGGGTTCCTTTACTCAGTTCATGTTGAATTACAACATGAACAAGTTAACACATGAGTTTAACCGAGTAGATGAAGGAACTCCAGATGGCAGAGAAGGTCATGAAGCTACAATCTAAGACTATGATTGCTAAGGCTTCCTCCTTTAGAACTGGGCCCAAGCCCAGAAAGTTCAAAAGGAAAAAAGGAAATGCAGCGGCCTAGCCCAAGACCCAGCCCAAAGACAACCCCAATAGTAAGTACTTCAAATGTAAACTAAAGGGATATTGGAAAAAGGAGTGTCCATATCTTCAAGCCAAGAAAAACCCTTAGGTAATATTTTCTATCTAGAGTCTATATCAATTGTTAGATCAACTTCCATTTGGATTGTTGATTCAGGGGCCACTAATCACATCTATAACTCCTTGCAGGGGTTTAGAAAAATTAGAAGACTCAAGAAGGGCGAACATGGGCTACGCGTGGGAAATGGAGCACAAGTCTGGGCCCTTACAGTGGGAGAGCTGGATCTTATTTTTTATTGTAATAGAATAATAGTTTTAAGAGATATTTTATATGCACCTGGATTTCGACAGAATTTGATTTCAGTTGTGAAACTAATAAATCAAGGATATTTTGTATCTTTCCATTCTGGTATTTCTATCAATAGAGATGGAGAAATTTTATGTATTGGGCACATATATGAAAATCTATTCTTCTTAAACCCTATTAACAGTCAATTAAATAATGCTCAATTTGAACATTTAACAAGGAAGAGGAAAACCAATGTCAATGACTATTTTCTTTGGCATCTAAGGTTGGGACATATCAACTCAACCAGGATTTAGTGGTTGATCCATGATGGGCCTTTGGGCTCATTGAGATTGAAAAATTGGCCTCAGTGTGAATCCTGCCTAATGGGAAAGATGATCAAAAGGTCATTTACCCCTAAGGCAGATAGAGCCAAGGAGATATTAAGTCTTGTTCACACTGATGTATGTGATCCCTTGTCTATACCAGCCAGAGGAGGTTTTGAGTACTTTATCACTTTCATGGATAATTGTACAAGGTTTGGTTATATTTACCTGATGAGACGCAAGTTTGACTCTTTTGACAAGTACAAAAAGTTTAAGGCTAAAGTGAAGCATCGGACAGGTAAATTGATCAAGACCTAATGATCAGATCGTGGTGAAGAGTATCTCTTTGGTGAATTCAAGAACTACATAGTACATCATGGGATAGTATCCTAACTCTCTGCATTGAGGACACCCCAACAGAAAGGAGTAGCTGAGAGAAGGAACAGGACATTGATAGAAATGGTCCGAAGCATTGTTTCTCATGCTACTCTTCCAGTGTCTTTTTGGGGATATGCCGTGGAAGCAGTGGCATATATTCTAAACCTGGTGCCTTCCAAGTCAGTACCTAGGACTCTCTATGAGATGTGGATTTGGTGTAAGCCAAGTATGAATCATCTCATGATATGGGGTTGTCCAGCTTATGTACTGGTCAATAGAGACAACTTGGAACTAAGATCAGAATTATGCTATTTTGTTGGGCATCCAAAAGGGACAAATGGTAGTTACTTTTATCATTCTAAGGAGCAGAAAGTACTGGTAAGTACCAATGCTAGATACTTAGAGGATGATCAGAGTACTTCCACGAAAGGTTCAACTAGGTTGGAACTTGAGGAGAAGTTACCTTCGGAATCAACTTCTTCCGACCCGATTATGGAACAAGAAGAGGCACAACCTCAAGATCCTATACAATTGGAGCCTCGTCGTAATGGGAGAATGTCTAGGGTTCTGGAGAGATGGACTGGAGAAGCTTTCGAGCTAGTCTCCAACCATCAAGAACAAGACCCCACTAGATACGAGGAGGCTATTGCTGATGCCGATGTAAATCTATGGCATGAAGCAATAAAAGCCGAGATTCAGTTTATATACTTCAATTAGGTTTGGGATCTTGTAGCTTTACCCGAAGGGATAAAATCCATTGGATGTAAGTGGGTATACAAGAGGAAGAGAAGAGCAGATGGGAAGGTGAAAACCTTCAAAGCTTGGCTTGTGGCGAAAAGGTATACTCTGAAAGAAGGAATCGATTATGAGGAAACCTTGAGATTCCAACTACACTGTATAGTGTTAGTATTTAAATAGTCCATAGTCATAGTATTAATGAGACAGGACATCATTAATGCGTGAAGACTAGCATGTGTTAAACTTCCTAATTTGATCAGGCGGTGGTTCTCATATTCGTGAGTATTGAGATACTCAAAGTTAACACATGGATGCTTGTTAATGGAACAAGTTCATTGGATGACCTACCTATGAGATAATCACATGGATAAGTATTTAGTGCCAGTAATATAATCTCAATATAGCAACGTGCTAGTATCCTTAGAATTGACATCTCTAAGGTACTTTATTTGCTGAGCAATGAAATTTGATTCCAATCTCTGGAGCACGATCGAGGGCCGCCTATGAGATGGATATTGGGTACATTGTGAGGTAAACGAAATTAGTTGAGAGGGTTAATAAAGGATTCACCACTCCTAATAGTAGGGGCGAATATCTCACGGCTACTTGTAGGAATTACTACTCGAGAAGTCCTTGGCCAAGGCGATTGTGTATTGAAAATAGTTCCAATTGATACACATCTAGAGTAGTGGGTTCCTGGTACAAGTACTATTGTATTTGGGCCAGAATTAATTTTGTAAGGAGTTAGCACTAATTCCGTACTCCAAACCGAATGAGATATTATATGGTGAATGGAGATAATTGCACTGTAGTTTGTTATTGAAGGGTTTATGCCAAGCCACTTGACTTCCTGGACTCTTGGGTGGTCATGATGTGTTGCTAAATACCGCTCATGATCTGGGAATATGGGTTAATTAATTGATGAATTAATAAACCAATCCTGATTAGAATTTGTAGGATTAATTCTAATTAATTATGAATTATTAATCATAAAGACGTTTGGATTAATTCATGTTCACTACCAATTGACTGAAAAACCTAATAGGACACACACAATAGAGGATTATATACTCAAGATGTTATTTGATAACATAATGGGGTTAATTGAGATAAAGAGAAATTGTTGTGGACAAATTATAATTAGTTATAATTTATGGTCCAAATTGTAATTTTGAGAACTTGATATTTCAAATTACAATTAGAGTATTCTAACAGGATTAGAATTCTCAATTTTAGTAGGGTTTTTTTGGTTTATATGTATGACATACTCAAAACCCTAGCAGAGGTTGGATTCACGGAAACCCTAGGCAATAAATGACTTCTTCTCTTCTCTCTCTATCACGTTGTTTTTCTAAAAAACAAGTAACCCTAGCCGCCACTTAGATTTTCTGCTAGCACAAAAAACATCGTGCTTGAGTGTATCCTCTGTGTGGATTACTGTTAGAGATAATCACATACTGTGATTATAGTGGTTGGACGTTCAACTCTTGTGGAGTTTGTTCAAGAGGATTGCTAGATCGCGCCTCAACTTGAAGAAGAAATTTTTTTCTTCGGACGATCAAAGAAAGATAAAAAGCTATTACTTTTGTTATCTTTATGTCTTGTTTTTCACATATATGAGAATCCTGAGATGGTGTCTCGTATTTTTTTTTTTTTTTTTTTTGCTGCACCATACACGCATACCCAACAATGGTATCAGAGCCATACTATGTGTGGTTTACAGACATTGTTTTTTGCTTGAGAAACTATTTTTATATATTCATATTTGTCTTTGTTCGCTGTGAAAATCATTTTTACTCGAGTCAAAATCATTCCGAGCATTAGGGGTTAGGCCCACAACATAATATGAATGTGTAAAAGTTACAGCATATTTCGAAAGAAGTTTTCTTTCTGTACTGAATGTTTTCTACAGAAAAACACTTTCTTGAAAATACGTTGATTGCTTTCCGTTTCATCTTGTGAATTTGATTTTCTATTTTGTTTTGTTTAAACTAACAAATTGGTTATTATTTTGAGTTTCAAAGTAGAAAATTCTGCTGAGAATTGTTCTTACTGATCTATTGAAGAAGATTAGAGCACCAGAAACTATTTCTAGAAAATTTTTCGAAAAATCGCTGCCTTTTCCCGACTACAGCTGCTCCGGCTCCGGCTCCCAACCGGCGCCGGTTCCATGCTATTTCGCGAACATCCAGAAATCGTGTCTAGAAGAAATTTTTTTTTTAAAACCCGAATGCAGCCGGTGCAGACTCTGGCTTTCAAACCAGCGCCAGTTCTACTCTGTTTGTAACGTTCTAGCTATTTAGAAAAAAATTCCTAGAATAGAATTTTGAAAGGGAAAAATCTCATTTAATGAGAGGCAGTAAAATAAAAATTTTATGTCATAGACCGCCGCCCACTAACTGGTCAACGGGACCGCCGTTTTTGCTACCAGAGACGAGTCCCAAAAGCATTTTCTCAAATTTAGTTTTGAGACAAATAATTTAATTTTTCAAAATAGTGATTTTGAAAATTTAACTTAATGTTTTTTTCTAAAATATTGATTTTAGAATTTTTTTTTATTTTTCCAAAATAGTGATTTTGGAATAATAAAAATTATATGTTCATTTTGTTTAAGCATAATTAATGGCATGGTGGATAGTTATGGAATAAAACCAATTATATCTGTTCATGCATTTTACAATTTTGGTTTTTTATTAAATAGGGTCTGCGTGTCCTGTCTTCTTTAGAATTCTTGTGTAATTCTCTTCTTATCTAACTCCCCTCGAATGTAACTCGAGGTTTTCTCTTTTTAGGAAATTATATAATTAGTTTATGTAGATTAGATAGGAGTAGAATTATTCTATTTAAATCATACATGAACACATAGGGTAACTATATTAATTTCTTTTTTGGCTCAAAGAAATTAATTTAGGATAAAATCCATAACCATACCACGTAATCACTTTATTACCATGATTATCAATTATGTGATTTATTCATTTTTATGCATGTCATTTATTGAAATCACTAAAAGGAACAAATCCCTCAATTAATATTAAACCTAATTCCTTCCGTTAATATAGTAAGAACGAGAGTCCTTTTTCAAGACCAAGTTGTTAGGCAAACCCAAGCCTACTTCACATCGAGCATGTTCAAACTGTAGAATTAAATTCCTGATTAATGGGTCGGGTTTAACTAAATTCTTCATCTCGGTTGGGCAAACTCAAGCATAAAGAAATGTAGAGGAAAAGTTAGGGTAGCCAAAAAGGCTTTAAGATTAAACACTGTTAATCACCCAATGATCCAGTAGTTACATACGATGTAATTTGTATTGGATACCTACCAATGAACTCAAGGGTAGCTTGTTGGGCAAACCTAAGTTTATTCTTAAGGAATTTGGATACCGCTCCACTAGGAAAGCTTCCAACGGCCTTTCTCGAATCAGTAGTGGGGGCTATTGGTTTGAGTAAAATAGTAGAGTAAAAATGCATTTAATTAAAGTCCTAATTATTTGTATATAATGTGCATATACAAGTAGCTAATGCTCTCTATTTTTACATCTAGGACACTTGCATCATGTCAACAAACTTAAACCTCTGTAGCATCTTGGAAACCAACAAGTTATATGAATTAAACTACCTTGACTGGTATAGAAATTTGAGAATCGTTCTCAAATCAGAAAAGTTGCTCTACGTGCTAGATGCTCCTATTCCGCCACCACCAACTCAAGATGCTCATGTTGATGAGCATGCTGTCCAAAAAAGGCACAATGAGAATAGTGATACAACATCATGTATTATGTTGATATCCATGACTCTTGAGTTGCAAAAACAGCACGAGCATATGGATGCTCAATCGATTATACTACATTTTCGAGAGCTATTTGATGCCCAAGCCAGAACTGAGAGATACGAGATCTCGAAGCAACTATTCCTTTGCAAAGTGGCAGAGGGTTCTTCTGTGGCCACTCATGAGCTAAAGATGTTGGGATTGATAGAAAAGCTTGGATCTCTCGGGTTTGCAATGGATCATGACTTAAGTGTTGACTTAATTTTACAGTCTTTGCCTAATAGTTTCTTACAATTTGTGATTAACTATCAGATGAACAAGATTGAATCCATTCTTGAGTTGATTAATCTTCTCAAAACTACTAAGTCGTCCATGAAGAAGGTTTCCAATGCAGTTTTAATGGTAGAATCTTCTTCTATAAAGAGAGTTCAAAAGAAGAAGAAGGCTCCCATAAAGCCCAAAGGTGGTGTGAAGAAAAATGACATAGCTACCAAGGGCTCATGCCATCATTGTGATAAGATGGGCCACTGGAGGCACAATTGCAAAGCCTACTTGGAGACCATTAAGGACAAGAAGCAGAAGGAGAAGCTTACAAGCATTTCTACTTTTACTCCGGGTATGTTTATGATTGAGATAAATATTGCCTTTAGAAATAAGATATGGGTATTAGATACCGGATGTGGATCTCATTTGTGCAATAACTTGCAGGGACTAAAGAGTAGTAGAAGGTTAGAGAAAAGCAATGTGGACCTACGTACTACAAATGGGGCAAAGGTTACTGCACTTGTTGTGGGGACATACAAGCTGAACCTGCCTTCGAAATTAATTCTAGAATTGTAAAACTATTATTATGTACCAGTTTTAATGAAAAACATTATCTCAATTGCGTGTTTAGACTTTTATGGATTTCATTTAATATTTAAGAATAAATGTTAATCTTTTTCATTGAACGATATTTATTATGGTTTAGCAACTCTGGTTAATGGGTTATATGTTCTAAACTTAGATAATCTAGTTCTCAATATAAACAATAAGAAACCTAAAATGGATAACTCTAACACCTCTTACTTATAGCATTGTCGTTTGGGCCATGTAAATGAGAATCGTGTTTTTAAGTTACACAAGTTTGGTGATTTAGGGTCATTTGATTATGAATCATATGGCATATGTGAATCTTGTTTACTAGGCAAAATTACTAAGACTCATTTTCCAGGAAAAGGAGAACGAGCCAACAAGTTATTAGAACTCATACATTCTGATGTATGTGGCCCAATGTCAATACAAGCAAGAGAAGGTTATAACTATTTCATAACCATTATTGATGATTTCTCATGATACAGGTATTTGTATTTAATGTATTACAAATCTGAGGTCTTTGAAAGGTTCAAAAACATCAAGAATAAAATAGAGAAATAACTTGGCAAAAGTATTAAAACTCTAAGATCTAATCGAGGAGGAGAATACTTGATCTAAGAGTTTCTGAATTATCTTAGAGATAATGTGATATTATCTCAATGGACTCCACCACATACACCTCAACATAACGGTGTATTTAAGAGAAGGAATCGAACCCTTCTAGATATGGTACAGACCATGATGGCTTCTGCAGACCTACCAAAATCATTTTGGGGGCATGCACTAGAAACTTCTATTTATATACTAAATAGAGTTCTAATAAAAACGGTTAATTCTACCCCATTTGAGATGTTCTTTGGTAAGAAATCAAAGTTATCCCACTTGCGAATATGGGGTTGTCCTGCCTTTGTTAAAAGGCCACAGTTAGATAAACTTGATAGTAAGTCTAACAAGTGTTTGTTTGTGGAATATCCAAGAGAATATTTTGGATATTACTTCTACCTACCCTCTGAAAACAAAATATTTGTTTCGAAGCATGTCGTCTTCTTATAGAAGGAGCACATGCTCAAAGGGGACAGTAGGAGTAAGATTGAACTTAGTGAAGTTGATGAAGATCAAACAAACGAGGATCAACCGTCTAGCCCCACATTTATTTAGAGAATAGATGAACCTTCTAATACACAAGAACCTCATAGATCTAGTAAGATACGTATGGCACCTGAAAGATATGAATTTTTCATTAGTGACCACAAAGACGTATTGCTTATAGATGAAGATGAGTCTACTACCTATAAGAATGTTCTGAACAGTTCAGAATCTGGAAAATGGCTTAAGGCCATAAAGTCAGAGATGGATTTCATGTATGAAAACCAAGTATGGACTTTAGTTGATCTACCCAAAGGAATTAAACATATTGGGTGCAAATGGGTTTTCAAGAAGAAAACAGACATGGATGGTAAGTTAGTTACCTATAAACCACGTCTAGTAGTGAAGGGTTATCATCAACAACATGGTATTGACTATGATGAAACCTTCTTGCCAGTAGCCATGTTAAAATCCACCAGGATACTCCTAACCATTGCTGCTTATCATGATTATGAGATTTGGCAAATGCATGGGAAAATAGCTTTCCTAAATGAAAATCTGACTGAGAAAGTGTATCTGACACAACCTGAGGGTTTCACATCCAATGATAGCACAATGGTGTGCAAGCTGCAAAGGTCCATTTATGGACATAAGCAAGCTTCTAGGAGTTGGAACATCCATTTTGATGAAACAATCAAAGAGTTTTGTTTCATTCAAAACATGGATGAGCGTTGTGCATACAAAATGGTTAGTGGGAGTGCAATCATTTTCTTATTACTTTATGTAGATGACATATTGTTAATGGGAAACGATATACCTATCTTGCAAACGGTTAAAGTTTGGTTGTCCAAACAATTCTCCATGAAAGACCTTGGAGAAGCAACCTATATTCTCAGAATAAGGATCTATAAAGATAGATCCAAAAGGTTGCTAGATCTTTCGTAGTCTACATACATAGATAAGATGCTAAAGAGGTTTAGCATGGATCAATCCAAAAAGGAATTCTTACCCATATCACATGGTGTAAGCCTTTCAAAAAGATGTCTCACAAGATACAAGTTGAAAGGGATCACATGAATAAGATTCCATATGCCTCGGCAGTTGGATCTATCATGTACGCTATGATATATACTAGGTCTGATGTATCTTGTGCTCTTAGTTTGACAAGCAAATACCAATCTGACCCTGGTGAGGGTCATTGGGTGGCTGTAAAGAACATCCTTAAGTACTTACGAAGGACTAAGGATATGTTCTTAGCAAATGGAGAAGGTGATTTGAATATAAATGGGTATACTGATGCCAGTTTTCAATCTGACAAAGATGATTTCAAATCATAACTAGGCTATGTGTTTACGTTGTGTGGAGGGGCAATAAGTTGGAAAAGTTCTAAACAGGAGACTATTGCCGACTCTACGACAGAAGCTGAGTACATAGCTGCTTCTGAAGTAGCTAAGGAGGCAGTTTGGATCAAGAAGTTCGTGACGGAACTGGGTGTGGTTCCTAGTGTTGTTGGTCTAATAACTTTGTATTGTGACAACAACAGAGCCAATGCACGCACAAGCAAAGGAGCTACGGTCTCACCAATGATTAAAACACATACTGTGATGCTATCATCTGATCTGGGAGATCATAGATAGGAATAATGTAAAAATAGAGAGAGTTCACACGGATAAGAACATAGTTGACCCGCTTACAAAAGCGCTATCCCAAAAGAAACATAATTGTCATATTAAGTCATTCGGTATTAGATACATAAATGATTGGCTCTAGTGCAAGTGGGAGTTTATTAGTGTTGTGCCCTAGAGGTAATCACTTGTACATTGTATATGACATATTTTATTTTCATAAAAGGCATTATTTATCTTGCAATTTCTTTTGTTTACTTTTAAGTAATATAACTGTTCGATAAAGTCCCTAGTACAATACTGTATTAAGAAAATCATGATAGAGATCGTGATATGAGATTTCTACTATACTGTATAGTGTTTGTACTTAAATAGTCCCTAGTCATAGTATTAATGAGATAGGACATCATTAATTCATGAAGACTAGCATGTATTAGACTTCTTGATTTGATCAGTAGTAGTTCTCATATCCGTAAGTATTGAGATACTCAAAGTTAACACATGGATGCTTGTTATAACAAGTTTATTGGATGACCTAGCTATGAGATAATCACATGGATAAGTATTTAGTGCCAGTGATATAATCTCAATATAGTAAACGTGCAAGTGTCCTTAGACTTGAGATCTCTCAGGTACATTGTTTGAAGAGAATTGTAGTTTGATTTCAATCTCTGGAGCTCGATCGAGGTTCACCTATGAGATAGATATTGGGTACATTGTGACGTAAACTAAAGTAGTTGAGAGGGTCAATAAAGGATTCACCACTCCTAATAGTAGGGGCAAATATCTCACAGCCATTTATAGGAATTACTACTCGAGAAGTCCTTGGCCAAAGTGATTTGTACTGAAAATAGTTTCAATCGATACACATCTAGAGTTGTGCGTTCCTAGTACAAGTACTATTGTATTCGGGCAAGAATTAATTCTGGAGGGAATTGGCACTAATTCCGTACTCTAAACCGAATGAGATATTGTATGGTGAAAGGAGTTAATTGTATTGTAATTTGTTATTGAATGGTTCATGTCAAGCCACTTGACTTCCTAGACTCTTGGGTGGTCATGATGTGTAGCTTGATACCGCTCATGATTTAGGAATATGGATTTATTAATTGATGAATTAATAAACCAATCCTAATTAGAATTAATAGGATTAATTCTAATTAATTATGGATTATTAATCATAAAGACGTTTGGATTAATTCATGTTCGCTACCAATTGACTGGAAAATCTAATAGGACACACACAATAGAGGATTATATACTCAAGATGTTATTTGATAATGTAGTGGGGTTAATTGCGAGAAAGAGAAGTTGTTGTGGTTAAATTATAATTAGTTATAATTATGGTCCAAATTGTAATTGTGAGAACTTGATGTTTCCAATTACAATTAAGGAATTCTAATAGGATTAGAATTCTCAATTTTAGTAGGGTTTTCCGG
This sequence comes from Voacanga thouarsii, assembly GCA_026120185.1. Lineage (NCBI taxonomy): Eukaryota > Viridiplantae > Streptophyta > Magnoliopsida > Gentianales > Apocynaceae > Voacanga > Voacanga thouarsii. The sequence continues at coordinate 1,053,205 of JANUWF010001675.1, read as the reverse complement.
TTTATTTGTATGACATACTCGTAACCCTAGCAGAGGTTGGATTCACAGAAACCCTAGGTAACAAACGACTTATTCTCTTCTCTCTCTATCACATTATTTTTCTAAAAAGCAAGTAACCTTAGCCGCCACTTAGATTTTCTGCTAGCACAGAAAACTTCGTGCTTGAATTTATCCTCTGTGTGGATTACTGTTAGGGATAATCATACGCTATAATTATAGTGGTTGAACGTTCAACTCTCGTGGAGTTTGATCAAGAGGATTGCTAGATTGTGCCTTAACTTGAAGAAGAAATTTTTGTTCTTCGAACAATTAAAGAAAGGTAAAAAGCTGTTACTTTTATTATCTTTCTGTCTTGTTTTCCACACATATATGGATCTTGGGATGGTATCTCATTTTATTTTTCGCTACACCATATACGATATGCGTGAGGGATACCCAACAGAACATTCATTTTGTGAGACTATAAAGTCTTACAGCTTTATTCAAAACAAGAATGAACCATGTATTTATAGGAAACTTGAAGGATTTAATGTGGTTTTTCTTGTCTTGTATGTAAATGACATTCTACTCATTGGAAATGATGTAAGGTCATTGTCATCTACAAAGGTTTGGCTATCTAGTCAATTCAATATGAAGGACTTGGGAGAAGCCAGTTACATTCTCGAGATTAGACTTCTTAGAAATAGGAAGTAGAGAATGTTAGGATTATCCCAAGTGGCACATATTGACAAGATGCTGGCCAAGTACAGCATGAAATCATGCAAGGGAGCTCTAATTTCTTGTAGATATGGGTTGTCATTTTTCTTCAAAAGACTGTCCTAAGTCTCAAGAAGAAAATGACAGAATAAGTAGGATTCCCTACGCTTCGACTGTGGGAAGTCTCATGTACGCCATGCTGTACTAGGCTAGATATCTACTTTATCGTAGGCTTAGTTAGCAGATATCAGTCAAACCCTGGGGAGGTTTATTGGCAAGCTGTAAGGCATATTCTCAACCATGGAAGCTGAGTATGTGGCAGCTTCAGAGGCATCCAAGGAAGCAGTCTGGCTCCGGAAGTTCCCTTCAGAACTTGGAGTCGTGCCACACATGGATAGGTCGATTGTGATGTATTGCGACAACACTGGAACAGTATTACAATCCAAAGAACCTAGGAACCACAAAAAGGGGAAGCATATCGAGAGAAAGTACCACCTGATCCGGGATTTAATCCAGAGACAGGAAGTCGTGATGGAACAAATTGCCTCAAAGAATAATCTAACAGATCCATTTACAAAGCCTTTGGCTGAGAGAGTCTTCGAGAGAAACTTAGACACCATAGGGGTGGTCACCTATGGACTTACTTAGTCTTAGAGTGCAAGTGGGAGATTGGTGGGAAATATGCCTTCTTAGACTAGGTTTTTGATGCAAATATCGAATGTTTTAATAAAAAAAATTATTTTCAAAAATTATTTGTGAATTTACATTTTATTTATGCACAATTACGTTTGGAAAAGACCCATTGTATTTAAGTAAGTGGTCTATGTGAATGGAGGTCTTTCACAGTAAGGTATGGATCACGGGTTACTTAACACATAAACATTTGTTCTTAACCGATTGATGAGAATGAGAATCTCATCATGTCTAGGTTATTATTTTATGAATTCCAAATGGAGAATGGCTTACCTTTAGCTAGTGAGTAGTCCACTCACTTCATGTCACAAGCATATTTCGAATACGTAGAACAAGACCTGTAGTAGTAGTTTCTAAAAGTACTATATGGTAGAAACCTATACTACTACTACTACAACATGGACTAGTACTCTACGACTTGAGTAAGAGTTGGTGGTCTGACGAAGCTGGAAGCATGTAATTTGATATGCTATAGTTGAGGTTCTATTGTAGGACCAATATACTTGCATGTTGGGTATGTGTGACTAGTTAGTTAAGACAGACTTGTACAAGACAGTTTCTATACTATATCGCCCCTTGTGGTTGTCTGAATGATCTAAATATACAAGGTCTTGGGAAACGTAACTTGGATGTTTGCTTTAGGGTAGCTCCTTTGGAAAGCGAAAACAATCCAGGAAGTCATGTATCATTGGACTAGAAGCTTAAGAATGGTAGATGTCATTTAGATAGATATTAGTACATTTATTCCTCTCTAATGTACAGCGATGTATAGAGGGGTATTTTAGTCATTTCATCTGTACGTCGGAGACTTTGCTAATGCAGCATTGTCCTTGGGGTCAATATTTTCTTATGGTGATATTAGAAATTATTTAAAATGTAAAATACATCTATTTATATAGCAAGGGTATTTTGGTCATTTTAGTAGCCAAAGCGGTGTGTCTTTTGGTCCCCAATGTAAACCATGAGTCCTAATTATATACAGGCTAAGGAATTAGTCTTAAATTAAATTAAATGGAATTTATTTTATGTTAGTAACCAGATTTAATTATTGGATTAGAATAAAATAAAGGTTTATGAAAAGAGAGAATTAATTAAATTAGTTTGGTGAGTTAATTAATTGTTCAGGGCTTTGGCCGAATTTGAATAATTAAAGATTGACTTGGGACTAAACTAGTTTAGGCTTGTTAATTAGACTAGTTTGTTTGGGCTAAAAAATTAATTATTTATTGGGCCATTTATTTTGTTCTAATTAGACTAATTAATTTAGTCCAAAAAGCTAAACTAAGAGTCCAATGGGCCAATCTAGTTTAACCTAGGATTTTATTTAGGTTAAATAGGAGGATAAAGGAGGACGTAGTTTTTTAACTCTTCTGAAGGTTAAGAAAACAACGTTGGATTTTTCATGCTTCTAGCGTGAGAAATAGAAAAAAAAAACTAGATGCCTTTTTTCTCTCTCTCTCTCTCCAAGAAAATTCCTTAGTCTGTGAGTTGTTCACCAAACAAGATTAGGCAGGCCATATACTAGGAGATCGAGAGGGGCATTCATATACATGCACAGACGGAGAAGGGGGCATCCAGGAATCGCACTAGAGGTTTCCACCAGCGTACCTACCCCAGTTCCACACATTCTGATCCAGCCAATTCTGAGAACGAGAAAAATGAGGTAAAATTTTTTTTTCCTCGGAGTCCTCCCTCGGCCGTGACCGACGCCAGCTGAGGCTGCCGGAACCGGCACCAGTTGTGACCTGGGAGTTTCTTGTTCTTCGTTTCTCCAGTTTTCGCTTTTGCTGCGTGCTTTGTTTTTCCCCCTTTAAACCTTCATGAGCATCATCAACAGAAGGAGAATATCTTTTGTACAAGATGCTTGATCAACTAAGTACTTTGCAACATAATCATTGATAGTGGGAGTCGCACCAATGCTATAAGTGCTAGTGCGGTGGAAGAAATAGGCTTCGAAATAAGAAAGCAACCGCAACCTTATAAGTTGCAATGGCTAAATGAAAGTAGGGAATTGAAGGCTAATAAACAAGCCTTGAATGTAATTGACATCGGAAAATATAAGGATGAGATCTTGTGCGATGTTGTTCCTATGCAGGCAGGCCACCTACTTTTAGAGAGACCATGGCAATATGATAGGAGAGTAATGCATGACGGGAAGAAAAACACCTACACTGTGTATAAGGAGAGAAAGAAATCCATTCTTCTACCTATGTCTCCAAGTGAAGTGAGCAAAGACCAAAATATCATAAGAGAAAAGGAGAAGAAAAATAATGTTCAAGAAAATGAGAAAAAAATCGAGAGAGGGAACACTAAGAAAAAAGACAAGGAAAAGAGAAAGGGAAAACACGAGAGAAAAGATAAGAAACAAGTAAATTTCTTTGTAAAAGAGAGAGAGGTGATAGAAGCTATTAAAGCTAAGGAACCAGTGTATCTCTTAATTTGTAAAGGTATGTATGTAACTACTAATGAAACTACTCTTTCTTTACCATGTGAAATTGCAAGTCTTGTTGAAGAATTCCAAGATTTATTTCCAAAGGAAATACCTAAAGGATTGCCACCTGTCCGAGGAATAAAGCATCAAATTGATTTCATCCTAGAGGTTGTCATTCCAAATAGACTAGCTTATAGAGGCAACTCTAAAGAAGCTAAGGAGCTACAAAAGTAAGTTGAGGAGTTGCTCAAGAAAGGCCATATTCAAGAGAGTTCGAGTCCAAGCGTAGTTCCAGTGTTGTTGGTGCCTAAGAAGGATGGATCATAGAGAATATGTGTTGACTACAGGGCCATTAACAACATAACGATAAAATATCATTACCATATCCATTGGCTTGATGATTTATTGGATGAATTGCATGGATCATGTGTATTTTCAAATTTTGATTTGAAATCTGGATATCATCATATCAAGGTTAGGGAAGGTGATGAATGGAAAACTGCCTTTAAGACCAAACGTGGTTTATATGAGTGGCTTGTGATGCCATTTGGGTTATCAAATGCACCTAGTATTTTCATGAGGTTGATGCATTATGTGTTGCGAGAATATATTGGAAAAGTTGTTGTAGTGTATTTTGATGATGTCTTGATTTATAGAAAAACTTATGAAGATCATTTACATCATCTTAAATGTGTGCTTGTTGCCCTTAGAAGAGAAAGGAAATATGCGAATTTTGAAAAATGTTCATTTGTTTGGAAAAAGATAATTTTTCTTGGTCATGTTGTAAGTTCGAAGGGTATTGAAGTTGATGAAGAAAAGGTCAAGGCAATACAAGAGTGGCCAACACCTACATCTGTGACTGAGGTTAGAAGTTTTCATAGGTTAGCTAGTTTTTACAAGCGATTCATTAGAAATTTCAGCACAATAGCTATCCCGTTGACTGAAGTTATAAAAAAGAATGTTGGGTTAGATGGGGAGAAGAACAAGAAAAGGCTTTTATTACTTTGAAATTAAAATTGAGTGAAGCCCCATTGTTGTCCTTGCCTAATTTTGAGAAAGCTTTTGAAATGGAATGTAATGATAGTGAAATAGGAATAGGTGTTGTGTCGAGTCAAGATAAAAAACCTATTACATTTTTTTTGTGAGAAACTATTAGGAGCACCCTTCAATTATTCCACTTATGATAAGGAATTGTATGCATTAGTAAGGACCTTATACCATTGGCAACATTATTTGTAATCTAGGGAATTTATCATCCATACTGATCATGAAACATTAAAGCATCTTAAAGGCCAACAAAAGTTAAACAAAAGGTATGCTAAAAGGATGGAGTTCATTAGTACTTTTCCATACGTGAACAAATACAAGAAAGGTAAGGATAATGTAGTAGCCGACGCATTATCTCGTTGGCATGTGTGTGCTTTTAAATTCTTTGGATGCAAAATTACTCAGTTTTGAGTTTATTAAGGATTTATATGCAAATGATGATGAATTGTGAGATATTTATCATGCTTGTGAAAAATATGCTTTCCAAAAATTTTATAGGCATGATAGGTTTTTGTTTAAAGAGGGTAGACTATGCATACCAAAAGAATCATTGAGGGCATTGTTAGTGAAGGAAGCTCATGGAGGAAGTTTAATGGGACATTTTGAAAATTCAAAAATATTAGGTATTTTGCAAGAGCATTTTTATTGGCCAAAAATGAAGGGAGATGTAGAGAGGCTTTGTAACTCATGCATAAAATGTAGAAGGGCCAAGTCTAAAACACTACCCCCAGGGTTCATATACTCCTTTACCCATCCCTCATACACCTTGGTTAGATACTTCAATGGATTTCGTATTAGGATTGCCACGACCAAGAGGGGAAAGGATTTCATCTTTGTAGTTGTTGATCGATTTTCTAAGATGGATCATTTTATTTCTTGTGCAAAAACTAATGATGTTACTCATATTGCAAGTTTATTCTTCAAAGAAGTGGTACGATTGCACGAGTTACCACGGAGCATAGTATTAGACAGGGATACTAAATTTTTAAATCGTTTTTGGAGAATATTGTGGGCAAAACCTAGAACTAACTTGTTGTTTTCTACAGCTTGTCACCACAAACTGATGGACAAGCGAAGGTTGTCAACTGGATGCTCATGCAACAACTACAGACAATTATCAAGAGGAACTTGAAGAACTGGGAAGAATGTCATCCACATATAGAGTTTGCCTATAATAGAAATGTCCATTCTACTATTACATTTTCTCCATGTCAAGTTATTTATGGGTTTAATCCATTAACCCCTTTAGATTTATCTCCTTTTCCTGTAGATGAATGATTGAGTCTTGATGGGAAAAAGAAGGCCGAGATGGTTAAGTCCATGCACGAGAAAGTTAAGACTCTTATCGAAAACTGGAATGGGGCCATTGCATGCAAGAACAACCAAGAAAGAAAGTAGGTGATATTTGAGCCAGGAGACTAGGTTTGGGTGCATTTGCGCAAGGAGATATTTCCCATCCAATGCAAATCAAAGCTCAAACTGCAAGGAGATAGTCCATTTCAAGTTCTTGAGCGATATGAAGACAATGCCTACAAGATTGATCTACCGAGTGAGTATAATGTGAGTGCTACTTCTAATGTAGCTGATCTTTCTGCATATAATGTAGGCTATGATTTGAGGACGAATCCATTCCAAGAAGGGGGAAATAATAGGAATCAATCCAGCCACGGGAATCAAGCTTAAGAAGGGGATGAGGATGAAACCGAAACAAAGCTGAGCTTGCCTGGTCCATTGACGAAAGATCGTGCCAAACAATTCTAACACAACCTTCAAGCATATTTATAAGCACATTTCAAGTGGGATAGCATATGGGCATTGCTGGAAGAGGATCGAGAACGGATCATAATACTGGTGTTTGAAGAAGGTCAACTAGAAGCAGTTTGTGCAGAAACGTCGCCCAGCAGAGCCTACCCAGCCCTAGCCCGAGTAGCTCGACCAGGCGCTAGCTGTGGCCTATAAAATTCTTCAATTTTTTGTGCATGTACTGTTCTACTAGAATAGACCCGACGCCGGCTGCAGACTGGTTAAGTCTTGTTTTTTGTTCTGACTTTTTTGTGAACAAGTATTGTTCCTCCAGAATGGCCCTTACGCCGCCCCTAAGAGACCTACCCGACACTAGTTGTGCTCTGGAATCGAACCTTTGACATTTTTTAGTTATTTTTGAGGTCATTTTGTAATATTTACTGGTGTTTGAAGTATTGTTCCTCCGAAATTGAGGACTTCTTATGATGAATCATGGATAAATCTAACTCCTTGAGACATATTAAACTCCATCATCATCATTTGGACCATTGTCCTCTAAGATTGGAGAGGAACCTAAGAAATCATGTGAAAAGAGAGATTAGAATTATTAGCCTATAGAGAAGAATCGAATACTTCCCTTTTTACATTGGGCAATTGTTCCTGATATCCTCTCTCCTCTTTATGGGGGTCCTCTTGTTCAAGTGTATGAGCCTTTATAGCATCTTCAACAAATTTGGCTAATCATGTTCTTTGATGGCTCATTCATCGGGATGCTTCTTCATGCCACTTAACAGATAAATTTGTATTAGCGACAAAAGAATGCATTGAGGCTTCAAGTGATGTCTCACAAAAAGCATCAATCCGAGCTTGTAAATTTTCAAATTCTCATCACTGTAGCTCATTTGATCTTGTGCCAAAAAGTAATTGTCCATGGTGATGTCAATCTCACACTCAAAGAAAAATAAAAATCAAATTGAAAATAAAAATTGGTAAAAATAAAAGAAAAACACACAAATGAGAAATATTCATAAACTACCTAAATACAAAAGTTAGTAGTATTTACAAATACAACAAAGGCAAAATCAACAAGACTCGAGTGTTTCCGATAGTGCCCATCCCTGGCAACTACACAAAAAACTTGATGCGTAAATTTTGGTTGTATAAAAATCGTTAAATTTAATCCATCCCATAGCCAAGTTTTAATTAAAATGTTAATCCCAAATTACACATACAAACAAGTATACTCATCACAATTATAGTATAGAGAATTAACAAATATCAATCCTCAAAAGAAACAATTACACACTAATCACTTTTTCATTCTTTGTTTAACCGACCTAATAAAGTGATAAGATGATAAAAAGAAAATAAAGAAAAATATATACAACTCAAGGATGTAAAAATATGAAATTTTAACAAATGTTTTGGAAAACATGACAATGAATTACTTAGCAAATATCACAATCAATTATCATCTTAGTTTCATAAAGGATTTAAAATACACCCACTTCGTTTGCAAGCCATTGAACAACTATCTTCTAATTAAATTAGTGAACATATTTCGCCTCAACCAATTTATCCAAAAGATGTATTAAAATCAATCCTCATATATACCTATATATTCTAGGTGATTTAAAACATGAAATTAGTCAATGAATCGATATTCTAGCAATCTTCAACTAGAATATAATTAACCCAAGTTCTTAATAATTAAATCACATAGAATTAACCCCATTTTCAAGCAAATTAGGAGACAACAACTATAAAATTAATTAATTGAAGTCATTATCAATCCCTTTTTCAAGCAAGTTCATAATAAAAATCATTCAACCAACATCGTAATAAAAACAAGTAACCAAATCCCAAGACAAATAATCAATTTATCAAATTGAATAAATTAATTCAAGAAATTATGAATTCCAAAATAATATCAAATTACAATAAAAATATTGATTCTATCATTGTTTAAGAACATGAAAATAAAAGTAAAAGAAAGTACTTATAGATAAGCCTCATTCTTCTCCATTGAAGACTCTTTTAAACAACGCTCCTTGATTTGATGAATTTCTGCTTTAATGGGTGATTTTCTGATTTGATCCTTGAAATCACACTTTTTCTCTTATGTTTTTCTTGTCTTTATAAGCTCTATTGATACCAAACTTTGTGGCTTGAGGAGTCTTGCCAGAGTAGGATTCGAAAAATACCAAAATCCTTTAGAAGATACCAAATTCATGAACAAAATCGCCCCCTTATAGATCGGACCTGGCGCTGGGTCACATCGACCCACTTGGCGCTAGGTGCATTTTGGTTTCCTCCTGAACATTGCTCTATTTTTTCATCTATTTTTCCATAGTAGACCTAGTGGCTGGTGCAGTTGCCAGACCTAGCGTCAGGTACATGTTGGAATTTTTCTCTTTTTGCTCGAAATCCACTCAATTACGTACAAATTCATCAAAAATATTTTTCACATGTAAAATGTCAAATAGAAAGGAATATTCCTAGTTATTACCTCAAAATTATCACAAATTAGCCTCAAATAAGTAGAAAAATAGTGATGAATTCAGCCTCCTATCAATTCCCCAATACTTGAACCTTTACTTGTCCTCAAGCAAAACACTTAAGTCAAGATGAAAATCACAAGAAAACACAAGCTTTCTATCGTTCCAAAATTTTAAATCATAACATGTCTTATATATATTCCTTTCAAACTCTAGATAGAACTTTGCCATTCATTCAACCCATTGAAAATAATAGCAACTTGAAGCATTTGATAAGACATCTCAAAACTCTTGAAGTCAAATAAATCAAGTTTATACTTTAGTCAAAGAAAATTATTTCACCCTTCAATTACAAATATAGATAATATGAATCATACAAGTCAAGCTATCTATCAACTCAAGCATTATAAATCTAAAAATTACATAACTTAAGTAGTGATTTATGGAAAACACTCCACTTTTTTCCCCTAAATTTTTTTTCAAAGATTTAGGGAACTGAGAGCATTAAGTTAATGGATTTCTCTTTATGCTCCGTATGTAACACTCCACTACCTAGGCCTAATAGGGCCGGGGATGTTGTAACACCCCATATTTTTACCTTGTCGTAGTGGGCCGAGTTCAGGCGAGATGTCGCCTCGTCTGAATTCTCAGACTAGGGGACTTTATAACGATATGAACTTAAAGTAAGCAGGTAAAGTCGAAACTTAAGTAAACATATGAAACATGCTCTTTATTTATGTAAACATATGAGTCACAATACATACATTGTCAAAGCTCCCAAAATACATGAGCTAAAACATCTCATAGTCTATGTAAAATGATCACTCCAAAAGATTTGCTATCCAGTGCTATAGGAGAAGTCCTGGAATATTGTCGTTATTCTTTAGCTCATACGTGTGAGTGGTATACTCAGTGAGTCTCGTGTGTTCCAGTGTTTTGCTTAGAAGAGAAAGACGATTTTCAATTTCTTTGTTGAAATAAATTTTATAACAGGAAAACAGTGGTAATTGATGAATTTAGATTCAATGTACATTCGAAAAACAATGGCTTCCAAACACATGGCCCCTAATTCAATAAATGCGGGTTCTTCCCCATTTAGAAGTGCGACCCACGTGCAAAGTTCAAGGAACTTCGCCTTCGGCCACATGGTCTTTTGTGCCAGGGACTGCACCTTACAGTACGTCACTCTATTATGCCGGAAGGGTGAGTAGTGTACAAATGTACCTCACCGTGCACTTAGGGATCTTTTACTTGCCACCATAAGCCAGGGGTCCCAATCCTGATGTTACTCACCATCGAGGTGGCAAGGGATTGAACACACCGAGTGTCCCCGCTCAGTATCATGTGAACAACCCACCATCATAATCAATAGGCAATTGCCGGGCTCACAATGGTTAGCCAGGGACGACTCATCACAATGTCCTGTTGCCCTATTTGGAGTAAGACAATACCTAGAACTGACCAGGTTACTTGGGGTCGTCTACTTCTAACATGGGCTAGTACAAAAATCAAAGTCCTTACTGAGTACTCAACGCAACAATACCAACCCCATCTGACTGATCAGGCCAGAGGGTCATCTGATCCCGCAGGATTTCCAAATCAAAACATTTCTTATTTTCTAGGGTCGTACTTGATCACAAAAGTTATTTTTCCTAGGGTATTCGGGTCATTTCACCCATGCCAGATTCCAAAAGACTTTTTGAGGGTATCCGGGTCATTTTACCGTTACCCGATTTGAAAAATATTCGCAAAAGTTCCAATAAGGATATTTCAGTCATTTACCGAATACCCGAGTTCCAAGAGTTTTCATAAAATATTCCAATAAGGATATTTGGATTATTCTCCAAACACCCGATTCTAAAATTTACCAATTTTCAGAAATCCCAAATATTTAATCCGAAAAGGACTAAATTCACAAAATTCGCGTTTTAAACATCCAGTAAGGTTTCCAAGCTAAATATGAAATTTATTCGAGTCCGAAATAGGATAAAAGCAAATGTTGCTCATGTAAACCTTAAACATATTCGAGAATTTTCATAATGGCATAAAACATAGCATTTCATAGAAAATCAAAGCACACTAGCCTTTAAAAGGTTTAGAAATCAATGGGACTCACCTTGTATATTAAGTCGAAGTTGCACTCGTATAGTCCTAAAAGAAGTTCCCTCGGCTTGATTTACCTACACCATTAGTATATCTCTGTATTATTACTTAATGGGTTCAAATGCTTGATGGTTCGAATAAGGTTTCTATAAGTTCCTTAAAGAAATAATTGAATTAATGCTTTTGATAGTTTTCTGGTTTTACAGTTTTACCATCCTCCACTATTCCTCACATAACTTATTCAATATAGGTCCAAATAAGGTGAGGTCACTTCCATAATATTCCTAAGACATCCCTCTATCAATTACGGGTCATGAGACATGTAAAATCCATCCCATTTTGTACAGTTTTCCAGTTAATTCCACTATTTCGAGGTTGGAGTTCAGTTTTGTCATCTTCCAATGTTTTGTACATATCTCTTTCAATACAGGCCCAAATGAGGTGAAACTGCTTCCAAAATATTCTTATAACATTTATCTATCAACTTTAGGTCATGGGATATTCAAACCTCTCTCCATTTCGTTCATGTATTCAGCTAAACTTACTGCTCCGAGTTGGAGGTTCAAAATTACAGTTTAGAAGCCCAACTTGTTTTAATTTATTTCTATGGTTTCTTCAACATATCATACCACATGTAAACCCTTTAATACCTCATTTAACATCCCAAAATAATTTTTATAACAGGTTTTCATGCCCAGCACTTCTCTTTTGTTCAAACAAATAAATTATTCCAAGCTTACCAAACCAGTAAATTTTTAACAGCTTTCACCATTCTTGCTATTCATGATCTCTTAGCCATTCAAAACCCTCACAACCTCCACACAACTTGTTCCAAATCCTTTCTAACTTGTCTAGGACATGTTTAGGATTATTTATGCTTCATTTCCAGTCATTCTTACTCAGATTTACTTTGAAGTTTCCAAACAACACAAGCTAGTTATTCATCACCATCAATTATCTCTTCTTGTTTCTTTATCTTTTCCATCCTTTTCCTTTCCAAATTTTTAGCATACCATCACTCCAATACATCTCGAATGAACTGAAAACCATGCTCAATTCATCACCAACCCAACCGGTCAACCAACAACCATCACAAGATCAAAATATTTTCATTACTCAATATCAACAGATTCACATGCAATTAGTTTCCAACTTCTAATATCATTCTCTTAGTTTTTTTTAAAAGTGATCCTTTACCTTTCCAAGATGAAGGCAAAGCTGTTTACTCCTTTCCTTTCTTCCTTCTCTCTTCTTTCTCCTTGCTGCCGGTTTCCTTTTCTTCCTCCTTGCTGCCAGTAGTCTTCTCCTTGCTCCCTTACTACCGGAAATCTCTCTCTCTCCCTTAGTCTCTCCTTTTCTTGTTTTTCCTTTCCTCTCTTCACTTTTCTGATTTTCTTCTTCTCCTCCCAGCTTTGGCTGAAATTCTCCCCTCCTTGCTCCTATTTATATAGCTCAATCCTCTTGGTCTTGTTTTGATCTTAATAAAATGACTTAGGGTGAGTTGGCATTTCTAGAAGTCTTTAGACTTCTCTAAGATTCACAAGAAGATTAAGGATCATACTAGAAGGTTGTAGAACCTTTTAGAAGTTTATAGAAACTCTTAAAATTTCTTAGGACTAATATATACTTAATCATGATTAATTTACCCTAATATAGTTTAACTTAATTAAGCTTAATTAGAGAAAGTCTAAGAATGGTTAATCTTTGTCAAAAATATCATGCTTGTGGGCCATCTTAATTTATTTCTTGTGGGCCCCCTAAAATATCTTAGTATATAATATAATATAATTAAGATATTTATGGTATTAGTTGTTCTGCATATATATATATATATATATATATATGTATGTATGTATATATATATATATACATACATATATACATATATAAATAATAATAGTAGGAATAATATAATAATTCAATATAATTATTGAATTTAATAATACTATAATTTAATATTTCCAAGAAATATTTGTATTAAATAATAGATATAAAATTAATAGTAATGGATAATACTATAATTTATTATTATTATTATTATTATTATTATTATTATTATTATTATTATAATGATTATATATTAAACTACAATAAAATAGAATAATAATAATAATAATAATAATAATAATAATAATAATAATAATAATAATAATAATAATAATAATAATAGCGCTGGTGATGGCTATATTATAACACTATGAATAATATTATTAATTTGTAGCCTTAATAATATTATTAATAATAAGGAAAAGAAAATATATCATTAATTTCTTTGTATATGTATTTTTATTTTAAACAAGACTATTCTACACAAATGCTTTATGCAAGGTGGGTTATTACAGATGTCGCCCCATCCATAGGATAAGGGGTCTTTATAACTAGGTCACATAAAATAAAATAAAAGCAATACTTTAAAATCAATCTTATTACAACCCAAAAATACATGAACAAATCCAAAATAAATTGTTTGCTACTATCTCTCAAAACAACACATAAGAAAAATAACATAAAGTCTTCAAAGCAAAGGCAACAATTCTAGCTATTAACCTCCATAGCAGGATCAACCTAAAAATATAGCATAAAAGGTGATGAGATAAAAATCTCAGAAGCATGTGTGTGCTTTGAGTGTTTCAGGTAAAACAGTTCGTATATGCAAGTTGTAAAATTTTCATAAGAGAAAGTGCAGGCAAGTATTAAATAAATGTTAAAAATAAAGAGTGGCATTTTGCTTTTCAAACCGTACATGTACACAATAAATACAACAACTCAAAACGGTAGCCATAGGTTACCACACGTTGGGCCCCATGACCATATAACAGTCAGAATGCCATATTTTGTGCAAGCTGACAAAAGGTAGGTGTACGGCCTATCGGGTGAGATACTCCTCCATCTCTATACCCAAATTTACAGGTTGTCCACTCCGGAAACACACAGTCCACATGACTGAAACTTGGTAGCTTGGACCGGCATGACCTACCGGACTCAAGAAGGACTTACCCCTCAGAGGTGGCCACCTACTGAGAGACTTACCCTAACCCTTCAAAGACTAGTTCTGGGTAGTCTACCCTTATTGAGTACTCAACGTTGATTGTCCCACTTGAGAGAAAATTGATCATGCATTGATTTACTTGGAAATAGCAATTAAGGGTTTCTAAAATTCTTGTCAAAGTTGGGTTTTAGAAAGAGTTTAGCATTTTGTGTAAATCTACTTGTTTGATTTTTCAAATGATTTGCTTGAATGAAATAAAAAGGAAAACAACCCTTAATTGCCTTTACAAAATAAGTATCCATACACATCGCATTAGGCTTGCCACGGTAATTTTTGGTCTTCAAATAAGTTCATGTAGGAGCTTACCTGATCCTTTGCTTGCTCGAATTTCAAAAATCTTCCAAAATTGACCTAACCCCGCTTGGGGTAAGCACAAGACATAAGGTTATAGTCGAGCTATACTAGCCTTACACAAATAATTCTTAGTTCAACTAATTACAATCTTGACCTTAATATCCTAAGCTTTAAGGCTAGCTGATAAAGAATTTTATAAAATAAGTTTAGCTTGATAAGTTAAAATAACTAGGGGTTGTAAAGTAATTACTAATAAGTTATAAGTTTAAATAATAAATCTTGAGTACTATTGTTAATAAATAAACTAGGGTTTAATTGTTGAAGAATCCTAAGTCCTAGACGATATTAATAAATGGTAATTTTTTAAAATAGTATTATTAAAATAACAATAAATTATTACTAATTTCTTAATTAATAATTTATAGATAATAAATAATTAGTAATAAATAAAATTAATAATAAATAATTTGTATTAAATTTTTTATTAATAGATAACAAATAAATTTTAATATAAATAATATTTATGAATATGGTCTACAAGGTCATTAATATTTTACTTACTATCATTATTTATATGAAAGATTTTATTTATTATTATACACACACACACACACACACACACACATATATATATATTATTTTTAATAAAATATATCATTTATTTGACTAATAAAATATTACTATTTCATTTAATATTCCAATTCTAAAACTTCCTACGAATTTCAAAATCTTTGGAGGAAAAACATAGTAATAATTTTAATTAAGGTAATAAAATTTGCTAAATAAAATAACCTAGGATTAACAAGATCATAATCAGAATTTTCCCATTGCTAACAAGAACCATGAACACATTCTCCAACATCCAACAACAAACTAATCCATTCATGAACATAGGCTTAAATCCATACATACTATCACATGGCCAAATCTCTACTAAGCATAATTATAATCATGACTTCAATAAAGATAAGAACATGAAAATCCTATCCACCAAAGATAAGAAATTATAAGCCATTATTGAATACTTGATTGATGTTTACTTCAATGAAGATTCAAGAAGGTCCACGTGATTGCGGTTCTTGAATTGTCCATGAGAGGAGGAAAATAGCCATAGTTGTAGTCCACCATTTCGGCCGAGAGAGAGAGAGAGAGAGAGAGAGAGAGAGAGAGAGAGAGAGAGAGAGAGAGAGAGAGAGAGAGAGAGCATTAGCATGATACATTATAGGTTGAATGGAAGATGATGAACAAAAGAGTTGTTCTTGGTTACCTTGATGATGTTCTTAAGACTTCAAGAAAAAAAAAACTGGTTTTGATCCGAATGCCAATTCTTGTTTTCGAGATTTGATGTTATAAATTCCATAAATGAACTTTAGGGAGTATGTGGGAGTATTCTGGAGTTTTTGAGAGGGATTGGAGGTGTTTAGAGTGGGTTTTGGCTTGAAGAAAGGTAGTGTGTATTCTTGGTGAAAATGGAGAGAATTTGAGAAAAAAGTGTGCACGAATTTCTGGAGAATGCTGGCCAAATGGTTTAGGGAGTTCAAGGATTTCGATTTTCAGCTTAGAGAGAAAGAGAAAAATCTGATTGTTTGAAATTCAAATAGAGAGATTTGAGGAGTGGTTTGAGGTATAGGATATGTTATTGGTGTTTGATTGATGGAGGTTTCTTGGAGCTGAAATGGAGCCGGCTGGACTGTTTGGTTTTGCTGAAATGAATGAAGATTGATAGAGCTTTAAGGCTGGCCAAAATTCAGAGCCCCATGGCAGAGGAATTTTTGGTTATGAAGCTTGGTCTAAGGGTGTTTTCTTGGAGCAAATGGTAGAAATTTTTTAAGTTCAAATTGAAGTTTGAATGGAGTGATCTTATGAGACATTTGAGGTGTGGTTATGGAGTCCAAGTGTGCAAGGTAAGTGGAGGGGTTAATGGTGTTTTATTCATGGCTGAGCAAGGGTCAATTTACAGAGGTTTGAGGGTGGTTTTCTGCCAAGGTTTTAAGGGAACAAAGCTGGAAATTTCTGGTTTCATGACGGTCTATGGTTCGAATGTTTTGTTGCAATTTTCTATACAGTTTTTCTGCAATATTCCAGCCCGATTTGCAGAGGTTTTTGAGAGGTGTTTGAGAGTCCTTTAAGGCTAGTTTCCATCCTTCTTTATGGAGGAAAAACAAAGGAGTTTTGCTAGCTTGAAGGCCGAAGAAACAGCTTCGATTCTAGGCTGCTTTGCCGCGAAAACAACCCAGATTTTTTTTTTTTTTGCACAGTTTTTATACAGTCCGAATTGCACAGAATTTTCAGTTCTTCAAGTTGAATAAATTGGACATTTTTCTAGCATAAAATGAGTAAGAAAGCTGGCTGAGTTTTTTGGAAGTTAGGCTACCTAAAATCTGGAAAATTTCCAGATTTCTTCCATGAAAAATATGAACACTATGGAGTGGAGTTTGAAGGTTCAACCATGGAGATTAATTTCCCTTGAGAAACTTCCCTAACTCCTTTCCTATTTTTAGCTAATCCTCCAACTTCCAAGATCCATTTTTGAAATTCAAAGACAAAGAATCCTTGTGGAATTTTCTGAAATTAAAAAGGTGGATTTTGATAAATTTTGAACAAATTTAATTCATGAAGGTATTAGGACAAGCTAGAGGTAATAAAATGACAAGAATTCCTCTAGAATTCTTTTTAGGATATCATGATAGGATTAGGACATTCTCTTCATATCTCCCCTAAGACAACACTCTTATCTTTAGGGAATGTAAGAAAATAAAAATTCAAACTTAACTAAGATAATCATGATAAAAACTTAAATGATGGGATTTAAACTCATAACCTTAGAGATTAATTCTAAAGCTCTAACCACTAAACCACAATAACTATTGTTCTTATTTTCCCACCCAAATATTCTTCTTATTTAATCCTCAAGCTACATTCTTATTTTGACTTCAAGCAAAATTATCATTTTACCCTTCCTACTTAATAAGCATAACTAAGCCTTTTAACCTATAAATCATAATTCTAAAGCATATAAAATCATTCAAAAACATATATATTCATGCAAAATAAAATGATATGCATCCCAACCCCCTTACTTTAAGGTTGGCTTTAGATTTAGTTACTAATCATCATTTTTTTCAATATTTTCTCTATTTTGCTTTTGGAAATTGTTACCCTCAAGAAAAGTGGATTTCTCTTCACTATCCGTATTAGCCCCAATAATCAAGCAAAAATAATTTTCTCCCTAGCAACAATCAACTCATTTTTCTTAATCTTCACCACACAATCAATGGTTTTTTTTTTTTTGGTTCTTTCACAATCTTTCCACTCAAAGATTCTTTTCTCATATTACTTATCATAACTCAAAGTTAAGCAAAGTTAATACCTATAATACAAGAATTAGCCAACAACTTTCCCCACATTCATCATATCTTCCACTTCCAAACTAGATCAGTCAAATAATATTCAAACACTAATGCATAAACAAGACTAATCCAAATTTTCAAGTCTTAAAAATATCCTATCCAATAAACCATTTTAATAAAAATCCACCAAATGAATGGAAAAACACTCCAAGTAAGAAATATAATTACAACCCTGCTAATGCAATGAAAAAACACAAAATGTTTGAAAAAGTTAGAAAATTTTCAAACCAAAATGTCCAAACTTTCAAAGTTTCAAATTTTCAAAATTTTTCTAAGTAGCTCGATACAAAGAAAACACCAAGATAATTAAGAGAAAAACTTGAACAAAGAATATCACCAAACCACTCCCCCATACTTAAACTAAACATTGTCCTCATTAGCAAAAAATTAGCACAGGAAAGTATCTCCAAAGGGACCAAAAATAAAGAGGGAGAAAGTTAAACAATACTTCCCAAGTATAATAAGCTACAATAGATATCAAAACTTGAAATAGAGAGAAGAGCTCATTCAAGAAAGTATTTATTCAAGACTGCAAGACAAAATTAAAAGCACAAAGAAAGTAATAGCAAAATAAAGCAATTGTCCATGATGATGTCAATCTCGCACTCAAATAAAAATAAAAATAAATCAAAAATGAAAAAACAAAAATAATAGAAAAATAAAGAAAAAAACACACAAATGAGAAATATTAACAAGTTACCTAAACACAAAAGTTAATGTATAAAAATCATTAAATTTAAATCCATCCATTTGCCAAGTTTTAATTAAAACATTAAACCCAAATTACACATACGAGTATGTACACTCATCGCAAGCATAGTAAAGTAAATTAACGACTATCGATTCTCAAAGGAACAAGTACATACTAATTACTTTTCATTCATTGTTTAACCGACCTAATAAAGTAATAAGATGATAAAAAATAAAAAATATATATATACAACTCAAGGATATAAAAATATGCAATTTAGACAAATGCTTTTGAAAACGTGACGATCAATCACTTAGCAAATATCATAATCAATTATCATCTTGGTCTCAAGAAATATTTAAAATAGACTCACTTCGTTTGAAATCTATGGAATCAGTATTTTCTAGCTAAATTAGTGAACATATTTTGTCTTAACAAATTTATCCAAAAGATGCATTAAAAATAGTCTTCATATAAACCCATATATTCTAATTTATTTAAAACAAGAAATTAGTCAATAAATCCATATTCTAGCAATCATCAACTAACCTTTATTACCCAAGTTTTTAACAATTAACCCCTTTTTGAAGTAAGTTAAAAGATAACAAATATAAAATTAATTAATTGAAGTATTTATCTACCCCCTTTTCAAGCAAGTTAATTACAAAAATCAACCAACCAACTTCGTAATAAAAACAAGTAATGAAATCTCAAGACAAATAATCAATTGATCAAAAAGACTAAATTAATTCAAGAAATCATGAATCCTAAAATAATGTCAAATTAAAATAATAAAAAAATTGATTCTATCATTGTTTGAGAAAAAGAAAATAAAAGTAAAAGAAAGCAATCATAGACAAGCCTCCTACTTCTCCCTTGAAGACTCTCTTGAATGATGCTCCTTGATTTGATGAATTCCTCTTTCAATGAGTGATTTTCTTATTCAATCCTTGAATTCACCCTTTTCTCTTTTGTTTTTCTTATCTTTATAAGCTCCCTTGATATCAAAATTCATGGCTTGGGGTGTCTTGGACAAGTAGGATTCGAAAAATATCAAAATCCTTTGGAAGATTCCAAATTCATACACAAAATCGCAGCTTGCAGATTGGACTTGGAGCCGAGTCACTTCGACCCACCTAGTGCCATGTGCATTTTGGTTTCCTCCTAGACGTCGCTCTATCTTGCCAGACCTAGCACTAGGTACATGCTGGAATTTTTCTCTTTTTGCTTGAAATCCACTCAATTCTGCACAAATTTGTCAAATACACTTTCCGCACACAAAATGTCAAATATGAATGAATATGCCTAGTTATTATATCAAAAATATCACAAATTAACCTCAAATAACTTTTAAAAATAGTGATGAATTAAGCCCCTATCAATTCCCCTACACTTGAAACTTTGCTTGCCCTCAAGCAAAACACTTAAGTCAAGAAAAAAATCACAAGAAAACATAAGCTTCCTATTGTTCCAAAATTTTGATTCGTAATAAGGCTTATAGCTTCCTTTCAAACCCTAGAAAGAACCTTGCCATTCATTCAACCCATTGAAAACAATAGCAACTTTAAGCATTTGATAAGATATCTCAAAACTCTTAAAGTCAAATTAATCAAGTTTATACTTTAGTCTAAGAAAAATATTTCACCCTTCAAGTAAAAATATAGATAAAATGAATCATACAACTCAAAGCTATCTACCAACTCAGGCATTATAAATCTTAAAATTACACAACTCAAGTAGTGATTTAAAGAAAACACACCATTTTTTTCCTCTCAATTTTTTTTTTCAATGACTTAGGAAATTTGTAGCCTCAAGTGAATAGATTTCTCTTCACGCACCGTATTGGCCACCCTTTTAGTCAACACTCATCATTTTTTCAACATTCTTTCTCTCTTTTGCTTTCAAGAATTAATACCCTCAAGAAAGTGAATTTCTCTTCACTATCCATGTTAGCCCCCGTAATCAAGCAAAAACATTTTTCTCACAAACAACAATCAAGTCATCTTTCTCAATCTTCACCTCACAATCAATTTTTTTTTTTTTTTTGTTCTTTCACAATCTTTCCACTCAAATATTTTTTTTTCTCACATTCCTTATCATAACTCAAAGTTAAGGAAAGTTTAAACCCATAATACAAGAATTAGCTAACAACTTTTCCCACATTCATCATATCTTCCACCGTCAAACTTGATGAGTCTAATAATATTCAAACACTAATGCATAAACATGATTAATCTAAATTCTTAAGTCTTAAAAATGTCCTATCCAATAAACCATTTTAATAAAAATCCACCAAATGAATGGAAAAATTCATATCCAAATAAGAAAGATAATTACAACCTTGCAAATGCAATGAAAAACCACAAAATGTTTTAAAAAGTTTGAAAAATTTCAGCCTAAAATGTCTAAACTTTAAAAGTTTCAAATTTTCAAAATTAAAGATTTTCAAATTTTTTCCAAAGTAACTCGATACCATGAAAACACCAAGATAATTAGAGAAAAACTTGGTGATGCGTAAATTTTAGGTATATAAAATCATCAATTTTAAATCCATCTCTTAATCAAGTTTTACTTAAAACATTAATCCCAAAATACACATGTAAGCAAGTATACTCATCACAAACATAGTACAAGGAATTAACGACTATCGATCCTCAAAGGAACAGGTACACACTAATTACTTTTCATTCATTGTTTAACCTATCTCAAATAAACTAAGAAAAGAATAAAAAAAATAAAAGAAATGTATACAACTCAAGGATATAGGTTTATGCAATTTAGACATTTACCCTAGAAAACATAACAATGAACTAATTAGCAATTCTCTCAACTAATTATCTTCTAGACATTATGAAGGAATATAAAGCAAAACTCAATCGTCTCACAAATCATGATTCTACTTAGATAAATCCTACTTCATGTCCCAATCCATAGAATCCTATATTTTGATTATATTAACAAATTTGCCAATTAAGCTAATCCTAACCAAAACATACATTAGACTCAATTCCTTATAAATATGAAATTAGCTAATAACCCTTTGCTCGAGGCGAAATCAACTAATCTTTAATCACTTAGTCCTATAACCTTAACTTTATCACTCAAGTCCATTAAGATTAGACAAATACAAAATCAATGCAATATAACTCCTCACATCGTCGTCTCAAGTCAATTAGAAGAACTCGTATCAATAACCAATGAATTCAAGTAATCAAATACCAAAGATGACAAAGAATTGATCAAATAACTAAATTAATCCAAAATTATGAATCCTAAAATAATATTAAATTACAATGAAAACATTGAATACATCATTGTTAAAGAAAAAGAAAACAAAGAGAAAAGAAATCACTCATAGATAAGCCCATTTCTTCTTCCTTGAAGACTCTCTTTGAATAATCCTCCTTAGCTTCGATGAATTCCTCCTTTAATGAGAAAATCAAAATTTCTGCTCTTTAATTAACTTCTCTTGGTTGTATATCTCTAACCCCTGTGTTCTCTTATGCTTTTATAGGCCTCTTGGATGCCAATTTCGTGGCTGAGGAAGTCTTGGCCGAGGAGGAATAGGAAAACACCAAAATCCATAGATAAAATTCCTCGTATAGAATTTCCGCCTCCAGAACCTACAAGGCACCGGGTACCTTTGACCGACCAGGCGCTAGGTACATTCTCTTCTTCCTCTGTTTTGCTCTGTTTTTGGCTCTCTTTTCTTTAGCAAGCAAAATGGACCCAACGCTAGGTACACTTGCTAGACCTAGCGCTAGGTCTGTTCTAGAAAAAACTCTAAAACTCATTTAATCTCTGTTGTTAGACATAATGGAGTCAGCACCTAGTCCATTGGTTAGGCCTGGCGCCAGGTACATTTTGATTCTATGCACTTTCCACTCGATTTTTACATAAATCTTCACAAAATTTTAAAAAATACCTTTTACAAGTAAAATGTCAAATAGAAAGGAATATGCCTAGTTATTACAACAAATGTATCTTAAAATAACCTCAAATAATTAGGGAAAAAATGGTGATTTTAACCCCTATCACTTGGACAAAAAATATCGCCAAATCACTCCCCCATACTTAAATTGGACAATGTCTTCATTACCAAAAAATTAACACACGAAAGCATCTCCAAAGGGACACAAAATGAAGAGGGATAAAGTTAAGAAATACGCCCTAAGTGCAATAAGCTCCAATAGATATCAAAACTTGAAATAGAGAGAAGAGCTCATTCATGAAGTAATTATTCAAGCCTACAAAACAAAATTAAAAGCACAAAGAAAGTAATAGAAAATAAAGCACACCAAAATAAAAGAAAACACACTAAAGTAAAATACTAATAAAAATTCTAAGAAAGCTAATAAATACACGACTCACTCCCCCACACTTAAGATGGGAAATATTTTCCTTATTTGGAGAAAAAAACACCTAATAACTCCAAACACAAAATAAAAATACAAACTCTTTCCACTCATTATGCTTCCTCTTCAAACTTTTGTAAAAGAAATGAACGTTCATTGAAAAAGATAGGTAAAATGAAAGTAAAAATAAGAGAGGGCTTTGAAAAATGAGAGTTCAGGGAAAACATAAGTTGCAAAGAATGTAAATGTATGACCCCCCCTATTTTGTAGCACCTTTTCAAAAATACAAATCAAGTCGCCAACAGAAAGATGTAAATTATGTCTATAAAGTGTATAAATACTAGAATCACCACTTATCCCTTCAAAAGATTTAGCACAAATAAAATTCCCCTTTGAACCTAGTAGTGTAGATTTTAAAGATGGGATCACGAAATCCTCACTTTTCAACCCACCTACAAATACCAACTTACCTCCCTTAAATTGGGACGAATGGTAGAACTTGTCAATATCCTTCAAGGACTTCCTACGATAAATCATGGATAAATCTACCTCATTGAGGCATGTTAAACTCTATACATCATCATTTGAACCATTATCCTCGAAGAATAGAGAAGAACCTAATAAATCATGTGACAAAGAGATATTAGAATTATTAGTTGATATTAATCAAATTAGGCATGAAGGCTATTCTCGAGAAGGGGGAAGAAAGACAGAATCACACTTCATGGCTCCATAAGTAAGAATAATATTCAAGAGAATTCAAGAGAATTTTCAAGATAGCAAATTCAACAAACCCAGGGTTAAGAAGATTGTGAAAAGATGGATTGTAAAGGAAGGGCCAAAGGAGGCACAACATAAGCAACAATCCTTGTGGAGAATCAAGCCAATACTGAAACAAGGATTGAAGGTCAAAGGAGTATCAAGAAGATATCAACATGACCAATATTTCATTTGGAAGATCAAAGAGACACAGAGAAATGGAATGGAGGTCCAAGAAGCAAGTTTGAAGTGCAACAAAATAGGGGAGGAAGCCCAGAGCCAAAATGGCACCGGTCGACAATCAAATACCCGACACTGACCCTAATCTGGCAACAAAAAAGTCGCTGGGCAGATTACACCCGGTGCCGGGTGTAGTCCTTGGACCCGGCACAGGATCCATTCAGGAACGTTCCAGACTTTTAGCTATTTTTTTGTATTTTCAACCTTTTCTCTTGTAATTCAATTTTCACGATTTTTATTATGTTCTAACCTATTTTAAGACATGTAATAGGGCCTCAAATATTGTATTAAGGTCATTTAATAGTTAGGATTAATTTGCTAATTTGTTTAGGGCAAGGCATCTATATATATGCCATTATAACTCTTGCAAAGATAACTTTTGATATTTTGAATTGAGAAATCTTTTGTTCTCTCTAAAGAGACTTCTTGAGAGGATTCCTCTCAGGTGATTCCCAAATTAATCAAGACTACTCTTAGGCTTTAGTCCAACTTAAGAATCTAGTCTCTAACCTTCTTAGGATAGATCATTGTTCTTTATAAAGAGGGTCTTAGATTCCTAGCTATTCTAGGGTTCTTTTAGGAGTTCAATTTGTTGCCTAAATCTTCTCATCCCATTTGTTCTTGATCCTTCTTGGGTTAGGGGTGTTTGGGTGTTGATTTAGTTGGCTTAGTTTGTTCAATTTTGGATCATTGGTTGCAAGTTTACCTAGGGTTCTAGTCTTAAATTAGGTCTCTTGATTTTGAGTTTCATAATTTAAATTTATGCTTCTGAATATCATATCAAAGAGTTTGGTATCAGAGTAATGTTGTGTTGATTCTAATTTACACAACCTTCTTTGGGCAAAGGTACAATTTCTTCAAGCATTTATGAAATTTTTCAGATTTTTGTCATTTTATTGGTTGTTATTTTTCAATGCTTGTAACTCAAAATTATGCCATGAACTTGATGTTAAATTGATCTTATATATTCGTATGATGTTGGAGGAATCATTTGGCATGATTATTTGTTGATTTTGAGCTTCAACAAGGTAGAAATCTCATTCAACCTATTGCTGCAAATTCAAATCCCGTAACTAATTTTCTTACAATTTTTAAGAGTTGAATACTTCAAATTGTGCTATGGGTTAGATGTGAAATGGAGCCTACATGTTTGGTTGATGATTTGGAAGTTTTTTAAGATTTAAAATTTTAGAAATGTTGAGGTTTCTTGGCTGTTTTTTTGCAAAATTCTGAACACAAGAAAATCCTGTAACTCGTGTTCTTGCTAATTTTAGGAGCTATAAAACTCAAGTTTTTGCTATGTTATTG
Organism: Voacanga thouarsii; assembly: GCA_026120185.1. Lineage (NCBI taxonomy): Eukaryota > Viridiplantae > Streptophyta > Magnoliopsida > Gentianales > Apocynaceae > Voacanga > Voacanga thouarsii. The sequence continues at coordinate 1,027,888 of JANUWF010001675.1, read as the reverse complement.
CTTTGAAATTGTTACTTGATGATAGTATGACCATCAGGGAGTGATTTTTTTATTGTGATTCTTGAGTTTTTGGGTTGTTACAAGTGTGAAATTTTTGAAAAGCTTTAAGTTACGAGATTGCACCTTAAGTATTCGATATTTTGCTTGAGTGAGCTTTTCATTTGAAATTGTGGCTAGAAATTTCATGAACACTTCTATAATTGGTTAGCTATGGTTTTCAAGTATCTTGGGGACAATGCTTGTCCAATTGAACTCATTATGGTTGTTGAATTCTTCCTCTTGTTCTTAAGTGCTATGTTCTTGAACTTCTAGTGATTCATTGAAAATCTCGTTAGGTCTTGTCTATTTACTCATTCCTTAGTCTATTGAAATTGTCGAGCTTCTTGAATTCGTTAACTCTTGATATAAACTCCTTGAGGCTCATTGTTGTTAATGATCAAGCTTCCATCTAAGCCTAGTTGATAGCCCTTAGTTGGTTGGCTAGACTTGTCTAGTTGGATTAATTCCTAAGTAATTAGGGAGGTTATGTTGGTAAGATATCTTTGAGGAATTGTGAGTTTGAAAAAGGTAAGAGGGTGAGCTCGTTGTGATAAAAGGTAAGAAGAGTGCATACAGGAGTGAAGAGTGACCACTAAATTGAGTGTAAACATGTGAGGGAGTGATGTGAGAAATTTCTTTTGTATTTTCTACTTAAATTTTTGGGTGCTTCCCTCAAAAGTAAAGTTTACAATGGCTAGTTGGAGTGGAAGTGGAGAGAGCGACTATTATGGGGAGTCTTGCTATAGTAAGAGTGGTTATGAGGAATGCGATAAATATGAACAAGAATATGAGAAGGATAATCATGAAGAACATGAATGTGACTTTAAGGAAGATTATTGGGGAAATGAAGATGATCATGAGAATTCACTTGATTGTGGGGATGAGACCATGGAATATTTGGAGAAGTATGATAAAGGTCCAAGCATAAATGGAAGGGTGTATGATAGCTATAAAAGAGGTCATTCAGAAAATAAAAAGGAATGTGAGGGAGTTTATGTGAAAGTAGCACAAAAACATTCAAAGGGTTACAAAGAAGGAAAGAGGATGTGGAAAATAGGGAGTTTAAGCACAATGAGAAGTTGGTACCTTTGTTCCATGAGAAGAGAGATTGGAGGGAGTATTATGAATGGGAAAGAGGAATGGAAGAATTGTTTAAATGTTTTGTACCTAGTACAAGTTTCAAGGTGAAATGGGCACTAATAGGCTTTTCTAGAAATGTTTTAGAATGGTAGAAGTAAATGAATGCACAAAGAAGGCGAAGTGGGTATGAAATGGTGGATTCTTAGGAAGAAATAAAAGAATGGATAAGGGAGCGGTTTAACCCCGATGAGTGCCAAATATGTGGAAGTTTTGCTTACATGTCCCATAATTGTCCAAAAAGTTCTAAGCATAGTGAGAGAAGTATAATGCAAAATTTTTCAAAATGAGGGATGAGGAGAAAACAAGATTATATTTGCTCTACTTGTTGGGACTATGGTTATAGTATATGTGATTGCCCAAGATTAAATGGTCAAAGAAGAAGTATTGATTTGCAAAAGAGTAGTGCAATTCCTTGTGGGCATTGTAGTGACTATGGGCACAAATCATTTGATTGTCATTGGAAGTCCTTTATTGAGCAAAGTGAGATTCATAATTTTGAGAAGCAAATAGCTAGACTTGTCCTCTATAGAGCAAAGTGAGATTCAAAAATTTGAGAAGCAAAGAGCTAGACTTGAGACCAAAGTGGCTAAGAAAAATATTGTAAATGTTGAGTATCCAAGAATGGCAAGAAATGAAAAAAAAAAATATTTGAGAGGGTTGAGAAAAATGAATTACAAGACTTTGAGAAGGAAAAGAAGCTAGAAAATGAGGCTAAATGCCAAGGAATGCTCAATCAAAATGATGAAGTAGCGCCTGAAGAAGTTGAGAAAAATGTTGATGAGATTGATAAAGAGCTTATTGATGACGAAGAAAGTAAAGTGGATCAATTAAGACCAACAAATGGGGTGACTAATGAGTTCTACAATATCTTATTCTTTCTAGATAAAGAGTCACACCTATTAGACATGATAGAGGAGAATGAATAAGTAGAAATTGAGCAAAAGAGTATGAAATTTGTTGAAAAGCCAAAGAATTCAAGGATTGAGGTGGAGAATGAGCAAATGTGTGCTATGGATGAAGGTCTCAAAAGTGCTTCAAGTACCTATGAATTGGGAGGAAACTCACATCCATAAGTGGAGAAAAAGAAAAGTTGGCTAGAAGTTGTGCAAGAGCAAATGAGAACATATGAAGTTAAAAAGAATGAAGCATCTAATTCAATTTCACAAAATGACACCAAATGTAGTGTAGGAGATAGAGTGGATAGAAGAAATAGGGATACATTTGAGAACCTATTTGCATTAATTGGTGTTATGAGGGAAGTTATTGAAACTTGTATGGTTGAAGGAAAAGAGAATTTACAAAGAGAAAATATTTTCTATTTAAGGTGTTAAATCAAAGAGAAACTATGTAGCTTGATTATTGATGGAGTGAGTTGTAAAAAAATTGAGAATAGAGACCTTGAAACATCCTAAACCTTATAAGCTTCAATGGTTGAACAATTGTGGTGAAATAAAGATGAATAAACAAGTTAAGGTTACAATTTCCATAGGGGATATAAAGATGAGGTGATGTATGATGTGATTCCCATGTTTGTGGGGCATATATTATTGGGAAGGCCTTGACTATATGATAAAGAGGTTGTTCACCATGGAAAGAAAAACACTTACTCTTTATGCAAGGATGGAAGAAAATTCACACTTTGTCCTATGCCCCCAAGTGAGATTGTCAAAGATCAAAATATTTTGAGGGAGGAAGATAAAAAGAAAAGAGAACAAAAAGAGAAGGGAAAACAAGAGCAAGAGAGAAGAGAAGATGAAAAGAAAGAGAGAGATAGCTAAAAGAGAAGAGGGAAGAGATAAATGAGTGTGAGATAAATGAGTTTGAGGTAAAAGAAGAAGAGAGAAGAGTGAGAGATAATGGAGGGAGCCACACACAAAGTAAAGTGGTGCAAGATAGAGCCAAGCAAGAAGTTGTGAAAAGGAAAATGAGTAGGGGTAAAATGAGGTTGAGACCTTGGGGTGAAGAGAGAGAAAATAAGGGAGTTAGTGAGAATTTAAAACCAAAAGTTTTACCTTCATTCAAAATATGTTCTTTGAATTGTAATGCAAGTATTGATTCGAAGACGAATCATCTTCAAAAAGGGGGAAATGATAGGAATCAAATTAGGCATGAAGGCCATTCTCAAAAAAGTGGAAGAAGCATAGAATCACACTTCATGGCTCCATGTGTAAGAATAATATTCAAGAGGATTCAAGAGAATTTTGAAGGCAACAAATTTAACAAACCTAGGGCTAAGAAGATTGTGAAGGGATGGATAGTAAAGAAAGGGTCAAATGACGCACAACATAAGCAACAATCCTTGTGGAGAATCAAGACAATGTTGAAATAAGGATTGTAGGCCAAAGGAGTATCAAGAAAAGCTTAAAACTACCAACATTTCATTTGGTAGATCAATAAGACACAGAGAAATGGAGTGGAGGTCCAAGGAGCAAGTTTGAAATCCAACAAAATAGGGGTGGATGCCCAGAGCCAAACTAGCACTGGTCGACAATGAAATACCCAACGTCGGCTCTAATCTGGTGACAAAAAGTCACCGGGCAAATTACACCCGGCGCCAAGTGTGGTCCTTAGATCCGGCGCCGTGTCTATTTGGCAATGTTCCAGATTTTTTTGGCTATTTTTCGTATTTTCAGCTTTTTCACTTGTAATTCAATAGTCACTACTTTTATTATTTTCTAACCTATTTTAAGGCATGTAATGGGGCCTCAAAGCTTTTATTAAGACCACTTAATAGTTAGGATTAGTTTGCTAATTAGTTTAGGGTAATGCATCTATATATATGCCATTATAACTCTTGTAAAGCAACTTTTGATATTTTGAATTGAGAAATCTTTTGTTCTCCCTAGAAAGACTTCTTGAGGGTATTCCTCTTGGGTGATTAACAAATCAATTAGGACTACTCTTATGCTTTAGTCCAACCTAAGAATCTAGTTTCTAACCTTCTTAAGATAGATCATTATTCTTTCTAAAGAGGGTCTTAAATTCCTATCTAATCTAGGGTTCTTTTAGGAGATCAATTGATTGCCTAAATCTTCTCATCCTATTTGTTCTTGATCCTTCTTGGGTTAGGGGTGTTTGGGTTTTGATTTATTGGCTTAGTTCATTAGATTTTGGATTATAGGTAGCTAGTTTACCTACAGTTCGAGTGTTGAATTAGGTCTCTTGGTTTTGAGCTTCATAATTCAAATTGGTGCTTCTCAAGATCATATCATTAACACATGGAAGAGAATCGAATACGCCTCTTTCCACATTGGGAAATTGTTCCTCATATCCTCTCTCCTCTCCCCTCTCCGTGAGGGTCTTCTTGTTTAAGTGTATTGGCATTTATAGCATCTTCAACCAGTTTAGCTAGTTGTATTCTTTGATAGCTCATTCATTGGGATACTTCTTCATGCCACTTAATCGATAAATTTGTATTGGCAATAAAAGAATGCATTAAAGCTTCAAGTAATGTCTCACAAAATGTTACAATCCAAGCTTGCAAATTTGTTAAATTCTTATCATTGTAGCTCATTTAATCTTGTGCCCAAAAGTAATTGTCCATGATGATGTTAATATCGCGCTCAAAGAAAAACAAAAATCAAATAAAAAATAAAAACAAACAAAAATAATAGAAAAATAAAGAAAAGAAAAACACACAAATGAGAAATATTCACAAGCTACCTAAACACATAAATTAGTGGTATTTACAAATACAACAAATGCTAAATCAACGAGACTCGAGTGTTTCCGATAATATCCATCCCCGGCAACGAAGCCAAAAACTTGATGCATAAATTTTGAGTATATAAAAATCATTAAATTTAAATCTATCCCTTAGCCAAGTTATTAAAACATTAATGCCAAATTACATGTACGAGTTGGTATACTCATTGCAAGCATAGTATAGGGAATTAACGAGTATCGATTCTCAAAGGAACAAGTACACACTAATCACTTTTCATTCATTATTTAATTGATCTAATAAAGTGATAAGATGATAAAAAGAAAATAAAGAAAGATATATATACATACATATACATATATATATATATATATATATATATATATATATACAACTCAATGATGTAAAAATATGCACTTTAAACAAATGCTTTTGAAAATATTACAATGAATCACTTAGCAAATATCACAATCAATTATTATCTTGATCTTATGAAGGATTTAAAATACACCCACTTTGTTTGCAATCCATAGGATCACTATCATCTAGTCAAATTAATAAACATGTTTTGTCTCAATAAATTTATCCCAAAGATGCATTAAAATTAATCTTTATATAAACCTCTATATTCTAGGTGATTTAAAGCATGAAATTAGTCAATAAATCCATATTCTACCAATTATCAACTAACCTTTAATTACGTAAGTTTTTAACAATTAACCCATTTTTCTAGTAAGTAAAGAGATAACAAATATGAAATTACTTAATTAAAGTCATTATCAACTCCCTTTTCAAGCAAAGTTAATAACAAAAATCAACCAACTAACTTCTTATAGAGGCTAAATTAGTCATATTTTTCCTAATTATTTGAGATTTTTTTGTGATACATTTTGTTCAATAACTAGTTATATTTCTTCATATTTGAGATTTTATCCTTGGAAAGGTATTTTGTTCATTATTTCAGATTTTTAGAGTAAAATGAAACAAAAATGTAGCAAAACAGAGGAGATGTGGCGCCGACTAGGGCCCTAGAACCGGCATCGGCCATGTACTTTTGACACGTACTTCAAAGCGATAGAAAAATCAGTAAAACAAAACAAAACAGAGTCAAATTAGCACCGGCTCCAAGAGTCAAGGCGGCGCCGGCTGCATTCGGGTCTAAAATTCGGAGAAAAATCGACGAACAAGTAGAAAAGCATAACACAACTGGCCCTGGCTCTGAGAGCCAAGGCGGCGCCGGCTGTGCCCTGAAGGTGAGGCAGTGTTGTGATTTTTCTACATAGTTTTTGGTAATCTGTTGAGTTTTAGTATCTTCCAACTTTTACTCGGCTAAGAACACTGTACCTATGAGTTTATGCACTTCTTAAGTCTATAAATAGATGAAAAACACAAGGGAAAAAAGGGAGAATTCATTGATCATCATAGAAAATCACTCAATCTAAAGAGGAATTCTTCAATTCAAGGAGGATTACACAAGAAGGTCTTCAAAGGAAGAAGGAGGAGGCTTGTCTATGAGTGCTTTCTTTTACATTATTTTCTTTTTCTTGAACAATGATATGTTAATTGTTTCATTGTAATTTGATATTGTTTTAGATAGTCATTATTCTTAGAATTATTTGATCTTTTGATAAATTGATTGTTCTTCTTGGTATTTAATTACTTGGGCGTATTATGAGATTAATTGGTTATTTCTTTTCATCAACTTGCTAGACCAAAGAGGTTGATGGTAGTTGCAATTGATTGATTTCATATTTATTGGTTGTTAACTTGCTAGAACAAAGAGGTTAATTGCTGAGGATTGAGTAATTAAAGGTTAATTGATGTTTGTCAGACCAAGGATTCGTTGATTAATTTCATGCTTGAAATTTGCTAGACCAAGGAAATTTAATCAAGAATTGTGTTTAATGCATCTTTTGGATGAAGTAGTTGAGATAGACCAAGTGATGCTAATTTATCTAGAAGATGGTAATTAGTTGAGACAGACCAAGTGATACTAATTTACCTTTATCCTTCATGGCTCCAGGAGAAGAATTAGTTATGATAATGGTTAGGTCTTTTGAGATCATGTGTGTCTAAACAATAGTTTGAGTTACATACTTCTCCATCCTTGACATGTATATATTTTTGTTTTTATTTTCCTTTGTTTTATTTTGTTTCTTTTTCACTTTTGAGTTGGTTAAACAATGAAAGAAAGGTGATTAGTGTATACTTGTTCCTTGAGGATCGACACTCGTTTGAACCCTATGTTTGGTTAATGATGAGTACACTTGCTCATATGTGTGATTTGGGTTGAACGTGTTAATTTTCACTTGATTGGGAATGCGCTTAGTTTTTGTATGATTTTTATACCCAAGTCCAGACGCATCAACTTCGTAATAAAAACAAGTAATCAAATCCCAAGACAAATATTTAATTGATTAAAAAGACTAAATTAATTCAAGAAATTATGAATCTTAAAATAATGTCAAATTATAATAAAAAATATTGATTCCATCATTATTTAAGAAAAGGAAAACAAATATAAAATAAAACACTCATAGACAAGCCTCTTTCTTCTCCCTTGAAGACTCTCTTAAACAACGTTCCTTAATTTGATGAATTCCTCCTTCAATGAGTGATTTTTTTTATTTGATCCTTGAATTCACTATTTTCTCTTGCGTTTTTCTTATCTTTATAAGCTCCCTTGATACCAAAATTTGTGGCTTAAGGAGTCTTGGCCTAATAGGATTCGGAAAATGCCAAAATCCTTTGGAAAATACCAAATTTGTGCACAAAATCGCCCCTTACAAATCGGACCTAGCTCCAGGTCACTTTGACCCACCTGGCGCCGGTGCATTCTGGTTTCCTCTTGGATGTTGCTCAATTTTTCCTCTATTTATTCAGAGTGGACCTAGCACCTAGTGCATTTGCCAGACCTAGCGCCAAGTACAGGATGGAATTTTTTCTCCTTTTGCTGGAAATTCACTCAATTCTGTACAAATTTGTCAAAAATAATTTTCACAAGAAAAATATCAAATAGGAAAGAATATGCCTAGTTATTACATC